>JAGDYQ010000006.1:7408752-7622449 GCA_021962125.1 Bulinus truncatus
TATCAAACTGACTTAACAGCTATTAAAATAAAAGCTTTCAATTTTATTTTTAGCAGTTGTACATTGTACAAGCCAATCTTTACGATATAACAAACTTAGTGTGTGTGTGTGGTGTGAACTAGTAATGTGTATTAGTAGCATTTGTGAATTTGTATTGGCACGTGTTGATTTGATTGCGCTGCCCTATATTGATATGAAAATATTATCCAGTATTGGTTTGTATGTAGTGCCCAATATTGAAATGTAATATTTAGTATTAGATTCTAGGTTTTGTCCAGTATTGATTTTCAAGTATTGTTCAGCATTAATTTCCATGTAGTGTTAATGTGTTTTGTTGCCCAATATTAATGTGCTTTTGTTGCCCAGCATTAATGTGTTTATTGCCCAGTATGAATGTGTTTTTATTGCCCAGTATTAATGCGTTTATTGCCCAATATTATTGTGTTTTGTTTCCCAGCATTAATTTTTGTGTTGCCTAGTTTGAATGTGTTTTTGTCGCCCAGCAATAATGTGTTTATTGCCCAGTTTTAATGTGTTTTTGTTGCTCAGTATTAATGTGTTTTTGTTGCTCAGTATTAATGTGTTTTTGTTGCCCAGTATTAATGTGTTTTTGTTGCCCAGTAGTAATGTGTTTATTGCCCAGTATTAATCTGTTTTTGTTGCCCAGTATTAATGCGTTTATTTTCCAGTATTAATGTGTTTTGTTGCCCAGTATTAATGTGTTTTTGTTGCGCAGTATCAATGTGTTTATTTTCCAGTATTAATGTGTTTTGTTGCCCAGTATTAATGTGTTTTTGTTGCCCAGTATTAATCTGTTTTTGTTGCCCAGTATTAATGTTTTTTGTTGCGCAGTATCAATGTGTTTATTTTCCAGTATTAATGTGTTTATTGCCCAGTATTAATGTGTTTTTGTTGCCCAGTATTAATGTGTTTATTGCCCAATATTAATGTGCTTTTGTTGCCCAGTATTTATGTGTTTTTGTTGCCCAGTATGATTGTGTATGTATTTTCCAGTTATACAGTACAGTACTACAGTAATTTTAATTTTGAAAGAGACATATACTATATTGTGTTCATGTGTACTATGCTAGGTCCACCTGTTCCATTAATACACCCAACATAAAGCAACCTACGTTGCATTCAAACAATAATAATGTTTCACATGCTCGTGTGCCATATGTGTTTCTAAAAATAGATGAGCCTAAACGCATTACCGCCGGTACTCACACGTAGCTGCTTCAATGCCACACTGTGAGTCAATCGTCGGCCAGACACATTATCTGGCACAAGATAAAAGTCCAGATGTAATGTAGCCATTTAGTTTTTACGTGAAAAATATTTTGGGTTTGACCCTTTGCTAATGTAGTTCAACCAGCGAACACGCGTTAACTGTAGCAGTTGTGATATTTCAGTATTAGATTGTCTGTTGGTACAGTGTGGTTTTTGAAAGATACATCTATTAATAATTCCAGTAGAAATAAACAGTTTAATTGTCAGGGGCGGTAACACATGAAGTCGATGTTAGCCGCACCCCAGATTTGTATAGAATCAATAACAATTTTAAAAAAAGAGTTTTATTACTCCTAAAGGGAGTAATGGAGCAGTTGTTTTGTAGTATTCATCTGTTACTACAACAACAACATATAAAAAGTCTGTATGGTTGTATGGTTAGCACAATGCCTTTACTACCCAATCTTAAGTCAGGCACCCATTTAAAACAGTGTGGAATTGAATGACTTTTTCCGACTTTTATAAGGACCTGGGGCAATTCCTTTGGTTATCACTGAGGTTCGAACCCGGGACTCTCAGGTTGACATCCGTCCCATTGATTCCATGGGAGTTTCAAAAAACGTAACAAAAAGCCACATTAGGCTGTAAGAAGTGTATGTAGTCACCATTGTTACATACTCCTCAATTTCTGGCTAAAATTCCCAAATGGGAAAGCAGTCTGCTAGAGTCTTGCTAGACACAATGGGCATAGTCCAGCAGAATCGAGAAATTAATATTATTTAAATAATCTTTCTTTTAACAATTTTTCTTTAAATAATCTTTCTTTTAACAATCTTTCTTTTAATAATCCTTGTTCATTATTTACTTAAAAAGATGGTATAATTACTTAACAAAAAGTGTTTTTATCAATATGAAATTTTCCGCACGGACACTTTGCCTGGTATGATTGTAAGATTGTATGTACTTTTATATTAAAATAGTTGTAAGACTAGATTGAGTAATAAAAGCTGATTCAGGTTTTTTTGTAATATTTTTTACGACAGTAGTTTTAGACTTACTGTGAGTCAAAAATAGATTAGCCAAGCAAAATCAAACATCTATCTTTTAGTCTGTGTGTCAGACAATCTCTCCGTATCTGATTTGGCTGAGTCTAAACTTTGATAAATCTCATTATTGGCAATTCAGATGATAGCTTCCGGTTTAATTATTCAATGCACCGATTAGAGATAGCCAAACGCACCGATTAGAGATAGCCAAAAGCACCGATTAGGGATAGTTAAATACACCGATTAGGGATAGTTAAATGCTTCCTACCATTTGGAACTAAAGCTGTAAAACCACCACACATATAACTGCTCAACACACTTTGTATTTATGTAATTGATCTGATCAAATATGATAAGCTGCTTGTTACGGAACATTTCTTGTTATGGAACATTTCTTGTTCGTCTCAGTGCAGTTAACAGCTGAATGGGAATATTAAACTAACATTGACTATTATAGTCAGTGAAATAATTAATACATCTTGACTCAATGTTTGAATGTCTTTAATAACAAACACATTTTGGTAAAAACTAAATGTTTGATAATAATTTAACATTCACAAAAAGACTTTATCAACTTCAGTCCGTTCTCCGATGAGACAGTATTGACATGTTAGTCTCTTGACAGAGTTAACATTTTAGACACAATGACAAGCTGATTGTTTGATTGGTACCGAATGATTTTGAACTATTCAGTTGAGTGAAATAAATATTCGTGTGACATCAGATAATTATAATCTCTGGTTAATTAAAACATATACAGAGTGTCATTGTTCAAAACTTTATTGAGCACAAATCAATAGTGTAGTACGAAGGAGGGGGGGGGGTAAAACTTTTTAAATGGTGGGTCACAGTTGGTCCATGAATTAGTTTGGTCGGTCAGACTTGGAACAGAAATAAGACTGAAGTGTCGGGCCTGGAGAAATGGATATGGAGATGTATATACATTTGGATTAATGGGCGGGCCAGGTTAAGTAGACCGCAGGCCACAGTTAATGAACGTCTGTTGTAATTCAAATAAGATCATTCAAAATATATTTTGTCCTGAGAAATAAATTGACCTATTTTCTAGGTGTGTCTTCTGAGTAGGAAGACAGATTCTGTAAATCCACCTCTCAGTAAAATTCATCAAATAATTTGTTTGATGACTTAGTCAAGTGCAGTGATTTTTACGAGTTCGTATTTCCAATGAAACCAACCCCCTCCCCCTCCCTCCCTTCCAGCCCGCCATCCCATGGCATTACTACGGGCTCAGTTGTCAATGCTCTGGCACTTACTGGAAATGAAGACAAGGCATTACGAAAAATTGGCCACCTTTAAGTCTAACCGATGTTTTATACATAATTCACTTTACAAATGGGCAGAAACAACTTTATACCCACCCGACTTTTCTCTCTAAACCTTCTATTCCGATACGGTTCCTGTTAAAACCATGAACTACCGATATTTTTTTTTAAATAAAAAGTTCGATTGAATTTGATTTAGTAATCGTAATGTGGTTAAAATTCTTCGAATCCGATACCCAGAATCCCATTACTAATTATAAATCTATAAAGTCACTTGATGACGTTGATCTTATAAGATGGTGTAACAATTGTAATGACTTATGTATTCTGAAAAAGGAAACGTATTCAATGTGTAAACAGAGAGAAGTAAAAAAGAGGTATTAAAAGATGAACCGGAACAAGAAGTATAAGCAGTACCGAGTTATCTGTTAGTTAAACCACTACATCTCAAGTACACCATTTACTGTGGACTCATCGAGATTAGGTCATTGTGCTGGGTCAAAGGTCACAGTAGAAGATTACAAAAGACCCGAGTTAGAAAAAAGACAATGACTCAAATGATGTGAATTAAACAATCAATAACAGAAAAAAAAACTTGACTGATTGGTGGGATGGGGGGAGGTAAAAAAAACTATCGGCCCAAATATATAACATTCCGACTTCACCACATGTATAGAACTTGACAAACAAAATGGCCAGTGTTGAAATATATAGGTCAGCACTTCAGGAGATTAACATCTTTGTGTGTGTGTGTGTGTGAGTGCGTGTGTGTGTGTGTGTGCGTGTGTGTGTGTGAGTGCGTGTGCGTGTGTGTGTGTGTGCGTGTGTGTGTGTGTGAGTGTGTGTATGAGTCCTCACCCTTGTTGAAATATCAGGGGCAGTAATAAAATGTGGAGAATTATTGCAAAGGAATAGAGATTAGATATTTCGTTGAGATGATTTTTTTTTTCTTTTACAAAAACAAATATTTTTTTTTTTTTTGCTTTTTTGTCTTTAGACTAGTGCAATGTATTGTGGGTTAGATGGACTGACATCCCAAACGTACATAATTAATTGTTCCTGTGCTGGGATAATTTATTCTGCGGAGATCGCCTACTTTAGTTTATTGATATGTATTGTCACATGGTGGAGATGAATTGGGTTGAACTGTTAGAGAGGAAGTGATGTAACTGAGAATGAAACAGTTTTATTTGTATTACAGGATGCAGACAGACATACAGGCAGACTAAAGAAACCAGGCAAACAGATAGAAAGATAGATAGATAGATATTTATATATATATATATAGATAGATAGATAGATAGATAGATAGATAGATAGATAGATAGATAGATAGATAGATAGATAGATAGATAGATAGATAGATAGATAGATAGATAGATAGATAGATAGATAGATAGATAGATAGATAGATAGATAGATAGATAGATAGATACAAAGAATAATAAAAACATAGATAAATAGAATGATAGATGAAGGGAAAGATGTATGGATTGATGCATTGGTGGATAAACAGACTACTGGTTATTTTGAATGATTTACTAATCCAGCAGATAATGTGTACATTCTTCTACAAAGCAGTCATTACAAATAAACGAACCGGGCGACTGACTAGAGCCCCTGCCCAGGGACCCCCTGCTCTCTATAAGCCCCTGTCTAGGGACCCCCTGCTCTCTATAAGCCCCTGCCTAGGGACCCCTGCTCTCTAGCCCCTGCCTAGGGACCCCCCTGCTCTCTATAAGATCCCTGCCTAGGGACCCCCTGCTCTATAAGCCTAGGGACCCCTGCTCTCTATAAGCCCCTGCCTAGGGACCCCTGCTCTCTATAAGCCCCGGCCAAGATTCATATTTTTGTCAGCCACAAGGAAGGTCAATAGTCTGAAAACTTGTCAGAGGCCCTTGGTTGAAATACTTTAACACCAGGATGTTGTCTAATGGAGGCTGAGTTTCAAAGTATAATAGAAGTCTTACTTTCATCAAACTGCGGTCTCAACAGAGTTAAAACAGAGTTTTCGTATTTGGTTTCGAAATACCCCATTTCATATGACCTTCACCTATACTTTTTGTACCCCCCGCCCTCTTCCATTTGCATTGGGGTCTTCTCATTTACCTTTGCCGATGGCTCCAAGATATGTAGTAACGGTTCTGTTATTGGATTTCATACGAAATGTATATATATATATATATATATATATATATATGTATATATATACTCTGCCTGTTGTACCTAATACTATATATATCGATCACTTAATAATACCGAATGCAATAATTTCTGTATTAAAATTGGTTGTACTTCCTGAGCATCGATGCATGTAAAAAAAAACTACATTTGTAATGTTTCTTCGTATCCAAGTGAAAGCAACAAGTATGGAAGACAGTGAGATGGAGAGATAGAAAAGGAAAGAGGAGCTGTGAGAGAAAGACCAAATAGTCAACAGGGAGATACAAAGTACGTGGACAGCAATCACAGTCTCGGTTTATCTAAGATTAGAGGCCAAGTGAGGGTCGCCAGTGGTCAGCGGTGGTCAGCGCTATGAAATATCCGTGGGGAGGGGGGCTGAAGTGGATGAGTCTCCACCAGCGAACCAAATGGTATTCAGATTAGCCAGTACACTGATGGTCACCGCACGAGTTTAAAGAATGTGTCGGATAGAGAGAAGAGAGTGAGAAAGACGGACACAGCTGTTGAATGAAAGACAAGTTCAAGAAAGGCAGAACTGGTGGATTGAAAGAAAAGTTTCCATCACAGGGAGATGAAGTAACAGCGAAGTGATTGTTCCTATTGTAGTCTTTACCTCTTGTACTCATCACAAGATGTTTCCAAATTTAGAAATCAATTGCATAACGTACCAGCACGTAACGTGAGCCATATCGTCATCTGGTGTCTGTGGGTAGCTGAGTAATTATCTTTAACTTGTAAGAACATAGCTTAGTTAGTAGTCTTGCCATAAGACAGCAATGTGTCTTTTGGAAAAATTGCTATTTAACTGTAAGAATTTCGTTGGCTTGATATGAGGTGATCTCATGGTAGAGTTAAAGGGGGTCATATTAAGATGTAAGGAAGTAAGAAACTTGCTGTTGTTTAAGTGTCAATATTTGTTTTGTATATTTGTAACTTGTTTATACTTTTAACACCAGTAATATTGTTTATTTAAATATCAGCCATATACATGTTTTATGACTATGTTACAAAGTCTTACCCATGATTTCAATATGATACATTACGTAAGGCATTCTAATTGTTCTATTTCAGCTGTTAACTTTTTTTGTAATTTCTTTTAAAGGTGCCAAATGAGATTCTGTCTTTTGATACAAATCTGTCGAAACTTGAAGGTTATTTCGAATAAAATCAGCTTACTTACTGGCTCATAAGACTGTAATACTTTAAAAATTTGCTTTCATCAAATGAAATTGAATGCACATTTAGATTCAGTGAGTGAAGTGAGAGATGAATGTGGGGAGAGATAGACAGAGATAGAAAGAGGAAGAGCAAGAAAGCATGAATTAGCAGTAAAAAGTAACATATTTCTGATTAAAGTACTGATATTTAGAAATGTTCACTTCATTCAGTTCAACATAATTTACTGAAGATTTTAAGTATTTGGTTTAAATTTTTTTCTCTCTCTATTAAATACGAATACAAGTTGAGTATTTGAGAGAGAGAGAGAGGCGGGGTAAGGATCGTTTGATGGTACTTCCCATGACGATTTTGTTTTCATAACCTCAAAAAAAAATGTGAGATAAGCAGAGAGATAAAAGTTCAAAAGTAGGAATTCTCTCCCACAAACTTTATACATGAAACAAACTTGTGATAATTCCATGAAGGTGTTATTGGTGGTAATTGTACCCGAATAGTCCAGGTAAACCATAGTACTACCTGTGTATTGTGTGTGTGTTGGAATATATGTGTGTGAGAGTGTGTGTGTGTGGGTGTGTTTTTTTAGGCAATAACTCCACTGAGACAGCAGGCGTCCATTGATGACTTCACCAGATGGAGTACAACATCGAGTCCAACGATAAGATTTCGGTGAATAAGATAAAAGAAATAAAAATAACAACAGATCGACTTTGTTTTTACATCCTGGTTCTTTGTATGGTAACAACACAATGTTTCTAGCAAACAGTACGTTGTACGTCATAACTTTCGCAGAACGAAAGGATTTTTACAACCAAGATGGTTATACTGACTTAGAAGGGAAAGATAACAGTCAACTGACCTTTATATTTTTATAGATATAAAAACAGATAAAATTGACATTGATATGTAGGATAGAGACTTGCCAGTAACATATTTATTACATCATTAGCCTGAATCTAGAAATAGACACTTTGATATGATAAATTAACTCGAAACAACCCAGGTTGGTAACTCGGAAATGACGTATTATGTCGTTATTTATTCATTGGTGGAACTCATTTACACCGGATAGCTGACAGGTTGATTCATACAGGGAAACACTAGCTCTATTATCAATGTATCTTTATTAGTTCAGTCAAAAACTAAAGCGTAACATTCATTGGTACGGTTGCTTCGTACTAATAATACATTGTAAATGTGTACATATTTATATCAGTAAAGCGAAGATGACTTACATAGGTATGGCGTCATGGCCTTTGGGTTTAACAATGTAGGTTTAACCTGCCTATAGGAACCATACGGTGAGATTATGTTGCTATAACTCAAATCGGACTTTGCACTTGAGCTTTGTTTCGAATGTATGCCGAGCACCAATTTTTTTTGAGCTGGGCTCGCTGAAGTCATGAATCGCCGAACTTGTCAACAGTCCAACACACTATCGCCCGCTCAACAAATTTAATTTACTTTTCCCCAGTGAACAATACTGTCTTTAAGATTAATTTCTTAACATGGTGACCCTTTCCTGATGAGAACGTGAGAGAATGTGGGAGCGACAGAGATGGAGAGAAAAGGAAATGAAAGAGGGCAATGTGTCTTTAAGACATATATTAACAAAGAGAGACTTAACGAGACAGTTAACTCAGTTGACGACGAGGTACATCTAGTAATCGAGTGAATACAAAGCAAATACATTACCGATACTATTTAAGTACAATGAATTACCAAGTTGTATGCACACAAATGTTCGATACTAAGTTACGGGGACTGAGTGATGTGCACACACAAGTATATTCGATACTAAGCTACTAACAATATAGTATTGGTGTTGACCATCTAAAGCAGTCTCGGTGTGTACACAAAGATATTCTCTGCAAGGGACAATACTCTAAATGCATAGAAATAAAAACCGATTGTCTCCTCTTTTGTGGTTGTTTGATTTCCACTCATCTGTTCCTGGGAGAGGGCATCCAAGGGGAATAATAGCGCTGTGTGTGGGCGGGGGGGGCTCGGGGGGGGGGAGTGGTTATGTGGGAGCGGAGGATGGGTTGAGGTTATATATGAATCGTCCGCTCTGATTTCTCACATCATCTCATCATCAACGACCGTGATGTGGATGGATGTTGATGAACATCGTCCCCTGGAGCAGAAGCGTAACGCAGGAGTTGAGGGGGTAGGGGGGAGGGGGGTTCAAAGAGAGCAAGTCGTTATAAATAGGGGTGTAGTCCACGCAAACAGCAATTGTAAAAAATGGACAGATTCCATCTACATTGACAGCACCGTTCTTATGGTTAGACAAAGTAGGCTTCAGGATAGACTTTTAATGGTCTATTTCATAGTTGTCAGGGGAATCTGGCTTAAATAACTTAAACAAGAAATGCTCTGTGTATTTATACTTTTAAAAACTATACCTTTGCACGTATTGTTTGTTACTGTCACTATGAAGTATAGAGATTTGTTTTGGCCTCAACTATTTCACTCCTCTGTGCTCAACAATTACACTCCTCTGTGTAAGACAAATTACACTCCTTTGTGCTGAACAATTACACTCATTTGTGCTCAACAATTACACTCCTTTGCGCTCAACAATTACACTCCTATGTGCTCAACAATTACACTCCTATGTGCTCAACAATTACACTGCTATCTGCTGAACAATTACACTCCTTTGTGCTCAACAATTACACTCCTTTGTGCTCAACAATTACACTCCTCTGTGTTCAACAATTACACTCCTCTGTGTTCAACAATTACACTCCTCTGTGTTCAACAATTACACTCCTCTGTGTTCAACAATTACACTCCTCTGTGCTCAACAATTACACTCCTATGTGCTCAACAATTACACTCCTATGTGCTCAACAATTACACTCCTATGTGCTTAACAATTACACTCCTCTGTGTTCAACAATTACACTCCTCTGTGTTCAACAATTACACTCCTATGTGCTCAACAATTACACTCCTCTGTGTTCAACAATTACACTCCTCTGTGCTCAACAATTACACTCCTCTGTGTTCAACAATTACACTCCTCTGTGTTCAACAATTACACTCCTCTGTGTTCAACAATTACACTCCTCTGTGTTCAACAATTACACTCTTCTGTGTTCAACAATTACACTTCTCTGTGCTCAACAATTACACTCCTATGTGCTCAACAATTACACTCCTCTGTGTTCAACAATTAAACTACTCTGTGCTCAACAATTACACTCCTCTGTGCTCAACAATTACACTCCTCTGTGTTCAACAATTACACTCCTCTGTGCTCAACAATTACACTCCTCTGTGTTCAACAATTACACTCCACTGTGTTCAACAATTACACTCCTCTGTGTTCAACAATTACACTCCTCTGTGCTGAACAATTACACTCCTCTGTGTTCAACAATTACACTCCTCTGTGTTCAACAATTACACTCCTCTGTGCTCAACAATTACACTCCTCTGTGTTCAACAATTACACTCCTCTGTGTTCAACAATTACACTCCTCTGTGTTCAACAATTACACTTCTCTGTGCTCAACAATTACACTCCTATGTGCTCAACAATTACACTCCTCTGTGCTCAACAATTAAACTCCTCTGTGCTCAACAATTACACTCCTCTGTGCTCAACAATTACACTCCTCTGTGTTCAACAATTACACTCCTCTGTGTTCAACAATTACACTCCTATGTGCTCAACAATTACACTCCTCTGTGTTCAACAATTACACTCCTCTGTGTTCAACAATTACACTCCTCTGTGTTCAACAATTACACTCCTCTGTGTTCAACAATTACACTCCTCTGTGTTCAACAATTACACTCCTCTGTGTTCAACAATTAAACTCCTCTGTGCTCAACAATTACACTCCTCTGTGCTCAACAATTACACTCCTCTGTTTTCAACAATTACACTCCTCTGTGTTCAACAATTACACTCCTCTATGCTCAACAATTACACTCCCATGTGCTCAACAATTACACTCCTATGTGCTCAACAATTACACTCCTCTGTGTTCAACAATTACACTCCTATGTGCTGAACAATTACACTCCTTTGTGCTCAACAATTACACTCCTATGTGCTCAACAATTACACTCCTCTGCGTTCAACAATTACACTCCTCTGTGTTCAACAATTACACTCCTCTGTGTTCAACAATTACACTCCTCTGTGTTCAACAATTACACTCCTCTGTGCTGAACAATTACACTCCTATGTGCTGAACAATTATACTCCTTTGTGCTCAACAATTACACTCCTCTGTGTTCAACAATTACACTCCTATGTGTTCAACAATTACACTCCTATGTGCTGAACAATTACACTCCTATGTGTTCAACAATTACACTCCTCTGTGTTCAACAATTACACTCCTCTGTGCTCAACAATTACACTCCTATGTGCTGAACAATTACACTCCTTTGTGCTCAACAATTACACTCCTCTGTGCTCAACAATTACACTCCTCTGAGTTCAACAATTACACTCCCTCTGTGTTCAACAATTACACTCCTCTGTGTTCAACAATTACACTCCTCTGTGTTCAACAATTACACTCCTCTGTGCTGAACAATTACACTCCTATGTGCTGAACAATTATACCCTTTGTGCAACAATTACACTCCTCTGTGTTCAACAATTACACCTCCTCTGTGCTCAACAATTACACTCCTATGTGCTCAACAATTACACTCCTCTGTGTTCAACAATTACACTCCTCTGTGTTCAACAATTACACTCCTCTGTGCTCAACAATTACACTCCTCTGTGTTCAACAATTACACTCCTATGTGCTGAACAATTACACTCTCATGTGCTCAACAATTACACTCCTCTGTGTTCAACAATTACACTCCTCTGTGCTCAACAATTACACTCCTATGTGTTCAACAATTACACTCCTATGTGCTCAACAATTACACTCCTATGTGCTGAAGTAAGTGTCTCTGATGTTTGGTACAAAAGGGTGAATCACACAAAAGAAAAAAAGTTATGCCTATCGATTACTCACGGACAATTATGTCCGATTTGAGGGTTTTGCTGGTTACCACTTCGGACAATCACAATGCCATAATGGCGATGGCGGGAATGAGTTCAACGGTCTCCAGGCGGTGTGCAGAAATTACTTTGATTCGTTCATAGCCAGAGGCGCAGTAGATAACAGAAATATTGACAATTAAGTCATGACAGGGTTATGCACATGAGATACAAGTGATGGCTGCTTGTTGCAGTTTTGAATACTGATTTTTTTCCAGTTATCGGTTTTAGTATTAAAGTTCTATTGTAACACACATAATTCTGGCGAAAATGTTAAACATGATTGAGATATGAGCAGTGTAAGCCAGGGGATGAGGTGGGTGGTGGAGGAGCAAGTGAACACAAGCAACAAGTTAATTCTAGAATGAAAAGATGACACTAGAAAATGTTAACAGCTTTTGGACCAGTCGACTGAAAGAAGGTTATGGACATATACAACATGTGAGACGTCTAATAAAGCTAAACTGTAAGTCTATTGTTTACCCCATTTAAAGGCTGGGAATAGACAATAGAAGCTAGACAGAAATTATACTTTGAAAAGTTATAGAATGGCGTTAGATTAACATCACAAAGAGATCCAAGTGACATCAAATAGGCATTAGTCAGACATTTCACTATTAGCACATGCATTGGACCGACTTTATATAAACATTACGGAGAAATCGTAAAAATATTTAAAATACATCACACAGACAATACACAGACATTACAGAGCCATCAGAAAGGTATTTGATAGACATCACAATGACATAATACAGACATTATAGAGACAGTATAAAGACATTACAGAAACATGCAAGAGAGCTAATTGACATAAAATCTATCAGTAGATAGGGAAGCGGTCCACGCACCTCTTAGCGAGTACTACACAGATGTCAACAGAGTCATTCTATCTGTAACGTCCTGTTATAATGAATTTACACATACAAATAATTAAACAACAGATGAGTTCCAAAAAATCTCAGCTCCATAAAAAGTTGGCCCAGAAGAAATTCGATCATGTCTCACTAAATTTGCAGATATGTTTGATGAGATACACTTCATTATTTATACGTAGGCGTTGCCGTAGGGTGTCTTTGGGTGAGGGGCATGTTGTGGAGCAGACTCCGATATAACTGTAGCTGGCTGGGACATGCTATGGGATGTAAATTTAATGACCTTTTAGATTTACATATCACGTCACGTCAAGTTCACCCTTAACCCATAAGACTCATATCTACATAAAGGTATCTCTACCCGATATTTGGAAGAAAAAAAAACCCACAATGAACAAATTGAAATAAAATTATGTACATAATGATTGAACCCACAATTAATCGTTAAATTATTCCATTCATCATATGTTTAATCTTTCTTTTAAGAAAAAGTAAGAATTATATTTTGTAAAGTACTAGCATATTTACTTTACAAGTCACCCCCAACCGCACCCAGTAAATAAAAACCTATCAACAGCAATTCATTTATACCATGACGCCATCTTATTGACGTACTAAGCATCAAGACTCGCTATATGGTCATTTATGTCCATGAACTGCTTAGTAGCCACGTCATATCAACCTTGACCATATCAGCATTGCATCCCTGTTATTGCTCTACACAATGCTTCTCAGACAGTATTACGTTAAACATGGATGCTCAGTGAAGCCCTGCAATAAATCTAACTATAATACAAATTATTGTTTAGATATCAACCTATACCAACCAACAGCAAGCCAATGTATGTCTTCCTCTAATAATTGAGTTAGTTTTTCTGTATTCAATGGAACTGTAAAAACTAATTCCCCCGCTACGTTAAGATTACAAGTTGAGGTCAATGTTACGTTGATGCGAAAAATTCAGAGGTCTAAGTCTCAAAGTTTAATGTTTTGTTGTAAATATGAGTGTTCCACGAACCGCTGATTTGAAACAAATTTGTGATAAGTGACAAAAAAATTAATTTCTGTCCAGGGCGAATGATCGGTAAAAAGCGTAAGTGATTACATTATAGATGACGATATAGTTGACAATATGGTTGACAATATGATTGACAGTATGGTTGATTATATAGTGGACAATAAATTTGACAACAAAGTTGACAATATAGTTGACTAATCAGTTGACAATGACAATATGGTTGGCAATTAGGTTGACAATATAGATGACAATATGGTTGACAATATAGTTAATATAGTTAACAATATGGTTGACAATATAGTTGACAGTATAGTTGACAATATAGTTGACAATATAGTTGACAATATAGTTGACAGTATAGTTGACAATATAGTTGACAATATAGTTGACAATATAGTTGACAATATAGTTGACAATATAGTTGACAATCCATAGTTGACAGTATAGTTGACAATATGGTTGACAATATGGTTGACAATATAATTGACTAAATAAGCCTTAACAATAGTTGATAAGTTACAATTACATAATAGATAATCTATATAGTAGATGGGTACCCACGCTTTTATTTTTAGTAATAATAATTTATATAAATAATTGTATGGTATAAAGATTTTTTTTCAGTGAATTTTAATAAGAGCTTTTTTAAAATTTTTATTTGGGTATCATTCAATTTAGATATTACTGTCATCTTATTTCTAGGCGTCTAAAGTAGCACCACTTAATCTATCAATGTTATTATTTCAGTCTTTATTTATTTCCACTATAGACCCAACAAATGTGTTCATAGTGATCCATAATGGATGTCACGGAGCCAGGAGTCTACGAAAATTTCCAAACAAAATTATCTACTGTCAGTTCATCGGTCACTTCCTCCTCGTCCTGATGGACACTCAATGATTAAACTGGCCAGATCAATCAACCACCTAACAAAATACTGACCCATATATTTATTTCGATCCAGTACTGTCATAAATCTAAGTGACTCAATCTAATTATTTCAGGCTTCCATCAGAAGACTATTCAGCGATTACACCACATTAAAATATTAACTCTTCAAAAGTAAACACTGATATTTACTACGTTCCCTTCGATACCAAAGACTTAAACTTTCGACACTGATACTTATCCACCATTGACAAGTTCATTACAAATTTTGACCATTCCCCATGAGAACAACTTAAGCACACATAGTTGACAAATAAATATTGAGGATGTTAAAAGAACAGGATATATGCCAGTGCAATGATGTATACACGTACTGAATGTGTATGTAATAAGTTCATCAGTCAAAGTAAAATACATATGAGTCATAATTAGTGTGTGTATGAGGCGGGGGTGTGGATAGTTTATGAAAATGTTTGTCCTAGATGAGTAATAAAATAATTGCAATCTTTCTTCAGGATAGGGGAAATGTCAGCTATTGGAATTAAATTGTTTTCATACGGGGTAATGTTATGAAAATTTTGCCCAATCGTTACAACTAGGTCATACATACGTCATTTAATTTCTACCCACATTTTCGGGCGTATTAAGATCAGTGTTGTGTCAAAGTGTGAATGACTGTGTCACAGCAAGTGTCCGTTGTGTATCAAAATTTGAATGATTTGTCACAGCAAGTGTCAGTGTGTAAGCGAAAACAAAAGAAAATTTGAAATTTGTTATCCTTGTATTGATCTATTTGATCTCAGGGTTTATAGTACACCCTCAATCCAATAATTTCTATCTACGGGTTCTGAGCTACCATTTAATTTGCCATTTTATCATGAGCAACTAACAATACTTTATCCCTTCCACCCTTCCACCCAACACCTCCTCCCCCTCCCAACATCACCCACACACTACCATCTCTTTATACCATCACCCATCATAATGCCTCATGTTTTAGTAATAAATATATGGTCTTCCAGACAACTTAGATGGAAGCAATTATTATTTCAAGGCCCCCCGGGGGAGAGAGGTGGGGAGGCACTTTACATGTATTGCTTAAATTAACTCTAGTTGTAGCCTGCGGTCAATGCAAACTACGGTCATGACTGCTGTTGACTGATTCTGGAGTATATTTGGCATCGCTCGCCAGCACAGGTAAATCCCAAAAGAGTGCTAGCACTACAGCGAGATCGCCACCGAAAACATGACGTCATTGTGATCATATATCAGGTAAATGTTGTTGTCCAACAGCAAACACAATGTGTACTTTAGTAAATTGTGCCGAAGTATTGTTAGAACAACATCATAATCTATTTAATCCTTTCCCTTCTTTGTTGATATTATTTCTATTCTCACATTATCTATCTATCTATCTATCTATCTATCTATCTATCTATCTATCTATCTATCTATCTATCTATCTATCTATCTATCTACTCATCTGTCTTCCAATTTTCCTTACGCCTGTTAAGCTATTTATCTAAACTAATCTATCTACCTATCGTTATATTTAACCTCAGCTATATATTTCTATCTTAATCTCAACCTGATAAACAGAGCCAGCAATGTTAGGTGTGATAATGTTATAGAGGAATCCCTGAAATAACAAACATGGCAAACATCGATGTAAACACTAAAAGTGGGAATAAAATTTATAAAGAAACGAAACATTGTTTACTTTATTTCCTTTGAGTGTTTGCGTTGGACAGACTGAAGTATTAAATTTATCAAGGCAATTTGAAAGCAAAAAGATCAACAACATACTATATATTTCTGTTTCGCAGTGGCTACAGTTTCGGTCCGGACCGAACTCGTATTTTTTACTTCAGGTACCAGCCATAGATAATATTGCTCCACACCCTAACCTAACCCTATCCCTAAACCATATCCCTATCCCTAACCCTATCCCTAACCTATCCCTAACCCTATCCCCTAACCATATCCCTAACCCTATCCTAACCTAACCCTTATCCTGAAATTCTGAAAAAAAATATATATATGCCATGTTCCTTATCCCTAATATAATGGTTTTGGCTGGTGCCGAAACCACTGTTTCTGTTTTCATTCCAACATGATAAAGTCAGTTGGCCCAATTTAAATAGAAAAAAGTTGGGGTAATTGCGTATAATGCTGAGTGAGACTTTAAAGCACTGGTATATATCCTGATAATGTGATAAGAAACTTTAATTAAGAACATGATGAAGGTCTAAACCGAAATATCTTAGTTGGCATCAGCTTGGTTAAACCGTCAGCCAACCAATAAAGTTTTACAGGTTTGTAAAGGAATATTGTACAGCCCAGCACCAATATTTATTTCAAAATACTAGCTACATTACTAGAGGTAAACAATTACAAAAAGTTTTAACTGAACATGTGATATTACAATGTGAGCCAACAGACTACAACAGGTCACAACTACATTAACTCATAAACTTTTTGTTGACCTCTTGTGTTATCACCATAAATTGGTCTGGGTAAACGATGAGGGCTTCAAGTGAGTATCTTTGGCCATTAGCTGTGTAATCGGCTCTATGTAATAGTACTATGTGGTGTAATCGGCTCTATGTAATAGTACTATGTGGTGTAATCGGCTCTATGTAATAGTACTATGTGGTGTAATCGACTCTATGTAATAGTACTATGTGGTGTAATCGGCTATATGTAATAGTACTATTGGTGTAATCGACTCTATGTAAAAGTACTATGTGGTGTAATCGGCTCTATGTAATAGTACTATGTGGTGTAATCGGCTATATGTAATAGAACTATGTGGTGTAATCGGCTATATGTAATAGTACTATTGGTGTAATCGGCTATATTTAATAGTACTATGTGGTGTAATCGGCTCTATGTAATAGTACTATGTGGCGTAATCGGCTATATGTAATAGTACTATGTGAACCATTAGCTTAAAACATGTCTAAACTACATCAGCTTGTCTGACCAACTACATTACTTATATTTAGACCAGGGATGGGCAACTTAAAAACCACAGGCTACAATTGATTCTTAATTTCAGAATGATCAGACGGTAAAACAAACAAAGGATGTAGCCTTGCCATGTGAGTAAGTAAATTTCCCTTAGCCATAACGGGGATATGAGGGGCGGATCGCATGACGAATCAAGCGGGCAGTATTTTGCCTGCTGGCCGTAGTTGGCCGTTTCCCACCAACTCTACTCTATAAACAACAACAACACTACTCTATAAATAATACCAACTCTACTCTATAAATAACACTAATTCTACTCTATAAACAACACCAACTCTACTCTATAAACAACACCAACTCTACTCTATAAACAACACCAACTCTACTCTATAAACAACACCAACTCTATAAACAATACCAACTCTACTCTATAAAAACTCCAACTCTACTCTATAAACAACCTATAAACAACACCAACTCTACTCTATAAACAACACCAACTCTACTCTATAAACAACACCAACTCTACTCTATAAACAACACCAACTCTATAAACAACACCAACTCTACTCTATAAACAACACCAACTCTACTCTATGAACAGCACTAACTCTACTCTATAAACAACACCAACTCTACTCTATAAACAACACCAACTCTACTCTATAAACAACACCAGCTCTAAAAACAACACCAACTCTATCTGACCAACTTCTTCAGGGCCGCAGCAAGGTTGGGGGGAGAGGTGCATTTCAGTCACATAATAAGATCTCCCTACTCTTTCGGGCACCGTCGGACACAGTAATCAATTACTTAATTTAGGGCCCCAGTTGGAGTTATCGTCAGGGGGGACCAAGATTAGCTTGCGGCAGCCGTGACCTCACTTCATTAACTCATGCCCAATTAACCACTAACACACCTTCCTCTTAACCTTTACATTATTGGATCCACTAAAGCATCATAGAGCTTTCAATCTGTTAGTTTTTTTATACCATAAATTCTTTATTATTATGAATGATAAGCAGACCCCATACTGTGCCTGTCTCACAAGACGGTTGGTCCTGTTACTATAAATAGCATCGCGTTTAAGCGTGCTGTGGTAAAAACAATATAGTCAGCCAACGCCAGTAAGAAAACCATGTTCTATTCCCTGTCAGATAGAGATGGGGGGGGGGTCAGATTAGTCAACGTTATCCCTCTTGTTTTCGAGTTGTCCAGTTGTTGATTGAAACATGACCTACTGACCGTTTCGTTGACCTCTTCCATCTTTTTATCACCATAACCTGGTCTAACTAAACAACCATAACCTGGTCTAACTAAACAACCATAACCTGGTCTAACTAAACAACCATAACCTGGTCTAACTAAACAACCATAACCTGGTCTAACTAAACAACCATAACCTGGTCTAACTAAACAACCATAACCTGGTCTAACTAAACAACCATAACCTGGTCTAACTAAACAACCATAGCCTGGTCTAACTAAACAACCATAACCTGGTCTAACTAAACAATGAATGCTCCCAGGGTACATGTTTGGTCATTTATTGTCCGAACGGCTTGTCCTTCGGCTTCAGACAGCTCCCAGTCTCTGGAGTTAAATATTCAAAACTAATCGCTAAACTCATTATTAGTCAATTCTATTTATTATGTGTCCAATTATGCACTAAAAACAAACGAGTCTCCCATTGTTGCAAGTTATTAGGTCATTTTTTGTTTTCTGAGAATGCAAAGGTGAAAGAAATTTAAGAAGGTGCATCGCAAAATTCTGGTCATTTTCTCACAATGAAAATTTCTCATAATAGCGAATATTTTCTTTAAAATGTAAAAAAGTAGAGTAGAGGAATCTGACGTATATCTGACATTACAAAGCTTGTTATTGTTTAATATTGGCTTATAATAGGGGAATTTCACATATAGATAAATAAGTCAAAATAAATACAAGGTATAGCACTAGTGAAATAGAGCTCAATATAAAATAAGCTGTTTTATCAAGTCTTATTTTGTTGATATGAATTAATTCAAATATTTTTATTAAAATGTACGAAGGAGAGTAAAAAATAATCCTTAGATCATACTAATACATGTATCTATATAATTTATCATTACTAAAATAAAAGCGTGTATGTACTGAATATCTTTTCACATTTATTGACAATATACACTAATTAATTAATAATCTATACATCTATAAGGGCAACCAAGCTTATATGTTTAGTAATCATAGATGAACTGAAAATGTATATGAACTATTTAGTTTAGTAATGATAGTTGAACAAAAATGTATATGAACTATTGAGTTTTTTTACTGCATTTTTTAAGAGCTTAATTTATAAGCTTTTTTTTCATTATTTTTTAATGTTTTATTTTATTTACCAAAATATCATTTTCCAACTCACCACATGTGGAGATACATTAAACCAAGGGGTTGCTGAATGTGGCTTTTCGATGAAATTTAAGTGGCTCTCCTAATTAGCTAGTTTTATTTTTTCATTTCATTTATTTTGTTCGCTAAATTTTGTTAAACTGGCTCTAATAAGAATATTTTTTTATCCATCTACAAGACCAGAGTTCGACTCTTATTAGCCTTATGCGTGCCACCCTCTCCCACGTATTAAAATGACATTAACCAAGCGTTGAGTTTAGAGCATGCCTCCCTTATTGGTTTTTATTTATTGCCAGCTATAAAAGTAACGTAACATGCAACAACTTTAGAAAGAATTTAAACAAATTGGGTTTATCCTATTAATAATAATAAAATAAATGTACACTATTAATAAAAAAAACGTTCCCTTAGCCCTGGGTAGATGAAGTGAAAAATTTACCTATTTCTGTAACCGCGGCATATAAAGGGATTTTGTGATTAGCACAACGCCCAGCCGCATTTACTTCCCTAACTTAAGTCAGGTACCCATTTAATGTTTGGTTGACTTATTGACTTTTACACAACTTTCACCAGGAACTTGAAAAATTCCCTCTGTTCTCACTGAGGTTCGAACCCGGGACTCAGGTCGACAATTTTGCGCTCTACACCAGTGCTTCTCAAAGTGGTGGGCCGCGGCCCCCTAGGGGGCCGTGGACTGTCTGGAGGGGGGCCGTGGAATTTCGAAAAATTATAAATTTAAGCAATCTAAACCAAAAAAAAAAAATAGGGGGGCCGCGACATATTGATTGGCGTTCCAAGGGGGCCGTGACTTCAAAAAGTTTGAGAAGCACTGCTCTACACCACTCGGGCATTCTCAAAAGCAGCAGGGAACTTTTCGTTGTGTGCATTAGATCAACTGTGAGAGTTAACATAATAATTTGTACTGATTTCTCTTAAAACTGTTGTTGCTGTGAGAATATATGCCTATTATATTTGATAATGGCAATCCATCAACTTAATCAAACATGAAATATTAACAAAATATTGTTATACGTAAGTGTGTATAGCTTTTCTTTATGTTTGCCTGATTAAATAAACCAGGGAACATTTAGTTCAAGTCAATCAACATTTTATGGAGACCGGTGTAAAATGCTTTTTAATTCCACGACGGCATATCATTAGGACACTGTCAACGTGTACTCGCATACAGATTCATACACATACACACATTTAGACAACCTGCACGTGCACTAACACAAATATACACACACAAACACGTGTCCTCACGCACACACAAACACATGTCCTTTACTCACACAGCGATAATAAAATACCCGAGTAAATCAGTTGTACAAAGAGGCAAGCCCCGCGGTCTACATTTTTTTTTAACAAGTTAATGCCAAATCAATGATTGAAGTTATGGCCATAAAAGAAATTCTAATCTGGTTCTAAAATTGCGCCATTAATAAAATGAATAGGCTGAGCGTTGTTTACTGGGGCGGGGATTAGCAGATATTTTTAACATGATAGCAGAATGTATATAAATGTTTCTTTTAAATACAAAACGCATCTATAATTGTAATTATACCTTATTATCAGTATTACCAGATCACTTAACAACTGAGTTATATGAAAATATAAAGTTGACTAAACAAATGTTTTGGATATCAATACAGATAGGAGGGTATTTAATAAATCCTTCATCCAAACTGGTCAACTTTATTACAAAAAATGACTTTTTTTAAAAAAAAAAATCTTTATATTAGTCTAAATAATACTTTGAGTGGAACAAGATTAAATTAAGTTCCCACATTTCTTAACGACCATGGCTAACTTTGTGGGCCTTGTGGACCCCTCAAGTGATGCAGCGTTCTGGGACACGACTACTACTTCAAAGTATGACATTTTAGTAAATGATCAGATAGCATGAGGCCTGTAAACTTAAGTGTTCTCCATGCATAGTTTATTTCTTACGGCTGGTTATGTATAGTTTTGAATCGATTTATTTGATCTAATGGCTCTATAACGGCTATTGACGTCTCTAAAAATATCCCCTGACGTCTCTATAAGGCTAATTGACGTCTCTGTGAGGTCACATGTTTCTAGAATGTCACCTGACATCTCTATAAGGTGACTTGTAAAAAAAAAAAATAAAGTTCCCTTAGCCGTATCGGGCCATCGGGGCTGATGAATTGTAGAATTCATCTGTTTCTATAGCCTCGGCAAATGAAGGGATTGTGTGGTTAGCACAACGCCCAGATGCCTTAACTTACCCAACTTAAGTCAGGTACCCATTCAAAGATGGGTGGATTTGTGGGACTACTTTGAAACACATTTCAACTGGAAAAATTCCTTGGGAATCACGAGGATCGAACCCAGGACTCTCAGGTCGACAGTCGAGTATCTACACCGCTCGGCCATCCGTCCCACATAAGGTCACCTGACGTCTCTTCAAGGCTACATGACTTCTCTATAAGGTCACTTGACGTCTCTATTATGTCACCTGACGTCTCTTCAAGGCTACATGACTTCTCCATAAGGTCCTTAAGAGCCCCATTCCAGTTCCAGTATCCTCCATAAAAACCAAAACATATTTAACAAGATTTTTTTCCGAATCGCCCTTCCCCTTACTCACGAAACTTAAATCATAGTAGATTATCTCAGATCAAAGGATGCAGCACAGTAGCTAGACACAACCTAAACATGTGTAATGGACTGCTGCCCAGTCGGATACATTAATTTGTTATATAGCAACAGGTGGGTGAGTTATTTTAGGTGGGAGATTGTCAGGTACCCATGATTTACCGTTCATAGCATTGCACTAGCTGAATGAGAACTCAAGCTGAATGAGAACTCAATAAGAGCAAACAATTAAAAGGAAAAAATACAAACTAATTATTTTTGAATTTTAGAAAATGCTTTCACAAAATATATACCGTTTCAGACCCTTGGTCAACTCCTTCAAACCTGGACTCAAAATAGGAAAGTCGTTTGCAGTAATTCTAAAAGATTATGAACGGTCTATAGCTTACGGTCAAGAACGAACGGTCACTAGCGAATTGTCAATAGAGATCACGGTCGATTGTGAACAGTCAACTTGAACCACTCTACAAAGGTTTTACTCACCGTAATATCAGAATATATTATTTTATGCTAATCAAAAATCAAATATATAAAAACATCGAGAGATAATTCAAGAAAGAAATCATAAACTAAATGTTGGGCCTAAGATAATATTAGATAATTAGTTAGTTTATCAAGAATAAAAACTCAATTAATGTATTTTAAATAATAGAAAAATAATTTCAAACGCACATGTATAAGTTATTGAAAGACATAATCTGAAGAAAAAAATATGTAATCGAGCTACTTTATAAACCCTGGAAACTCATTACTATAAGATCAAAGAACCAGATCAGTCACGGTGCCAGAACGCTGTAACCAGGTCATTCACAGATTTAGAACAAAAAAAAATGTGTGTTAGAAATCTCAGGGCAGAAAGTGTTGCAACATTTGAACAGACGTGTGGACACAAGGATTGCCAGTGGGTAGATTTTAATAATGTGTTGATTTTGTTCAAATAAATGTAAGCTATAAACTGAACTGACCTACATTTTACATCATTTTACACGACGTATGGTCGTGAGGTAAAGCGCTCGACTGTCGACCTGAAGGTACCTGGTTCGATCTCCGGTGAGGACCAAGGAAATTTTTCAGGTCTTGGCTCAAGTTCCCGATATATCTCCCGTGGTGCCTCCATGGCCATTGCACTATCGGCTATGGTGGGGATGAAAGAAGGACATCATAAAAACCGTCCCATTAGTGGTTTATAGGATCTAAGGGACTTCACATACAGGGACTTCACATACAGGGACTTCACACACATCTTACATCGTCCATATCATTTAGCCATGTTCACCATGTCACATAAAACAGTTACCTGATTCATCAACAAATCTACGGCCCCTGACTATCTTTGACTATTGCGACCCCCTTCTGACCACAAAACACCAACTGACCAGCTATTTTATAGCAGATTAAAAAACCGCGACGGTATCCTAAAAGTCAAGCCCCCCCCCCCCACCCCCTTCACTATTGTAACATTTTACCAGTCTTTCTATCAGTCGGTATAAAAATAATACAAAATAAATATAAGTCCTAAATACCTCCATATAATAAAGAATGGTACACGCAGTCGATTTTTTTTTTATAAATTCACGACTGAAGGCGTATAAACATAAATATAAATAAAGGAACAACACACCTAAATTGTGTTGATTTCAGTTTCCGAACGTAAGCACAGTTTGCCCAATTGGTCTTTAACCCCCTAACATTATCTGAAAAGGTCAAGGCAAAAGTGTTCTACATTTATAGCACGGCGTTACAGTTTCCTGCTGTCTCCCATTCACACTCACTGGTGGAGGCTATTTGGGCGAGTGAGTGGGTTTAAAAAATTGAATTGAACGTTTTCAGAAACTACCCACTTAGCTCAAACCTTCACCTTGCATCTTGTTTTTTTATTTATATCTGCATATCTGTAAACTCATTCGTCTCACTTAAACCATTTCTAACTTTAAAAAAAAAAACATGGAGGCAAAATAGAACATAGAGGCAAAATAGAACATAGAGGTAAAATAGAACACAGAGAATATAGAGGCAAAATAGAACATAGAGGTAAAATAGAACATAGAGACAAAATAGAACATAGAGTCTAAAGATAACATCGAGGCAAAATAGAACATATAGGCAAAATCGAACATTGAGGCAAATTAGAACATTGAGCGAAAATAGAACATATAGGCGAAATAGAACATAGAGGTACAATAGAACATAGAGGCAAAATAGAACATAGAGGCAAATAGAACATAGAGGTAAAATAGAACATAGAGGCGAAATAGAAAATAAGGGCAAAAACATAAAGGCAAAATCAAACATTGAGGCAAAATCGAACATAGAGGCAGAAAAAAAAACGGACGGGGAAACTTGCATGAGTGCTGAAACTAAATGACTTCTCTCATGGGAGATTAAAACTAATATTTATTTCTTTGAAAGTGTCGGAGTCCTGGTTGTGTATCAGATGAAAAGTAAAACAAACAACATCCAGGTGTGAACAATTATCCACGTACCTGGTCTAATGTTGCCTGCGAAATGTCTGCACCAGACGGGACCTGCGGGTCATTGTGACCCACAGTTTCGTGGATTTTGGTGACGTAGGAACACACACAAGGGAGGCAAAGATATTAAAATTAATAAATTCAGTGGTTCCCCGACGGTTTAGTACATATTATAAACTGTTACTCCGGCACTTACTTGAGTCACCGTGGTTATTTCAACATAATTTAATAATTAACACAGCCCCTAAACACAATATACTTTGTGTTAAATTTTGAAGCTTAATGTGTTTACCTTATACCCATAGGTTTATAAGACTCTTTGTGTTCAAATAAATTGAAGTAAAAGCACATTAATACCATCTCATCAATGAATATTTTTAACTTTAACACCGTGTGACTCACTTATCTGAACTAACTCTGGATTAGTTATTTGTTACATATATATATATATGTATATATATGTATGTATGTATTTTTGTGTAATTATCAATTTACTATATAAATTAGTTAGGTGGCAGAAAATGCCAACAAAAAAAATAAATGCTTAAATTTTATACCTTGCATGTCTTGAGCTATACTGATCTATCTATTTGCGAATCATGTTTTTGTCTTCTTTTTTCAATTTATTCAACATTTATGCTGTAAAATTTCCCCTGTCTAAATTTAGACTTTATTTCAAAGATGTAACTGAAACCTGTATAAAATTCTTCACTTGAGAATGTGTCAATATGACAATTAGTTTTAAAGACATTTGGAATGAAAAAGAAACACATGTAGTTAGTTGACGTACGATTGAATTCAGTGTGTGTGAAACTCAATCAACTTTCCAACTTACAGGTTATTTCACATTACGGCTGATGTCCAATTATCTGACAAATGACAACCTAGTAAGTACCAGATAAAACAATACAAAAATACGTTGTCAGCAAAGAAGTCATTACTACCATATGTAATTGATTTGTTCGTAACCTGTCAAAGAAAATATTAAGACTATGCCCTTGACCCACGGTATGCTTACCTTAAGGGTTACGAAAAAGGTCATGAAAGGGTATAGAGTTTGTAGAGGTCGCCAGTTGGCTGCATGATTCGTCACCAAATCACGTGTTTAAATATCGGATTTGAAAAGTAAACACATTCCATTATGAAAATAAGTACATTAATTCTCAAACTTACGTGTGAGGAGACATATCTTTACACCCTTCGGGGTACAGTCGCGAAAAAAGGTTAAGAACCACTGCCCTTGTTTAACATTTCAGAGAAAACGTCCGACGGAATCTCAAATAGAATCTCAAATCCGCTTTGAGATTCCAAAAAAGATTCCCCTCCTGTCGACAGACTGACTCCAAAGTCTAATGCCAATCTCTATATGTCTGACGTTTGTTCCGGTGATTCTAAAACAACAAACCGACAGTGTAAAAAAAAAGTAACTCTCCTCAACACGGTAAATTAGTTTTTAATTAATTCTTTGCTATCTCAACATTTTCTTTGGAAATGATTTTTTTACTGAACTTGTGTTCTTTTAATGTCTGAACCACATTCATCTGTGACTCTGACAATGAGTGACACATGTCTAACTCACTTTTAAATGGAGTTAACTCTGCAGAGAGCTGTGAACTTACCTCGATTTAACACATATTTAACAGGCTGTTACTTTTAAATCATTACTTTCTTGTTCTGCTAAAATGTTTAAGGAATAGCTCTAGTAAATGCTTACATGTCGTTTAGACATTACAGAGTGCATATATTCTGTAGATTTTTTTTTCGAAGGGATGAGTTAGTTGTCCCAATATCCTATAGATCCTATAGCCACAAGATGGGCGGCTTAAAACGCGCCCTTCATTCATCCCCATCAAAGAAGATTCTGCAATGTCTATGTAGTCACCAAGGTACACATATATGGATAATTGGAATCGTCGAGATTTGTGGAGGTAATCTACAGAATGAAAATCTGACTCACATACTAAACACCACCTAGTAGCACTCAACTGTAGATCTCTTTGGTCCCATAAACCACCATGGGACTGTTTTTGAAGTGCTCTTTATTCTACCTCACCATAGCCTATAGTGCAATGACCATGGATCTAGAAAAAAATGCTGAGTTTTGTTGGGCATATCTTTGTCATTTCCTTTTGAAATATCCGAGACGATTCTGCAGGTGAAAGAACCCCACTTCAGCAAGATATATTTATTTAAAATATCTAATTATAATTGATCAAAATATAAACTGCAAGCATTCTATTGCTGACAAGAGTTGACTGCCCCAGCTTCATGTCTCCACTTTTTTTTAAACATGAAGTAAAATTCGTTTCTTCCTAAATGTCAATTATACAAAACGTTTGTTTCCATCTATAACAATATATCTTTTGGCTTTGTATTAAATTTATTTCTTCACATTCGAATTTATTTAGTCTGATGTCTTAATTATTTACAAAACATATTTTGCCTAGTAATTTCTATTCATTTAAACAGTCAATTTAAGATTTTTATAAAATCGATCCTGGCAAATTTTTGCAATTTATTGATATCAGCATTAACCAAGACTGATTAAATATCAAAGATGTCTTCTCAGTGTGACTATTTAACACTTGCTTTTTACGTATATAGAATCTGGGTTTTTTTTTTTTAAACAATGTTCGATTTTGTTCAGTATTCACTCAAATTTTACCACCCAAAGGTTATCGATGGATATAATACATGTACGTTTTTTCTTATGTACAGGATTATTTTAATATCTCAAGTATCGATCTCCTTTGTCAACTTTTCAAAGTATCGATTCATATATTTAGTTGTCAACTTTATAAAGTATCGATTCAGACATTTAGTTTAAGCACGATTCATAATGAAAGTTGAAACAAAAAATTGTTTGTAAAAACATACAAACTGAACGAAATATGTTTACAGTATTTTTAAATAAACACCGTTTGTTGCTAAACATTTCTATCTACACCAGACAGTTGCCTATATTGAAAAGATAAAACATATTTCTCTTCGATTGAGTCCTAGCCTTCCATTGCCCACTGAATCATTTCAGCGCCCTTTGGGTGAGTGACGAACCACCTCAATGATCAATTTTTCTACTTGAGACCAAATTAAATTTCAAAGACAAACAACTTTTTTTTTTTCTGAGCCTCAAAATTTCATAACAAATGAGTCGCCGATGTTTGAACACATCCTAATATATTTCAACCATCACAACCTATTTACCATAACATAGACAAACAGCTAGTCCTGGTATTAAAAATGGGTGGGGTTAGTGGATGGAGTGGTCAGTGTACACAGGAGATGACTATAAATACATGACTGGGTGAAAAGTCATGTGAGTTGTTTGGTGTTAGTCATGTGAGTTATTTGGTGTTAGTTTGTTACTTATTTGATCAATGTTGAACAACGAGAATAACGTAATTTGAGATATTTGGTAAATATTTGGTCAGAGATGTTTGGTATTAGTATTAGAAGTTAGTCAGTTATTTGTACTCTGGAGATTCTACTTGTAGGACCGAGTAATGAAAGGGCCCGATTTACCACCGGGGATATCCCCGGCTCTTAGAACTGTCATTGCCGGCTCTGCTTTAGCTAATATATCCTAGCCGGGGATGAAATCATAGACATTCATCCCCTGCTCTGCAGAAATTGTTTTTCACCCCTGCACTGGTTTTTTTCTTAAATCGAGCACTGGTAATGAATATCTCTAAACTACTCATTGAGGGAATTTATCGGCTTGTCAACACCAAATAAAATAAAATTAAATTGAAATAAATAAATACATTAGGGCTAATTTGAGTTAAATAAATTAAAAAATTAAGAAATGTGTACCAATGTTTATTGTTTGATCACAAAAGATTTACACATGCAAATAAAATAATTTTAGTTGATAAAAAGAAACTCTGCTCCATATCATCAGTCTCTCCTACCAATAACTAAACACTGTCGGTCAACTGTACCAAAAATGTACTATTCTTTAACAGAATATGAAATGGCGTTTACTCAGACCATACAATAAGAGTAAAACATATTAGCACTAAATTTTTCTGATGCTTTTAAAGTCTTAATTGTTTGTTTGTTGTTAATGCAGTTTTCCACAAATAAAATATATTCTCAAGAAACAAAAGATAGAACCGAATAGATTTGATGAATTCTTGGAAACTAAAATCAGATGACTAATCAGTTCCTCGTAGGTGACAGAACCATTGGCGGTGTAATTTAAGGCAACAAAATATGAAAAAAACGTTTCTTGATATCATGTTGAATTTGAATATTTATAGATACAAAAACAGACATCACCCGCCATAAAAACAGACATCACTGGCCATAAAAACAGACATCACTGGCCATAAAAACAGACATCACCGGCCATAAAAACAGACATCACTGGACATAAAAACAGACATCACCGGCCATAAAAACAGACATCACCGGCCATAAAAACAAACATCACCGGCCATAAAAACAGACATCACTGAACATAGTTAAAAAGAAACAAAGCAATTTAATACCCCAACATCTTTTCTGAGCAAGTAATTCTAGATGATATTTTCTTGTGTTTCGTCAACTAGTTATTTAAGAAATAGAAATAAAAAAGATTGATGATTGCCAAATACGGCTCTTGGACTCTATGCGGCTCTTAGACTATGCGGCTCTTAGACTCTATCCGGCTCTTAGACTCTATGCAGCTCTTATACTCTATGCGGATCTTAGACTATGCGGCTTTTAGACTCTATGCGGCTCTTAGACTCTATGCGGCTCTTAGACTCTATGCGGCTGTTAGATTCTATGCGGCTGTTAGACTCTATGCGGCTCTTAAACTCTATGCGGATCTTAGACACTATGCGGATCTTAGACTATGCGGCTCTTAAACTCTATGCGGATCTTAGACTCTATGCGGATCTTAGACTCTATGCGGCTGTTAGACTCTATGCGGCTCCTCTGAGTTTTTGTGGCCTCCACTGAGCCAGTTTTTATTTCTATTACTTTCCATCATTTAATTTTGATAAATAAATATGTGGCGGCTCTCCAAAGTACTTTGACTTAATTATTAAATAGAAATCCGGAATGCTGCTCTCATGAACCTTACTCTGACCGCCCCTTGAATAGTTCGTACACGATGTTGTATTTAAACAACTATTGTCTAATTGTATCCCTAGTCTACCAACTCCTGCCCCCGAAGTCAATAATATATATATAATAACGATTTGGGCGCTGCGTTAAATCAACACGAGATCAAAGGTTAACATTACATCCTTAGAAAGGGCACTGCAAGCAAGTTTTTAAAAATGTCAGTTAACTATAGACTCTGACACTAAAGACATTATTATAGGTGATGCTGTCATTATTCGGCCTGCTGCTGACATAACTCGAGAGTACTCATGACGACATTTAAGTAAATATTCCAAGTAACACTAAATGTAATTTCCATGTCTACCACAAAGTAAACTGAAAAAAATGTTCAATAAAGTTATCATTGCAAAAAATCCAAAGTTTACCCAAAAAGTTGGTCAGAAAGAGATGGTGTGTGTTTCTTACAGATAACATTGTAACCATAGTAGAATCGGATGAATATCTATATAAAGAGATTTGGGTTCGGCATTAAATCGAAAGTAAAAGAATTAATTAATACAACAGTATTCCAGTTTAAAATACAATCATGAAAAAATCGGATCTGCCCGAAACCAAAAATAGCCTAGCCTACCGATCTATGCATAAGTTATACAGAGCACAGCTAGTATAAAGTAAAAAGAAACAGTAAAGAATTAACACACATGTTAAGTGAGCTGGTCTAGAACTAAGAGAATACACACAATATTATTTCAATAATGTAGTGAATCTTGTAACACTCCCGCAAGTTCAACAACGAGATAATTATTTGTAAAGTCACATGACTAACAGTTTTAAATTACAATATCTAACAATTAGTTATGTACCTATAATGTCAATCGATTCTTCAAATCAAAGATTAAACATTATGTACGGTCTGACAGTATTTGGCCAAAGAACAATATATTTATTTATATTTACACCAACTATTTCCCTTATAATTATCAACTATTATCATATTTATGAGCAGTTCAACCTCTGTACCATATAGTTGTCTTTCTGTGTAATAAAATATAAAGACACACGATATAAACCACATTTTAACATTTCCTGAACTGTAATTTTTGTTCAACCTTTAAAACATTCGAAATGACAAGGCTTGTTAACCGTCAAATTGTGTCTAACGTTAAAAATGATAAATGACAATTAAAAAAATGATATAGGATAATTATTCCAAAATAAAATAACACACCAGTACAAGTAATTGATAACAGAATTAATACTGTAATAAAAAAAAAAACAAAGAGTAATCGATCTTTAAAGTTATATCGATATTGTCACAATGAAAACAAACAAATTATTGTTAAAAGCCTTTTCAATGGGCATCTAAATAACCCTGTCGCTAGAAGTGATTACTAGTTTTGTAAATGGATAGTAAACTTTATTAAATTAAAATCCAATGAATGATTTGTTAAATAATAACTACCGCGTGAAGTATAAATATTCAACAAAGGGATTGAACCAGAAGTAATGCTATGGATTCAATTATCAGCAATGATTTTATGCACATTTTTTACAGCCTTGTGTACCACTGTGTACGTCCTTCAATTCTCATTGTCGGTATTATTACCTGCTCATTTAGTGCTCACGTTTTCCTCAGGATGGGACTAGGAGACAGTGTCAGGATGTCATTCTTCGTTCTGTGTCTCTACGACCTCGGGTTTCTACTCATGTCCTCTGTTGGAGCGGTCTGTATCATATTCACATTCGATTTCGCCGAGGTAACCGCTAATATGACCTTTAATCCCTTTTACGTCAACTACTTCTCCTATTGGTGTGCCAACGTATTCTACCACTCATCCTTAATGACCACCGGCTACATCAGCGGGGTCAGGTGTTGCTGCGTAGCCATTCCGTTTAAGTTCAAGAGCGTCTTTTTCACCAGGAAAACAGTGGTCACTCTACTGGTCATTTTCGTCATCTTCTCCATTCAGCTGTCTGTAATGTGCACTCAGTACGCTAAGTACGTAACGGACAAAAGAAAGAACGTGACCAAAATAGTCATACTGCCCACCACTGACCACGACCTGGCCGTGGCTTGCAATGACGTCATCAACAGAAAAATATTATCCTGGGTCACGGTGACTGTGATGGCCGTCTCTCTGATTCTCATGTCCGTCAAGCTCAGGTCAGCGGCAAAGTTCCGAAACAGGGCTATTAAAATGAACCAACACACCAACAGCTGCGCGGATAAAAACCAGACTGGGTTGATCAACCCAATCATTGATTTATCAATAAATCTCGTCGGTACACCCACAGCTGAATTACAGAGTTCCACTGTAGACAAATACGCGCAATTGAAATTACATAGTTTTAACGGATGTCTGGTGAACGAACCAGGTTTAAAGCCAGAAAACACGAAAGAGCTGCAGGTCATAAGATCAGTCGCCATCATGACAGGGCTTTTCTTGATTCTGGCACTTCCGTTCATGGTGTACTCCCTAGCGAGGCGGCTAATGCCAGAGTTCAACCATGCATATCTAGATATAACACCAGGATAGACAACCAAACAAAATTTCATTCTAGCTGTGTACGGTTTAGGCTGACGCAAGGATTAAAGCCCGACAGACGGCATACAATAAAATGTGACTTTTTATGTCTAGTATAATATTTTTATTTTAAAAAATGCTTTCTAAATACTTTCTACTAAAAAATAATTGTCAATTTTTATTTTAACAACAATTTCTCGTAAATAAAACAACGCTATCAGGTGACTCACCGAACGCCATTTTGATTTGTTTACGTTTTGTCAGCCAATTCGACTACACTAAAATGGACTCATATTCTGATTATTTAGAGGAAAATAAACTTGATTCAAGTGAAAAAGATGAAACTTGGGAGCTCATTACTTCTTCAGATGACTTTGAAGCTGAAAATATTAGTTTTAATTCAAATTTTCAACACTTCCAAACTCACATGTGTAAGTATTGAACCAACATGCTTTGACTTTGTCTTAATGATCTTTATGTTTATTTATTTATTCATTTATTTATTCTTTAGAACTTAAAATGTGGGAATAGTTATATAATAAGAGAAAAGTATAAAGATTTATATTTTATTATATAAAGGTTTATGTATAAATATTATTTATTTAGTTCTCTACCGCTAGAATTACTGTTACTGTTTTATTTTTGTGTTATTGCCAATCAGCAGATTTTCGTAAACACACAAAAAAAAAAAAACCTAAAGTTTACATAATATTTACATATCTGTATTGATGATATTTTGTTTTCATCATTATAAAATAATTAATTGTAGCTCGATAAATAAGCTGAATTTTTTTTTTTATTTATGGTTTTCTTAACATATTTTTTTTATCCCCCAGATCATATGGCATGATGATATGAATGAATTGAATGACACATTACCAGAACCACCAAAGAATTTTCTACCTGAGAGGGATCCAGGCATTCAACAACTCGGAGGAGCTAAAACAAGGGAAGACATTATGAAATTCTGCAATGCAGTGGCATTTTTAAAACTTTATTTTACTTTGGACTTAGTAATTCATATTTGTGACTAATAATAGCAATGCCAGACATTATGGACCTACAAAACCTTGTGTTTACCAAGGCTGGTTGGATCTTACACCAGATGAATTCTACAGATTCTGTGGACTTATCATGTATGCTGGACTTTTTCAAGCACAGAACATTGACCGCTTCTGGTCTACTAAATCACTATACAATGGACTTTGGGCCAGAGCTTTTATGTTTCGTGATAGATTGAAATCTTTAATGAGCTTTCTAAAGGTGTCTAATCCTCAAACTGAAGACAAAACCAACAAGTTATGTAAAGTACATTTTTTCTTTAACTTTATTAGATTGTAATGTATAAAATTGTTTCAGCCTTACCAAGATATATCAATAGATTAAAGAATGATAAGAAATAAAGGTAGATATATTTTTAGGCAGTACATAAGGGATAAGCCGACTAAGTGGTGAATGAAGTTATGGGTATTAGCTGATTCTCTTTCTAGGTATACTTATGATTTTCATTTATATTTAGGTAAACAGGATAATGGGCCTTTTGGATTGGCATATGGGGTGGTAATGAAATTAATTAAATCTTTAGCTAAAGAGGGGTATAAATTATTAGTCGATAATTTTTATACTACTATACAATTATCTAAAGATCTATGGAATTTAGGGGTAGGAGCATGTGGAACTATTCTTAGGACATGTAGGTATTCCCCAATCTTTGAAAAATATAAAAGACTTTGAAAAAAAAAATCTAAAAGAGGGGATATGAGATGAGTTAGAAAGGGAGTTATTGACAGTACGATGGAGGGGACAATAAAACTGTTTCGGTTATGTCCACTATGCATAATGCAAATGGATTTGGAACATTTAAATGACAGACTAAGTAAATGGGAAATTTTAGGAACTTACTGTTGACCAACCAACCATAATACAGGATTACAATAAATATATGGGGGGTGTAGATAAGAGTGACCAGTTGATAAATAAATATAATGTTCTATGAAAAATTATCATAAGCTGGTATAATAGTTACACTAATCTTGTAAAATATTTTTAGCAAAGTTATAAAACATACTGAAATTGAGCTTTGTTGTTATCAATAGACATTAGAATGTTAGTTTTTATAACTTAGATTTATATTTTTGAATTTTTCTTGTTGCATGGTCAAAGTTGATCCCAGCAGATTTTTGGTCCTTTTTCTGTTAAAACACATCATTTTTAGAAATTTTTAAATATGTTTTGTATCTGATTATAATGTCTTCAAAAATAACCTACACACAGAGAATTGAATGTAGTTTAATAAAAAGTAACTTTTATTGAAATGAATCATAATGAATTTTTTTTTCTTCTTTGTGTTTGTGAATTGTTTAATTTATTTATTTTTGTTTATTTTTTTCATCTAAACTTTTTAAAAATAATAAAATACTTGCATAATAATATCACTTTGAAACATATATTGTTAAAAAGCCCTTTCAATTTACTACATTTTCATATATATATACTATAATAACATAATTTTTAAAATAAAAGCTTTAGAGAAATATTAGTTGATAAAAATTTCAAAGACATTGACGAATTAAGATTGAAAAAGCTGGATGTTTTTTTTAACTATGTCAACAGAGTAGGGCTATTGAAGACATCTGAGTACACCTTCTCTACTTGCCTACTAAATTGGAAAGTATTCAATTCATTGAAAAGATCAGCAAGTAGTCTGAAACTATTTCTAGGACAAACAAATAAAAAAAAATTGTTTAAATTGTTGATAGAGTAACAATTGATGAGTCATTGCTGATTGAAGAAATTATTTTTTTATTTCAATCAAAATTTAAAAGAACTTTTTTATTTATGTTAAATTTTTCAATTGTTCGTCTAAAAATTATGTTAAGCAATTGAATGAGACCGTTCATGAAAAACCAATGAAAAAACGAAAAATAATTAAATTGACAAAATAAAGATTTTAAATTAAAAAATTTGTTATTAAAAGTTTTCAAACTTTAATTGCGTTTGTGTTTATTTCATAAAAACATAAGTACCAAATATACAAAACTGCTATTAAACATGAAGACTAACGCTAAACACTTGATTGTGTGTCAGCCTAAACCGTATTTTTTAAAAATATTGGTTGTCCTTCCTGATGCTATATCTAGATTTCCATGGTTCAACGCAGGTGAGGCGTACAGCAACGTGTTTATGATTGTCACCACTTTGAGCTCCGTCTGTGCCCATCTCAACTCATCGCTCAGCTTCTTCGTGTTCTATAGCTACAACAGCAAGTTTAGAGCCACTGCTAGGATGATGTTTACATGTATGATGCATTAAACATTACACCAGCTTTGAGTGTCTAGGTGCGCAAAGATGTATACAAGAAATTTAAACAATTACATTTCACTAGCCTTAATATGTGTGAATAATCACTTTTGGCAACAATCTTGCTAAACCTCATTGTCACATTATATTACAGTGTAAGTTCTGCACAGTCCTAGGGTAGAATACAATAGCGTAGCCCACATCCAACCCCATTACTCACCACCAGGTGCCCCATCGACTCTACCTGTAAACTTAATTCACAACATTCAATTTTTTTTCTAATTGTTGTATCATTTTTTTTCGAAGATTTTTTGAACGCTGATAGATTTGAGTAGAGATGGTATGATAGACTTGATGCGATAATTGATGATACATTTGATGATAGATTTAATGGTAGATTTGATGATAGATTTAATGGTAGATTTTATGGTAGATTTTTCAAATTACAAAACTTTATTAAACGAAGAAAACAATGTCCTATTCTAAAATATAATCAGTGACAGTGGCGTAGACAGCTTTACTCGCGCCCGGGGCACAATATTTTTTTTGGCGCCCCCCATTCAAAAACCATATAATATGTAAAATATACCATTAGGCGCCCCTTTGTGTGTAGCGCCCGAAGCATGATGCCCCCCTTGCCCACCCCTCGCTACGCCACTGGTCGGTGTGTTTATGTTTTAATGGGACATTGTTTTCTTTGTTTAATAAAGTCATGTAAGTTGTATAGGTGTATTCTTATATTTCACTTCACATCGTAGTTAAAACAATAAAACTACTCTTGTCTCCAACATTTAAATTTGTATTACACTAAATATAAAATAATTCACTGGAACTAGGGGCAATGTTATAATAAAAGTTACTTGACAATATGAATTTATTTGCTCACCATTGTTTATTTATATCCTAATTTTTTTTATAATGATTATTAAACTATTGATTATGACGGTATATACATATATACATGTATATACATATATATATATATATATATATATATATATATATATATATATATCTGTCACTCAGTGAAAAAGAAAAGCCCTGCAGATGGTGCTGATTTCAATCATAGTCCTGGTTTGAATGGTGCTAACTGGCCATCTGAATGGTGTTATCCACATACATGTGTTGTACTTCTGATACACCTGTCAAGTTCCCTGCTGCTCTCATTGTGATTGTTGGGATTTATCGCCAGGAAACCGTTAATCTTCCTCTACATGACACCTATCCCTAGTCCCGCCAACCGCCCTTGGCTAACACATCTATTTAAAGAATATTTTTCAAACCTCGATTTCCGTAGTCTTTTTTTTTTTTGCTGTGTTGTCGTTCTTGGATGTTACTCATTCTATTGCTCTATCCCCATTCTGTTGTATTCATGGGTGAGTCCAACATCAAACAAAAAGAACATTTAATCTTATTGATTTTTTTGAAGACGGATCTAGTTTATTTATTATTATTTTTGTTTAATATCTTTGATTTTGGTGTGTGTGAAGTTCATGTAAGGATGAGATAAAGTATATTAGATGCTATTAACCACCAATGGGACTGTTTTTATATATTCTTTCCTTTACCCCCCCCCCCCCAATATCCCAGCAGTAGTGTAACAGTCACGGAGACACCACGGGAGAAATAGAGGGGACTTTTAGCATTACCTGGAAAATTCCCTTGGTTATCACCGGATATCAAACCCGGACTCTAAGTAAACAGTCGAGCGCTTTACGTACGACCATCCGTCACCCAATCTGACTAAGGTTACGTGTTGATTTTTTTCCCTCACTTAATAATGTCTTATTGGTAAGGAGATGTACAAATTTGTTTTGTCATCACCTGTTTGAATTCCTGTGTGAATGATCAACAATCTGAGTCCAGACTTCAAGCTTTGAGTGTATCGCCGTGTTAACTGAGTCCTAATGGAGAGGATTTATCGCACACAATAAATGATGCAGGCAACAAGACCTTTCATAATGTTTTAGGATGTTTGATATTATTTGTATGGTTTTTATTTTCATCCTGTTGAAGCCCACATTTCGACATTATAGCTAATAGAAAGAAACCCGAAGAAATGGTCACAATTGTAATGGCAACTCTTTGACCAATCATTGCTAAATGTCACACAACTGAATGATTGAAATAGACAATCAACAAGTTCCATAAATTATAAGGCGATGTTTTTTTTTTAAATTCAAAGTACCCAGCTAATAATGAAAAAAACAAACTTTATCAAGATTAAAAAATAAGTATACAAAAACAGAATTACATCAACGAACATGCTCACGGACGATTGAATTGAATATACAAACTGACCAATATATTAGTTGAATATATGAACTGACCAATATATTAGTTGAATATATGAACTGACCAATATATTAGTTGACTGTATGAACTGATCTATATATTAGTTGACTGTATGAACTGATCCATATATTAGTTGATTATATGAACTGACCCATATATTTGTTGACTAAATGAACTGACCCATACATAAGTTGACTATATGAGCTGAACTATATAATTATCATAGTAATAGTGACGGCGCAAAAAATATATATAATAAAATCATCATTATTTATCTAAGAGTTTAGTTTCGATATTAGTGAAAAGTAAAAAAAAAATGTGTGTTACCTATCACACTCTATTTAGGTCAGTATGTGTGAAAATACGTTTATACTTTGTCACTATGGTTTAACGATATGTAGATGAGTTTAGCATAGACATTGATGTAATCAAGTAGGCCTAGCTAGCATAAAAGGCTCTCTAAAGTTACGACATGCATGTTCATAAACAAAACTCTTATCCGTGGGATCGCTAACAGTTGGGATCTCTCCATCTAAATGTTCATAAAGGGACCCCCCCTTCAACAATGAATGCATGACGTCTTTTCGGTGTGGGGGTGGGGGGGGGTATCGTTTTTTCTACCCTCCCCCTAGAGCATCATGCATTGCGGATCTATTTCAACGCCTCTGAACTCAATCGCAAAACTGTAAATAGCCCTATAAATGCAAAGCTTGCTACTAAGTGCTTAACAAAAAAAATATTTTATCAGCATGAATGCAGAATCGTTTCCTTAAAGACAAATCCATCTCAAACTCAATAGAATCAATTTTACTAGCTCAGTCCGAAATTAATAACGCCAACACATAACGATAGTTCATTGACTACAACAGTACAACGTTTTATATTATACATTCGCAGGGGTCTTTAACTTTTCCATATCAGGTTTACGATATTTTAGAGAGGTACCATGGGTTAGGTTGCAAACTTTAAATACATTTTTTTTTTAAATTTTGTATATACTGCATATATAAATATACGTTAAAAACCAAATGAGACTTTCAAAGATTTTTTCGTAATATAAAATATCTTCGCTAATCTAATCTTGCATCATGTATATACAGAAGTTTATAAAAAGAAACCCATCAATGTATTTATAAAGGATTATAAAATTGATTCGCTGCCCGTCGTATACTTCTGCACCCGGCACATATTTTTTTCTATTTGCAGAACTACGTAACACATGTTACATGGTATGTCACGTGATATTTTTGGTTATTTTTATTATATACGAAATGTAAAAAAAGTTTAATTAGTTTCAACTACTAAATGTTTTTCTAGGATGTGTAAAAACTGTAATAAACTCTATAAGAAATGATCAAGAGTGTAAAGTACAAATAGGTGACAGCTTAGTTATATTTTTAATGTGTGATATTAATGTGTGATATTAATGTTATATTAATGTGATATTAATTACCTCTTGCCAGAGTTCAACAAGCCTAACATAACCAATTTCTTCCACTAGAAGACAGTAAATACTCAATTAGATCTGAATCGTTCATAATTGATCCATACTCCACAGCAATGTCAACCTGTTACAAACCCCCTTCCCCATTTTTTCAAACAACGGTTCCTACTATCATATTAAACCTAATCTTACTTAAAGGTGACAATGTATAATTATCAAACTGTCCTCTACACTGCAGTTGGGTATTATCTTGGCACCAGCGCACCGTTTGTAATTTTCTCACGTTTTGTTATTAAACTACGCCCGCATTTATGTGACATAATTGGCCATAATATATGTTATAGGTGCTGACATTGTCAACTTATTGTACAAAAAGAAACAACCAAGTTTAAATATGTCATTTGTCAAAAAAGGAAAGAAAAAATATCGATATAATTTTAATGTTTGGGAAATTGAAGTAATTTACCATGATTGATTGATAAATTAAGTTCATAGTTAAACCAAAAAATAAAAAATCTTTATAATTTTCTTGAAAAAAAATTCTTAAACGAAAATCCCGCAGTCAATTTTTTGTTTAGACTATATCATTAAAGTAAAAATAGTTGGAAACTTCTATCTGATTTTATTTAATTTATATTTAATGAAACAAGTTAACTAATGAAAAAAGGAATAAAGAAAATGTGTTATTAGTTTTGAGTAATACAGATATTTAACCCATCCAGATGAAGGCTGTATTAAAAAAAACTAGAACATCTTAGTAGATATCAAGTTTTGTTGTTATTCAAAAAAAAACAAAAGTTGATTCTTCACTGCCGCGTATCCCCGATAGACATTTGCTAAAATAAAATGAAAATTATACAAAAAAACAACAACTCCAACATTGAGTTTTTAGTTTATGTTTAGTTTAAAGTAGCTCGGGATGTGCTGAATACATAAATGTAAGTTTCTTGTACAGATACCAAACTGAAATATGTAGAGTAAACGTTGGGTTAGGTTGGCACTGCACAAATATATATATATACATTCTTTTATCACAACATTCCATGATAGTTGGGCAGTAAATTGTATCATCGGTTTAAATGTTCAATTTAAAGGAGGGGAGGATAATCCGTTTATAGCCTTTATCAGATAAAAGTTGTTTTTTTTTAAATATATATAATAATTTATTATTTTATTTCAAAAGTTATCTTCTGTTGTTTTTGTCTCAGTATCATTTCTATGGTGACCAAAATCAAATGATACTTATTGAAAGTATAAAATTTAAATCGATACAACAAAAAATAACCAACAACATTGACTCATCTTAATGGATTCCGTGATCAGTGACCAGGTCATTCAAATATTCAATGTCATTGTGTTCTATTGTGTGCGGCCCTCCCTGTTGTTACTCGGTATCATCAACTGCTCAATCAGCGCTCACGTTTTTCTCAGGATGGGCCTAGGAGACAGCGTCAGAATGTCATTCTTCGTTCTGTGTCTCTACGACCTCGGGTTTCTACTCATGTCTTCTGTTGGGGCGGTCTGTATCATCCTAAATTTTGCCTTCTCAGACTTGACCAGCAAAATGACCTTTAACCCATTCTACGTCAACAATATCTCCTATTGGTGCGCCAACATATTCTACCACTCCACCCTGATGACCACCGGCTACATCAGCGGAGTCAGGTGCTGCTGTGTGGCCATCCCGTTAAAGTTCAAGAACGTTTTTTCCACCAGGAGGACATTGGTCATTCTACTGGCCATTTTCATAATCTCCTGCTCAATTCAACTACCAGTGGTCAGTACACAGTATGTTGAGTATGTCAGGGACAAAAAAACTAACGTGACCAAAATAGTTATACAACCGACTCGTGACTACGACTTGGCCGTGGCCTATAACGACGTCATCAACAGAAATATTTTATCTTGGGTCACGGTGACCATCATGACCATCTCACTTATTGTCATGGCCGTCAAACTCAGGTCGTCTTTAAAATTTCGCCAGATTGCCAGTAAGGGAATTCAAAAAAACCGCAATCAAACAAGTGATAACAAATCTGGGTGTGCACAGCCTATTCAAATTCGATCAATATCTACAAATATCGTTGGCAGGTTCAGCAGTGACCAGGGCTTAGATCAGTCTGAAGACAGCGGTTATACTTCTGAAATCATTGAAGTTTCTCTAGGGTCAACGAAAAACTCACACTTTGATGTAACAGTGAAACAGGGTAATAGCGAACTGAAGAAAGATCTCCAGTTGACCAAAGAATCAACCAAAGAACTGCAAGTTGTCAAATCTGTCACTATCATTACTGCACTGTTCCTGGCTCTGGCACTTCCGTTCATGGTGTACTCTCTGGTCAGGCGTTTCATGCCCCAGTTTAACTTGGGTAACGCTGTGTACGGCAACGTGTTCCAGGTTGTCACCTCTCTGAGCTCAGTTTGTGCCTATGTCAACTCCTCGATCAACTTTTTCATTTTCTATAACTACAATACCAAATTTAGAGCAATCATTAAAGACATGTCTACAGTTAATCAAGGAACTCAATGATCGTTGTTTAGACAAACAGCTATAGTGTATGTATAAGTGGTTGGAATAAAAAACAGTTTACAATCTTAAAGTGTTAAGTTTTAGGAAGAAACCTGTTTTTCTTTATGGACTTTTTAACAATTAAACTTCAAGTCAATCCTCAACATCAGCCCCTTTATATGTGACTCAACACCAGCCCTATAATATTTGACTCAACACCAGCCCTATAATATTTGACTCAACACCAGCCCTATAATATTTGACTCAACACCAGCCCTATAATATTTGACTCAACACCAGCCCTATAATATTTGACTCAACACCAGCCCTATAATATTTGACTCAACACCAGCCCTATGATATTTGACTCAACACCAGCCCTATGATATTTGACTCAACACCAGCCCTATGATATTTGACTCAACACCAGCCCTATGATATTTGACTCAACACCAGCCCTATGATATTTGACTCAACACCAGCCCTATAATATTTGACTCAATACCAGCCCTATGATATTTGGCTCAACACCAGGCCTATGATATTTTGCTCAACACCAGGCCTATGATATTTGGCTCAACACCAGGCCTATGATATTTGGCTCAACACCAGGCCTATGATATTTTGCTCAACACCAGTCCTATGATATTTTGCTCAACACGTGTTTTGCATTGTTGTTGCTTAAGGGGCTGTCCATTAATTACGTCAACAAAATAGGGGAGAGGGGGGTCAGAAAATTTTTGACAATTGTTGACAAGGGAGAGGGGGGAGGTCAAGAAAAGTTGACGTCAACAATGTTACTTTTTTAATTTATAGGAAAAATAAATAGGAAAATTAAGCAGCGTTTGTAGTTCTGTGTTACACACTCGCTTAACATTCAGTATTTTAATTAAACTAACTATATTCCTACTAATTTTGCCACATAAACATTTTGGAAGCCACCTTTTTTAGGGGGGGTTGGGGTAATCAAATGTTGACGTAATTTTATAGGGGGGTCTCTGGAAGTTTGACAAGTTGTTGACAAGGGGGGGGGAGGTACAAATCGCCAAAAATTTGTTGACATAAATAATGGACAGCCCCTAAAAAGAAAATATCGGTATCGGTATCGGTAAAAATGCTGGGTGAAAATATCGGTATCGGACTATCGGTAAAAAGGCATATCGGTCGCTCCCTAGTACTTAGACATTGATTCTCAATTGAAGTTGTATCAATGAAATACATTTGACTAAATATGATGTTATTAAAAATGAACAATACAGAAACATCTTCGTCTATTAAAAAACAATATCATTTTAAAAACTGAAAGATAGACCGCTAGTAAAAATATCGGTCAGGCCTTAGGAAAACCAAAATTATTTTCTTTTCAATAATTTTGAAGATAGAGTATAAGGAGATGCTCGATAAACAATTATCCATTTATGCTCAGCAATAACATTTTAGTTTAAATAAGCTGACATATAAAACAAATATGGCGGTAATCAGAAAAATCCATAAAATCGAGGAAGCGCATTCTGAAAAATGTATGTTCTGTGGTAAATTCTAATTCTAAACACAAAGTACTTTAAGTAAACGCTAAACAGTCAGATACAATATGTGTAGCAATGCCCAGCATTATCACTAACTGAAATAAAAAAAAATTATTTCATTGGTCTTGGAATCTTAAAATGAGCACCTTTGATGTCTTGGGAGTTTTTTATGGTAGGCTATTTAGCATACACAACAAACAATAGTCCAAGATTTTTGTTATCAATAACAGTTACTGTTTTAAGCGAATGACGTAACATATAGCCTGAACAAACTACTCCCGTGTCGCCACATCAAAAAGAGAAGAAAATCATGAAAAAAATCTAATTAAACTATTGAAGCTATTTGTAAAGAGTTGGTTAATTTGGGACAACTTTGTCCAGAAAATATTTCATGTTAGAAATCGAGAACCAAAGAGACAAAGTAAATAAAAAACACAACAAACGAACGAATCGATAATTAATTGTAAATCTGCCCTCCAGATATGAAACAAGAAATGATTGATTTCTGTATCGCCTGTAGGCGAGTCTACAAAACTGTGCGTCATGTATGGACTCAGCGTTGTTTGCGCATCTGTTAGGTTAGGGTTCAAGTATAGTGCCATAACTGTAAACATATTGATGACAGTTTGGTTTACAGTTACATGCTTACATGTACAAATAAAATATACTAGAATAGAATAAAAATAACAAATAAACCATAATATCTTAATTAGAAAGAAGTGATAAAACGAGCGCTTTCATTTCAGTAACATTTCCTTGTGAATGTAAACTTTCTGATTTCTGTTGCATGTAACATTTACATTCATTCCAGTGGTTAAACTGGGATGAGGGCTGAAGGGACGTTCTTTGCCGGGCGGCACTAACTTTGTCACCGACCCGGGGGCGACATTGGGTTTTTTTTTTCGGGGGGGGGGAGACTGGATGCTAATTAGTATTATTTAGAAAATATATAAAACTTTAATTTATGGTGTTTTTGTTTTAATCATGAAATTCTAACAAAGTCTTAAAATATAACAACATAACATGAGATGGCAGGCAAACACAAATAACAGCCAATGAAAAATTGAGTAAAGATATGTGATACATCTTCAAAATTTCATGCCTAAAAAAAAGGAAAATTTTTATTTTCAATAGTTGACTTCACCGTCAAAACTTCTGAGTTGGCATTAGCCAAATATCATAGGCCTGGTGTTGAGCCAAATATCATAGGCCTGGTGTTGAGCCAAATATCAAAGGCCTGGTGTTGAGCCAAATATCATAGGCCTGGTGTTGAGCCAAATATCATAGGCCTGGTGTTGAGCTAAATATCATAGGCCTGGTGTTGAGCCAAATATCATAGGCCTGGTGTTCTCGTGCTGTATGACGTATGTCAACCCATGTTCACATATTTTGTAACACTTCGCCCACGCGTGTCTTGTTTACCCCCCCCCCCCAACTTCCCATCCCAAAAAAAAAACACACACGGATGTTCACTAATTGTATCATTCAAGGTCATGCATTAGAATTAAGAATCATATTGTTTCAAGGTCATATAACATGCAATTTGTGTAGACGTGACAATTTCTGTGTACGGTTTTTTTTTCCTTTTTTTTTAAATCTTGTCTGATCTGGTTATAGAATTGGGTTATTTACTGATTTTTTTTCTGCAACTCTGTTGTGAAAAAACAAACAATGTATCGGCAGCCAAAAAACGGCCGGTTCGATAGTTAACCAATAGTGCCAATATCGGCTCAACTATAGGTCACTCCCTACAACAATCGGCCGATCCGATATTAACCGATAGTGCCAATATCGGTCCGATACCGATCCGATTATCGGTCGCTCCCTACTAAGTACTACACTCAAAGAAAACCAGAGACAATAATAGCGGCTTTTGTAATTCATCGGTTGGGGACTTTTGAAAAATAACCATGCACTTTCTGTTTATATTCTGTGGAATTTATCATGTGAATAGAATGTAAGGGTATCAGCATAAAGAACAAGTATTGAAAGTGAACAATGTTTGTTCACAACTATATATCATTATTCGTGGTGTAGAGTTCTTTATTTATTTATCACGTGTATTTAATGTCCGCAAAAAACATTGCTTTTAATGATGTTTATGTTTGGCTGTAACACTTAAAACATGCATGGGTGAAAGAAAGTACAGCCCGCGATCCAACTGCGGCCTGTTTGGTTGTTTTTCTCATTCCCGTGTTTCACTACTTACCTTCATTGACATTTTCATTTAATTTATTTTAGTTCATATAAACACACTCTATCTTTCTAGTCTCGGTCAGACCCATCTGACAAATTTAAAAACTTATTGCGGCCCTGTGTACATAAAGTAAGCCCATCTCTTGCCGTGAGTATGATTAAACAAAGTGCAGCACTTAACAATATCTCCAGACCACACACATACCTGTTCATTACATTTCTACACTCAAATCTATACTAAAATTTTTTTTTTTCAAATGATTTCGGAATCTTGCCGACATATGATATTATGTATGATTCAAAAAACAACAGAAATACAATACACATTCTATTTAAGTATTTATTTACGCAATTTTAATGAATCTTAATAGTTTAGAAATTACTAATTGTCTGGTCGTCTACGGTACTCTGACCTTTTGTCCATCCCATTATCAGTAAATATTTCGTAAATATATTCCCACTTCAGTGCTTTTTCCAGAATTTAACAGGGGTGTCTCTGACAATATATTCCAAATAGGCTTTTCGGAAAACACTTTTCATTTTATTGGACATAACTGTAACCGATGGTGACTCTAAGGTCAATGACCCTTGGCGTATAATTCGGTGGCACCCCTTTATCGGCGGCCACTGTTCATATCCTTACTTACTCATGACTTGGCATGGCAAAAGCTTCTTATGTTTTTATTCAAGATGGATCTCCGTCAAAGACATTCAAAGGCAAAGACGTTTTAACATACAGTTTAAAAGTCATTGTTTACTTTGCTTTTTTATGCAAGAGACAAAACTTTACGTTTCTGGCATTGAAATCAAACTGTAAAAAATGTGACAATATGTGCAATATTTTAATATGAGTCTGGGTTGTTAATATTGTTTATTTCTTGCTACTGAAAGAGTTGAGAACATTTAGTAAAGATATATCTTACAGCCCGTAAGGGAAGATGAAATGTCGACTGATACAGGTAGGGATCACCAGATGCTTGGCCACAGCATGCGAGGGGATTGTGGTGTTAGCAGACTGCCCAGCCAACTCTACTTTCCCCATAAATATTGTGAAGAAACCATTTATTGGTTGGGGTTTTATTATCGGGATCGAGCGCAAGACCTTCAGGTTGACACTCTACACGACACGATCAAACATCGTAGCGACATGAACATAGTTTTTCTTTCAATATTAGGCCATCGAACAGACATCGTGAATGTATACTCACTTTCTTTCTAGCTTGTACAGTATTCCGTCATCCTGTAACTTCAATATGGCCATAGATAGCATCTCTCCATATGGAGCGTTCTTCGTGTAGGCGAACCCATAACCTTTCAGGTCAAATGGTGTCCCCACCTCCATTAGACTACAGTCGTTGCTAATCTTATGACGTATGACTGGCGAGTCCCAGATAAATGCGTACTTGCCTTGGTGAACTCGTCTAGAAAAAAAATAAGCAAAAGGAGATAATTCAACAACTAAAAGTAAACATTTCTAAAAAATATTTTTCAACGCGCTGATTTTTTTTTTTACAATTTTAATAAAATAACGAAGTGGCTACGGTTACATCAAGCGCCATTATATAGGGTTAGCGGGAGTACGCATTTTTTTTTCGGGTACCAACAATTATATTAGGGTTAGGAATAGGGTTAGAATTAGGGTTGGGAATAGGGCTAGGGATAGGGTTGGGGATAGGGTTAGGGTGTGGAGCAATATCTATTAATGTAACCCGGAAAAAAAATACGAACTCCGTCTTGATGTTACCGTAGCAACTGCGTTTTAATAATAGTAATGAAAATATGGATTAAAAGATTTAGCGAATCAACTAATCCAGCTGATCAAATCTTGAATTCAACTTTTTGATTTGCTAATCACAGTGGAAACATAAACTGGAAGAGATGCTAAACCAAGATCAGATGCTTGAAGTAGTTTTTATAAGAATAAATAATTTCAGTAATATTTAATAGTTTCTTTATGATTGAATAGTTTCACTAATTCTGAGCAGTTTCACTCATTCTAATTGGTTCACTAATTATGAATAGTTTCACTAATTCTGAGCAGTTTCACTCATTCTAATTGGTTCACTAATTATGAATAGTTTCACTAATTCTGAGCAGTTTCACTCATTCTAATTGGTTCACTAATTATGAATAGTTTCACTAATTCTGAGCAGTTTCACTCATTCTAACTGGTTCACTAATTATGAATAGTTTCACTAATTCTGAGCAGTTTCACTCATTCTAATTGGTTCACTAATTATGAATAGTTTCACTAATTCTGAGCAGTTTCACTCATTCTAATTGGTTCACTAATTTTGAATAGTTTCACTAATTCTGAGCAGTTTCACTCATTCTAATTGGTTCACTAATTATGAATAGTTTCCCTAATTCTGAGCAGTTTCACTCATTCTAATTGGTTCACTAATTATGAATAGTTTCCCTAATTCTGAGCAGTTTCACTCATTCTAATTGGTTCACTAATTATGAATAGTTTCACTAAGACTGAATAGTTTCATTAATTCTGAACAGTTTTACTCACTCGAACCCCAGGTCCACGTCTCTCTTCATAGATTTTGGCGACAGTGAAGACATGTAGGCCCACATCATCGCGTAGTGTCTCATCTTGGTGTGGTTGAAAAACGTCTCTGTTTGAGAACCTTCCACCGTGCCGTAGTCAAACTCATTCTGAACGGAAATAACAATACGATATAGTGTACAATAGGATATAGTGAAAATATAAGATATATTGCACAATAATATGTAGTGTACAATAAGATATAGTGCAAATAAGATAAAGTGCACATAAAAGACAGAGTACATGTCTAACAGAACTTATACTGTTTGGACCATGGGCTACATTGATTATTAATCAAATCTATTCTTTGAGTGCTGGTATATTTTAATGGAAGGTGGGGGGGGGGCATGTTGTGAAAATAAAATGAAACGAATTTTATGTTTAATTATTATTTGTTTTGAAAGTTATCAATTTATATGTAGCATGTTTGATTTGAAGGGTGGAAAAAATAGATCGATAAATGATTGAAATAAAATATATAAAACCAAACGTTGCTACTTTTCTCCTAATTTCATTGAAAGAAAATGTTATGATTACTTGAGTGGCCAGATCTGCTGCCGAGTTAATGCCAACATCTCCCACAGTGATTGTGAGAAAAGCTGCCAAGTTGGCCGTGTAGATTGAGGATAGGATGAGACAGAAGAACCACCAGGCAGACGCGACGATCCTGGACGATATGGCGTGTGGGCTGAGAAGAAAAAGAAATACATCATAAGTTGGGGGGGGGCATTTTTAAAAGAATTTTTTTGTCATTGGTGTGTATGTGTTATATTGTGTGGTATGTGTGGTTGGACGTGGTATGTGTGGTTGGACGTGGTATGTGTGGTTGGAATTGGTATGTGTGGTTGGAATTGATATGTGTGGTTGGGCTTGGCATGTGTGGTTGGACGTGGTATCTGTGGTTGGACGCGGTATGTGTGGTTGGACGTGGTATGTAGTTGGGCTTGGCATGTGTGGTTGTACGTGGTATCTGTGGTTGGACGTGGTATGTGTGGTTGGACGTGGTATGTGTGGTTGGACTTGGTATGTAGTTGGGCTTGGCATGTTTGGTTGGACGTGGTCTCTGTGGTTGGACGCGGTATGTGTGGTTGGACGTGGTATGTGTGGTTGGACGTGGTATGTGTGGTTGGACGTGGTATGTGTGGTTGGACGTGGTATGTAGTTGGGCTTGGCATGTGTGGTTGGACGTGGTATCTGTGGCTGGACTTGGTATGTAGTTGGGCTTGGCATGTGTGGTTGGACGTGGTATGTGTGGTTGGACGTGGTATGTGTGGTTGGACGTGGTATGTGTGGTTGGACTTGGTATGTAGTTGGGCTTGGCATGTGTGGTTGGACGTGGTATGTGTGGTTGGACGTGGTATGTGTGGTTGGTCGTTTTATGTGTGGTTGGACTTGGTATGTAGTTGGGCTTGGCATGTGTGGTTGGACGTGGTATGTGTGGTTGGACGTGGTATGTGTGGTTGGACTTGGTATATAGTTGGGCTTGGCATGTGTGGTTGGACGTGGTATCTATGGTTGGACGTGGTATGCGTGGTTGAACGCGGTATCTGTGGTTTTACGCGGTATGTGTGGTTGGAGGTGGTATGTGTGGTTGGACGTGACATGTGTGGTTGGGCTTGGTATGTGTGGTTGGACGTGGTATGTGTGGTTGGACGTGGTATGTGTGGTTCGGCTTGGTGTGTGTGGTTGGGCTTGGTATGTGTGGTTGGACGTGGTATGTGTGGTTCGGCTTGGTATGTGTGGTTGGACGTGGTATGTGTGGTTGGACGTGGTATGTGTGGTTCGGCTTGGTATGTGTGGTTGGACGTGGTATGTGTGGTTGGACGTGACATGTGTGGTTGGACGTGGTATGTGTGATTGGACGTGGTATGTAGGGTTGAACATGGTATGTGTGGTTGGACGTGGTTGGACGTGGTATGTGTGGTTGGTCGTTTTATGTGTGGTTGGACGCGGTATGTGTGGTTGGACGTGGTATGTGTGATTGGACTTGGTATGTAGTTGGGCTTGGCATGTGTGGTTGTACGTGGTATCTGTGGTTGGACGTGGTATGTGTGGTTGGACGTGGTATGTGTGGTTGGACTTGGTATGTAGTTGGGCTTGGCATGTTTGGTTGGACGTGGTCTCTGTGGTTGGACGCGGTATGTGTGGTTGGACGTGGTATGTGTGGTTGGACGTGGTATGTGTGGTTGGACGTGGTATGTGTGGTTGGACGTGGTATGTGTGGTTGGACGTGGTATGTAGTTGGGCTTGGCATGTGTGGTTGGACGTGGTATCTGTGGCTGGACTTGGTATGTAGTTGGGCTTGGCATGTGTGGTTGGACGTGGTATGTGTGGTTGGACGTGGTATGTGTGGTTGGACGTGGTATGTGTGGTTGGACGTGGTATGTGTGGTTGGACTTGGTATGTAGTTGGGCTTGGCATGTGTGGTTGGACGTGGTATGTGTGGTTGGACGTGGTATGTGTGGTTGGACGTGACATGTGTGGTTGGACTTGGTATGTAGTTGGGCTTGGCATGTGTGGTTGGACGTGGTATGTGTGGTTGGACGTGGTATGTGTGGTTGGACTTGGTATATAGTTGGGCTTGGCATGTGTGGTTGGACGTGGTATCTATGGTTGGACGTGGTATGCGTGGTTGAACGCGGTATCTGTGGTTTTACGCGGTATGTGTGGTTGGAGGTGGTATGTGTGGTTGGACGTGACATGTGTGGTTGGACTTGGTATGTGTGGTTGGACGTGGTATGTGTGGTTGGACGTGGTATGTGTGGTTCGGCTTGGTGTGTGTGGTTGGGCTTGGTATGTGTGGTTGGACGTGGTATGTGTGGTTCGGCTTGGTATGTGTGGTTGGACGTGGTATGTGTGGTTGGACGTGGTATGTGTGGTTCGGCTTGGTATGTGTGGTTGGACGTGGTATGTGTGGTTGGACGTGACATGTGTGGTTGGACGTGGTATGTGTGATTGGACGTGGTATGTAGGGTTGAACATGGTATGTGTGGTTGGACGTGGTTGGACGTGGTATGTGTGGTTGGTCGTTTTATGTGTGGTTGGACGTGGTATGTGTGGTTGGACGCGGTGTTTAGGCATAGTATGACTTAATATGGTGTGTTTTACGACGTGGTATGACGTAATATGGTTTGTTATGACGTGGTATCACGTGGTATGGTGTATTATGGTGTGGTATGGCGTGGAATGGTGTGAAATGTTGTGTTAAGTAAATGACAACCATTCACGGACTCACGTCTATTGATCGGATCATACTTTTTGTACAGATTACACGTAAACTTTAAAGTTATTTAGTCCTATTAGTCTACTAAACAAGATTTAATGTGATGCGATTTATTTTATAGTGAATATGGTTAAAAAAAACACACACATTTTCAAAACTTTGTATATTTTCTCTTCCTGCGTGTTAAAAGAAAATAAATTACTTATTCAATTAAATAAGAGACTCATATAAAGTCTTTGGCCTGCTTGGTGTAACCATTATTATAAAATAAATTATTTAAACTTTATTTAAACCCCCGTCTTGCAACATTCTCAATACAAAAATGTAAACATTATCGTATCTACTTGAACAACTAAGTCAATACTTTCCTATTGATTTTAGTTTCAACCCAGTAGTTCATTATTTACCTGCCGCTGAGACTACCCCGGAGCAGGGTGCCCCAGATGTACCAGAAACTTTCCCTCAGGTTGTGGGCGTATTTGGCCTGCCGGTCCGAGTTGACCCGACTCACAGCAAACAGCATCAGACTTGTACCGACAAAGGCAATAAATGTGGCTGACCAGACGACCTGGTAAGTAACATAAAAAAAAAAGAAACATAGACTGATGTATTGGACATTGTTTCTGGGTTGTTGTTTTTTTTTTAACCTAGAGCACTACAGTAACTAGAAAGTAGATGGAAACCCTGACTATAGACTAATAGTAAGGCTGTTTGATCCTGTTCCATTCCGCCATTTTACACGAATGACATTTACTTTTAATTTACATTATTTGTAAAAACAAAAAAACTAATTATTTAGTTCTATGTGCGGTCCACAACATTATTTAGCACTTGGTGCGGCCCACAACATTATTTAGCTCTTGGTGCGGCCCGTGGTTAACAAAAATCCCCACTCACTGGTCTAATTTTTATTTTTAGAAGTATAACACACAACTCACATTAGACAAAGGCAGAAGGAACTGAAATATCCATATACTATGTTCTGGTCGTTTGACCAAAACAGTTGTCCCTTTGGTTATGTACGGTTTAGTGAAGTCCACTGCCTCAGCCCGTTCTTGGGTTATCTGGAAGGCTCCGACTCCAAGGTCTGCTCTCTATAGAAAATAAGATTTAAAAAAAATTGGATGTGCTAATTTTTAGGGGTCATAATGAGTATGTATGGGAACGAATTTCCTTAATATTGGTCCCTCTGAAAACAATCATGTCAACAATCAATCGATGCCTGTTGGAATGGTTTGATCATGTCTTAAGGCAATACAAGCCTGCCAAAAACAATTCTTCAAGGAGCTGTAGCAAGGGGAGGTCATCGCAAAGGGCGTCAGCGGACAAGTTGGCTTGACAATATTACCGTATTTCCCCATGTATAAGCTACCCCTTTGTTTTCCAAAATTTTCAAGCCCAAAAAGACAGTGATGATGAGTGTATGAGTGATTATTATGAATCTTGAATTTTATTTATTTTTAAATTTTCTTTCTTTATAACTTGTTTCTCTAATAAAATATTTTTTTCAAAACTTCACAGTCCAAAAAATTGGAAAGGGGGGGGGGGGCTTATTCAAAAGGGGGTACTTATACATGGGGAAGTACGGTAAATAATCGGCTGGGCTACTAATGAATGGATTAAAGTCAGCCGCTTAGGATAGGCAACTATGGAGAAATGTGTCTGTTGATGTCCATTCGGTCCCCCAGCGACCACATCGGTTAAGGGTATGAGGATGGTCATACATTTCATGTGATTTGAAAAAAAGATATAAATGAAAGAATACCCGGCCTATTTCATACATTGCAATGTAAATAAACTTGTCAGTGTTATTCGGCGTTTGATTCAATAACAAATTATTTTGCTAACCCCCCCCCCGCCCCCGGCTGTACAGCTTCATGCAGGTAAGATGACAGATGGTGTCGGTAAAGGGAGAGTGTGGGGGTGGGGTCATGTGGGGAAGGCGTCCAATAATTTTCATCTGGTAAACAAAATGATTATTAACAGACGTTACAGTGTACGTGACTGGTCAACCTGTGTGTCTGTACATTTAGCGAGGTTTAAAATACAAAATGGCACATTTCATTAAGATGGAATCTCCCACAGCCACAGCTGTGATTGCATGCAGAGACAGAGGCCGCAACGATAAGAATAATATTTGTTCCCGGGCCTGACCTATCCCAGTGCCAGACTTGGTCTCTCACCAAAACAACATGGAGGCTTTCAAACGTCTAGGATAGGGCACCAGAGTCTGGCTATAAGCAGGGCTAGAAACTTTTGTGATATAATTTACCGTCTTTGACTGCAAGATTATAAATTTGCGTCTTTATCTCAAGACATTATCTCTTCATCATATCCAGCTGAAGGTATTTAGAATTCAGTGAAGTCGTACGTATTATACGTGCATTTGTTTACAATGTTGACAACTGGTGCCACCATCATGATAAGGATAACCTAAAAATAGCCTTATTAAAATTCCTCTCTTCGGTTCTACCAAATTATGACTGACAAAGCCACATCTCCAAGTTGTATGTTAAGAGGAGATAATTTCAACATAATTCTCCCACCTTTCACTCTTTATTTCATTCTCTATTGCTACGTGAATACACCCACACGACACAAATACAACATACACCCATACAGCACATATACAACATACTGCCGCACAACACTTATACAACATACACCCACACAACACATATACAACATGCACCCACACAACACATATACAACATACACCCACACAACACAAATACAACATACACCCACACACCACTAATACAACATACCGTATAGCCTACCAACACAACAAAAATACAACATACTGCCGCACAACACAAATACAACAGACACCCACACAACACATATACAACATACACCCGCACAACACATATACAACATACTGCCGCACAACACAAATACAACATACACCCATACACCACAAATACAACATACTACCGCACAACACAAATACAACATATACCAACACAACACAAATACAACATACTGCCGCACAACACCAATACAACATACACCCACACAACACAAATACACATACAGCCGCACAAAACATATACCAACACAACACAAATACAACATATACCCACACAACACAAATACAACATATTGCCGCACAACACATATACAACAATTACCAACACAACACATATACAACATATACCAACACAACACAAATACAACATACTGCCGCACAACACATATACAACAGACAGCCTCACAACATAAATACAACATACTGCCGCACAACACAAATACAACACATACCAACACAGCACAAATACAACATACACCCACACATACACGTGTGATTCACCCACCACTACATAGGCTCACATACTGTTTCCCTTTTTCCTTATTAATATTTCATTTTACCTTTGACAACCAGCATTACATATATATATATATATATATATATATATATATATATATATATATATATATATATATATATATCACATTTGTACCATTGTATGTATCACACACTTGCACCACTGTATGTATCACACACTTGTACCACTGTATGTATCACACACTTGTACCACTGTATGTATCACACACTTGTACTACTGTATGTATCACACACTTGTACCACTGTATGTATCACACACTTGTACCACAGTATGTATCACACACTTGTACTACTGTATGTATCACACACTTGTACCACTGTATGTATCACACACTTGTACCACTGTATGTATCACACACTTGTACCACTGCATGTTTCACACACTTGTACCACTGTATGTATCACATTTGTACCATTGTATGTATCACACACTTGTACTACTGTATGTATCACACACTTGTACCACTGTATGTATCACACACTTGTACCACTGTATGTATCACACACTTGTACCACTGCATGTTTCACACACTTGTACTACTGTATGTATCACACACTTGTACTACTGTATGTATCACACACTTGTACCACTGTATGTATCACACACTTGTACCACTGTATGTATCACACACTTGTACCACTGTATGTATCACACACTTGTACCACTGTATGTATCACACACTTGTACTACTGTATGTATCACACACTTGTACTACTGTATGTATCACACACTTGTACCACTGTATGTATCACACACTTGTACCACTGTATGTATCACACACTTGTACCACTGTATGTATCACACACTTGTACCACTGTAAGTATCACACACTTATACCACTGCATGTTTCACACACTTGTACCACTGTATGTATCACATTTGTACCGTCGTGGGTTTTTCACACACTTGTACCACTGTATGTATCACACACTTGTACCACTGTATGTATCACACACTTATACCACTGCATGTTTCACACACTTGTACCACTGTATGTATCACATTTGTACCACTGTATGTATCACACACTTGTACCACTGTATGTATCACACACTTGTACCACTGTATGTATCACATACTTATACCACTGCATGTTTCACACACTTGTACCACTGTATGTATCACATTTGTACCGTTGTATTTATCACACACTTGTACTACTGTATGTATCACACACTTGTACCACTGTATGTATCACACACTTATACCACTGCATGTTTCACACACGTGTACCACTGTATGTATCACATTTGTACCATTGTATTTATCACACACTTGTACCACTGTATGTATCACACACTTGTACCACTGTATATAACACACACTTATACCATTGTATGTATCACACACTTGTACCACTGTATGTTTCACATTTGTACCACTGTATGTATCACACACTTGTACCACTGTATGTATCATACACTTGCACTACTGTATGTATCACACACTTGCACTACTGTATGTATCACACACTTGTACTACTGTATGTATCACACAGTTGTACCACTGTATGTATCACACACTTGTACTACTGTATGTATCACACACTTGTACTACACACTTGTACTACTGTATGTATCACACACTTGTACCACTATATGTATCACACACTTGTACTACTGTATGTATCACACACTTGTACCACTGTACGTATCACACACTTGTACCACTGTATGTATCACACACTTGTACCACTGCATGTTTCACACACTTGTACCACTGTATGTATCACATTTGTACCATTGTATGTATCACACACATGTACTACTGTATGTATCACACACTTGTACCACTGTATGTATCACACACTTGTACCACTGTATGTATCACACACTTGTACCACTGCATGTTTCACACACTTGTACCACTGTATGTATCACACTTGTACTACTGTATGTATCACACACTTGTACTACTGTATGTATCACACACTTGTACTACTGTATGTATCACACACTTGTACTACTGTATGTATCACACACTTGTACCACTGTATGTATCACACACTTGTACCACTGTATGTATCACATTTGTACCGTTGTATTTATCACACACTTGTACCACTGTATGTATCACACACTTGTACCACTGTATATATCACACACTTATACCATTGTATGTATCACACACTTGTACCACTGTATGTTTCACATTTGTACCACTGTATGTATCACACACTTGTACCACTGTATGTATCATACACTTGCACTACTGTATGTATCACACACTTGTACTACTGTATGTATCACACAGTTGTACCACTGTATGTATCACACACTTGTACTACTGTATGTATCACACACTTGTACTACACACTTGTACTACTGTATGTATCACACACTTGTACCACTGTATGTATCACACACTTGTACTACTGTATGTATCACACACTTGTACCACTGTACGTATCACACACTTGTACCACTGTATGTATCACACACTTGTACCACTGCATGTTTCACACACTTGTACCACTGTATGTATCACATTTGTACCATTGTATGTATCACACACATGTACTACTGTATGTATCACACACTTGTACCATTGTATGTATCACACACTTGTACCACTGTATGTTTCACACACTTGTACTACTGTATGTATCACACACTTGTACCACTGTATGTATCATACACTTGCACTACTGTATGTATCACACACTTGTACTACTGTATGTATCACACACTTGTACCACTGTATGTATCACACACTTGTACTACTGTATGTATCACACACTTGTACCACTGTATGTATCACACACTTGTACTACTGTATGTATCACACACTTGTACTACACACTTTTACTACTGTATGTATCACACACTTGTACCACTATATGTATCACACACTTGTACTACTGTATGTATCACACACTTGTACCACTGTACGTATCACACACTTGTACCACTGTATGTATCACACACTTGTACCACTGCATGTTTCACACACTTGTACCACTGTATGTATCACATTTGTACCATTGTATGTATCACACACTTGTACTACTGTATGTATCACACACTTGTACCACTGTATTTATCACACACTTGTACCACTGTATGTATCACACACTTGTACCACTGCATGTTTCACACACTTGTTCCACTGTATGTATCACATTTGTACCACTGTATGTATCCCACACTTGTACTACTGTATGTATCACACACTTGTACTACTGTATGTATCACACACTTGTACCACTGCATGTATCACACACTTGTACCACTGCATGTATCACACACTTGTACCACTGTATGTATCACACACTTGTACCACTGTATGTATCACACACTTGTACTACTGTATGTATCACACACTTGTACTACTGTATGTATCACACACTTGTACCACTGTATGTATCACACACTTGTGCCACAGTATGTATCACACACTTGTACTACTGTATGTATCACACACTTGTACCACTGTATGTATCACACACTTGTACCACTGTATGTATCACACACTTGTACCACTGCATGTTTCACACACTTGTACCACTGTATGTATCACATTTGTACCATTGTATGTATCACACACTTGTACTACTGTATGTATCACACACTTGTACCACTGTATGTATCACACACTTGTACCACTGCATGTTTCACACACTTGTACCACTGTATGTATCACATTTGTACCACTGTATGTATCCCACACTTGTACTACTGTATGTATCACACACTTGTACTACTGTATGTATCACACACTTGTACCACTGTATGTATCACACACTTGTACCACTGTATGTATCACACACTTGTACCACTGCATGTTTCACACACTTGTACCACTGTATTTATCACATTTGTACCATTGTATGTATCACACACTTGTACCACTGTATGTATCACACACTTGTACCACTATATGTATCACACACTTGTACCACTGTATGTATCACACACTTATACCACTGTATGTTTCACACACTTTTATCACTGTATCAATCTCTTTTAACACACACTTAGGCGCCAAACCCGATGCGAGAAATTGGGCCAATCGACATAAGCCCGACCCTGATGGTAAAACAGCCCAGAATCACAAAGGAATCATTGTACTTAAACAACACCCTATAAACCTCCTTGATCTGACAGAGATGACAGTTTCAGTTGGACATTTACTGTCAGTTTACAATGACTGACGTCAGGATGTAAATCTGGCCCCACCTGTCGCGGCACAAGAAAGAAAAGGGTCAGCTGGACATGGTAATTAAAGACGATTGATGATAAAAATAGAAATGGAAATGGCAACTGGAATTTCGGACAGTGGCAAGAAATAACTCGTTTTTTAATATAGTACACTGGAGTACACTGGTGTGCCGTGGAATGGTGTCAGGTGTGCCCTTGCAAAAACCAAATAATTAACTCAAACTTTGAAAGATTCCGCATAATTCTTTTTCAACACATTCATAAATTCGTATTACCAAGAGTCAAAAGAAATTATTGCATAAAATCAACTGATGAGCTGAATGTTTGACACCCTGTGCTGAATTAAACACTTATTTACTTTGAAGAGTTATGGTGTGCCGCTAGTTGTAAAAAGGTTGCGGATCACTACTGGTATACAGGAGAACTTCATTCAGTTTTGATGTAGTGCAATGTGGAAGATAATTTGTGCACTGTTGCAGAATCTTTCAATAAATGTTGTTGTAAAGTTTCCATCAATTCATTTCACACTATTTACAATGTTTTTCATGGCAATAGATTTCAGTGATATATCTTCAATATTTGTTAAATCACTGTTAGGATGAGACGCTTTATCTTTTGGATCCTATGAATCACTAATGGGACTGTTTTTATCCAACCACACCATAACCGGTAGTGCGATGGTCATGGAGGCACCACGGGAGACAAGGAGGGAACTTTCACCATGACCTGATCAAACTCAGGTTGACAATTGAGCACTGTAATTCACGACCTCCCGTCTCCGATTTCAATATCAACAAATCCAATTCTTAATCCTTTCACGCAACGATGAACCAAACTGGCATGTCTTAACTGTATCTCAACTTACACACTCGACTATTTCTTTCACCATTCCTGTCTTAATTTAACTGTATCTCAACTTACCGACCCGACTATTTCTTTCACCATTCCTGTCTTAATTTAACTGTATCTCAACTTACCGACCCGACTATTTCTTTCACCATTCCTGTCTTAATTTAACTGTATCTCAGCTTACACACTCGACTATTTCTTTCACCGTTCCTGTCTTAATTTAACTATATCTCAACTTACACACTCGACTATTTCTTTCACCCTTCCTGTCTTAATTTAACTGTATCTCAACTTACCGACCCGACTATTTCTTTCACCATTCCTGTCTTAATTTAACTGTATCTCAACTTACACACTCGACTATTTCTTTCACCATTCCTGTCTTAATTTAACTGTATCTCAACTTACACACTCGACTATTTCTTTCACCATTCCTGTCTTAATTTAACTGTATCTCAACTTACCGACTCGACTATTTCTTTCACCATTCCTGTCCATCCATAACTCTTCAGACTCCCGTACTTTCCATCAGGTACCTGTGACATAAATTTACGTTAATTTATAAAATACGATTTATTTAATACATTATACCCGATGGAGGGGGTGGGGGTCATAAACATAAACAAATATATGAAATTAAAAAAGGGCATCTTCTTATTTAAGCTAAACCTGTGTCCTACACTAGCTAAACATGTGTGTGACAGTAGCTAAACAAGCATTCTAGATCAGATTAACCTGTGTTTTACACTTGCTAAGCCAGCGTGCTACTGTATATAACTGTTTCCTACACTAGCTAAACCTCTTTCCTACATTAGCTAAACCTTAACCATAAAGTTTTAGTTCTAAAAAATATACTTAGTAGAATGATATGAAATGAGCAACATGCTAATACATTTTTCGGACCATAATATTTATAACTTAAATTAATGACCAGAGGAATGAAAAAGTAGCCCATGGCTACCTACCTTAGTAATGTTATATCTAATCCCTAATATTCTAGCCAGTTCCATTAAGATGTCGATACAAAAACCTTCGAATATCATTTCTCCATTTTCCATTTTAGTAGCCACAAAAGGTTCTTCCTAAATAAACCATTTTAGCAAATTATATATATTATGTATCATGATCATTTATAACGAATAAGTCCAAATACGATTATGAGTTACTTAATTGTATATGGCTACTAAGTAAAGCATTGTAAAAAGTGATATATTTGCATGTTTCATGGTTATTTATAATAATAAATCTCAATACATTTCTGAAATACTTCTTTTATATGTTTACTAAACAAAATTACCGATATTTGTAAAGGGAGAACAAAATAATTACACTTTACCAGCTTTTTAAAATCACAACTCATGATTTATGGTAAATATTATAATGATAGACGCTGTAAACTTTAGAAGTTTGGAAAATATGAAATGACGGTACTTCATTCAGAGAAAACTATGAAATGACGGTACTTCATTCAGAGAAAACTATGAAATGACGGTACCTCATTCAGAGAAAACTATGAAATGACGGTACTTCATTCAGAGAAAACTATGAAATGACGGTACTTCATTCAGAGAAAACTATGAAATGACGGTACTTCATTCAGAGAAAACTATGAAATGACGGTACTTCATTCAGAGAAAACTTCCTGTTAGTTCACCCGTTAACACTACAAAATGTCTACCAAACATAACATTTTTTACACATAGGTGAACATTTAATTTATCTTCAGTGTATTAAGTCTTACATGTAGAGTTTGAACTTTTTTAAATTTTCTAATAACTTTTTTTTGTCTGTATTTATAACAATAATTTAATGTTCATTATAAAATGCAGTTGAATCTGTGAATCTTCAGTATGTATCAAATTTAAATAAAAAAAATTACAACTCACAACTTTTACAGTGACTCGCAACGGCTGTTCGCCAAATACGTTTCCCTCAAGCCTGGAGACGGTGCTGAAGGACCGAGACGGCAGTACCCGCTGCCTGAGATCTCCTGGTTTACTTCTCCATGTTCCACTCTAAAATAATAAACAACAACAAACTATAACGGAATAAAGAAGTCATTTGAGAAGTTTCTATTTATCGTTTTTATATATCTACAGACAATAATTTTTAGTTTCTATGAGCGACGTCTTCAAACTTGAAATAAAGTATTATGTACAGGTTAACACGCAGTTTTAAAAATGTAGAACTGATTAGTTATTTTCTTTCATCCGTCATACTTTATAGTAAAACTAAATTATTTTATTATGTTACTTAACACAGTGTCTAACAATGTGGTACTGCATCCAATATCGGATAAATTCTACCACTAAATGGGTTGTATTCTACATGTCCTATTCTACAGATGTCCATAAGACGGTGAATTATTATTTTAGATGGATGTCAGCTAATGAAGACATTATTTTAAGTTATGTTTGGTGTTTAAATACGTAAAAAATAATTATACCTAGATTATCAAATGTATGATTACATGTCATCAAACTTAGCAGGAACATATAAAGAGTACATAACATTAAAAATAAGCTCACCAGATAAATAAACTATACGTTCTGCGGAGGCATTGTGACCGTCTATGTCTAAGAATAGAAACTATAGAACGAAATATTGCCAATGTAGTATTTTTTGCTTGAAGAATCGTTACATAGTTTTGGACATCAAATGTAGAATAGTTCTTACTTACACTTGACAATAACAGTTAGGTCATCTGCATATAGCAGGTCAGTTGTATGAGGTCAGTCCACCCTGTAATGATAGCACCCCCTATCTCTAAATCCTGTCTACCACTATACAAGTAAGCCCTCTGTCTGTCAGAGTCTGTCTACCACTATATTCCAATGCAGTATATGTCTGACAGAGTCTGTCTACCACTATATTCCAAGTATCTGTCTGACAGACTAAACAAAGACCACCAGTCAAACTCATGGACTATGATGGGACAATTTCGCTGCACGTTATCTACAATTCCTATTAATTCCTAATTTTACAAGATTAAAATCATTACTATTATTTTTTAAACAACCTGTACCCTTCAAAACCTTTGCATAGAGTTATATCTCATTAGGCTTGATCGTTAGGCTGGGTTATTTTTGGTATCGGGCAGATCCTATTTTTTTCATGATTGTATTTTAAACTGGAGTACTGTTGTATTACTACTATCTAGATAACTGAGTCTTCCTTGTAGTGATAAGTAATGTACTTTAGATATTGTTACACGTCAACAACTTCATCCAGTTCGAGACTAAAAATGTCAAAAAATTGTGTTATATATTTTATCTTCTGAAAAAAAAAGTGCATAAAGAATTTGTTGTTTTTTAACGACTGGCTAAAAAATATTAAATCATGAATTCAATCACTATGCAGGGATTTGAAAAGGGTTTTTGGGCTACATCCAAAAAAAAAAAGAGGAAAAAATAGGAAAGCAACAGATGCATTAGAGTTGAGTAAAGAGGGGGTTACAAGGTTACAAGACAGAAAGTCAACTTTATTTTTCTAACCTCGAGATAAAAATGTGGTGCAAAACAGAATGTGAATTTATTCCTGAAAGACTTGTGTGGATGAATGAAAGATGAAGAGTTCAAACACATTCTGGTAGTGACTAATTGAGGCCAGGCTCGGTTTTATAGTGTTTTTGGTCAAACTACTAGATGTTGCAAGTTTTATTTAGCTTCTCTTTCAGTTCATATGCAGTAGAGATTTGAAAATATTTTGAGCTTTTGAGTTCATAAAGTAAAAAAATATGAGACCCGAATGTCATGTGACTTTGTACTTTGATACATTACTGTTAATTATGACAACTCAACCTGAAATAAAACATTTTGCTGTTTTAATGAAAAGGACACATTATTAATATTAACGTAATGGATAATAGACACACTTTGGAACTACCTCTATACCTGCTTGTATAACTCAGTAATTAAATACCTATTAATATATGTTTTAAAAAAATGTATCTTTAATTCACTACATATTCCTAGATCAAAAGCTCCATATCAAAGATTCGTTTGGGGCAGCATGCAGAATACAAAGCGATTAACACTAGTTCTATTTTTGATAAAATTGATATACAATATCTAAATGGACAAAGATGTCAAGAATTATTAAATTAAATTCTTTGAATTCTAATAAAACTGAATGTTAATTCTGAAATATATTTTTTAATTTGATAATTACGTAATTATATCCTCTTTTTTAAATAAACGACTATTCATTATTTAAACGATAACTTAACATTATTTAAAGTATATTAACAAAGGAATACACCGTCTACTGTAACAGTAGTAACTGTGAAGACAATATTTAATGATGAAACACAAAACCAATTCAGTGCAAATAAAACATTTCCTAATACGGATTCTAAAACATAACCAACTCCTAACTGGCAAGTTCAAAATAAATATCGTCATATGCCAAATCAAAATTTAAGAAAAATATTCTGAAACTTGCCAATTTAAAAATATTTTTATTTATTCTAAAAAAAATGTGTCAGCTTAAGTAACTTTTAGACACTTATTAAGTTCAAGAATATCTCTAATTTATTTATAAATGGGATTATCTATAAATCACCACAATGGCCTCATTTATTTTATCTTCTACACAACGGCTACATCAATAAGACTATAAGTACACAACAGTTAAATCCGTTAGCCTATATAAAATCCTATATACTTAATACGTGATTTTTGATATAGCATTCAAAATAGAATTTCAGATCTTTAAAAAGTTAACTTAAAATATATATTTAATGACCAGGACGAGTTTCTGTGTATCCATTCCATCATAGTTCTTTATTTTTAAAATATTCATTTTATAAACCAGTCCTTAAACCTAGAGAAAAAAATTACTTGAGAAAAAAGGTAAAGCTATAAGAGTAAAAATAACATAAACAATAGATACATTTGATAAATCAAAATAATAAAATGTGAGTTTATGTAAATATTGATATTATTCGCTGAGCTATGACTAATACTGTATTCCAGTAAAAGATAAATTAAGAAATCATTGTTCATCTATTCTAGATTCTGTAGACAGAAGTGGAATTAGATCTGGTGAAGCCCTGGGCGCAGAACCAATTTTCTGGCCCCTAAAAAATAGATGCAGCAAATATATCAATGCAAGCGTAAATGTGTATAGGCTTTACGGGAGTAGTTCTAAATCTGGACACCATGGCCCGTGTCTGCCGCACCATCCTGTTACACCGCCTCTGTCTGGATCGCGTTCTTTAAATTTTGCGTAAAAAAAGTCATCTGTTATTATTAAATTTAGAATTTCCAAATTAAAATAAATGCTAAATAAAAACAAAGAATTTATATGTGTATCTATATTTTAATTTTAATTTACAATGTATCCACTACAGTCGACGTTAATAGAAAATAAAATTGTGTCATACGCTGAACCAGTAGTTTATGTTTATTTTCATCTTTTAACTTTTAAAGGAAAAATAAAAAAAAAAATCACAAAATAAGGTACCCAAAATATATCAATTATCTTAGAATACATAATATTTACACTTTGTACATAAAACTAATAAATACCATAAGTGAATGATTGACAACATTCAAACAAAAAAAAACAATAAAATAGACCGTGTAATACAATGAATATAAAGACAAGCAAAGGGGCAGATAAATACAGCTTGAATTTTCAAACAATTGTAGACCTCTTACCACTACATACATGTTTTTTGGGGTGCTGTAAAGAAAAGAATATATTTACATATTGAAGGAAACAAGTAATACACGCAGAGTGAGATTGGAAGGTTTTCTGTGAATTATATTTAGATTTAATTACTTAAGTAAAACAGAACAAGATAGCTATTATCGACTGAAGACAAGCAATAACATTTACTTTCGTCATTCGTTAAATATTTGTATGCCTATCAAGCCAATTGTACTATTGTATCATGTGTTTTGTACTGTTGTATCATGTGTTGTTTATTATTGTATTATGTGTTGTGTACTATTGTATCGTGTGTTGTGTACTGTTGTATCATGTGTTGTGTACTGTTGTATCTTGTGTTGTGTACTATTGTGTCATGTGTTGTGTACTGTTGTATCATGTGTTGTGTACTGTTGTATCATGTGTTGTGTACTATTGTATCATGTGTTGTGTACTATTGTATCATGTGTTGCGATATGTCTACAGGAGATTAAAGAAACGAACCGATTTAAATATGGCTAGAGAGGACTGATGGTCGTGTGGTATAGCACGCGACTGTCGACCTGAAGATTCTTAGTTCGATCTCCGGTGAAGTGCTAGGAAATTTTACTGGTCATGGCTTAAGTCCCCGCTATGTCTCCCGTGGTGCCTCATTGGCCATTGCACAATCGGCTATGGTGGGGAAGAAAGAAGGGCACCATACAAACCGTCCCTTTTGTTGTTTATATGATCTAAGAGATTTCATCTCATCCTTGCATGGACTTCACACACAAATGGTTAGAGAGGGAGCGGATTGCCGAGTGGTAAATGGCTCGATTGTCGAGGTACTGGTTCGATATCTGGTGAGGACCAAGGAAATTTTTCAGGTCTTAGCTCAAGTTCCCGATATATCTCCCTTGGTGCCTACATGGTCATTGCACTATTGGTATGGTGGGGATGAAAAAGAAGGGCACCATGTAAAAACCGCTCCCATTAGTTCCATTAATTGTTTATAGGCTCTAAGAGAGATTTCATCTCATCCTTACATGGACTTCACACACATATTAGAAAAACAACCGTTGGTGGAAAACAACGTCCACCATAAAAAGACTCTATTTTCTACATCATTTTAAAACAAATTTTATTACTAGGCTTCAGTTGTTAATTTGTAATCTTAAAATTATCAGTAAATAGTTGACAAATTATTGTGTTGATATTACAAACATGTCATTTATCAATCAGGTGCATATCCTTATATCTATAATCAATGTCACTTTTATACCACAGTCAATTGTGGTTTTGTTAAGAATGCTTCAACAACAGCCGTTCTTGACTCAGTCTTATCAAAAGTTGTTGTTTTTCTTTAAAATCTGAGTTTGACTATATATAAAGCGCACTGAAAATGTGCATCCATTCAGCGATGATCTATCTGCTTTACGAATCTTGATTTTTTCAAGCTAAGCATGACATTTCTAATGTCTTTCGTAGAAGAGAGATGTTTTTTTTAAGTACTGTTTGAGTCTTTAATATTCAAACGTACAGAAAACTATAATTTACAGTACCACATTTATACATATCATTGGTAATGAACTAACTTCTCAGAATCGCACATTTTAATCGTCTAAAATAGGTCATTTAATAGTGTTTGGCTGGTTTATGTTAAATTATTCAGTGACAATTTATTTTGACTATTAAACACTGTTACTGAAAGTTAGGGACAACATCGATCAAGGATGACCCAAACGTCAGAAATTACCCAGGGCCTCGGGCTGGCTGGCGATGGCCCTGCTGCTAAAAATAATTCATTGACCGGCCCTGTTGCTACGAAATGAACACACTTGACCCATCGGATCACACGCTAGCAATGTTTAATGGCACATTTTCAGGTGCGTTGACACACTGACCAAATAGAATGTACAGGGATTGTTTACCAATACACAAAAGCAATCATCAAGAAAAAAAAAAAATATGTGCACAGTCAAACGAGATAAGTTCATATACAGAACATACACGTGCACTAATACTAGTGCAAAACTTTAGGTGTAATACAGTATAATAGAAAGTTTTATTGATAGTGCACACAGACAATAGATAAAAAACACAAGGTGCACATAGAGTAGTCGATTTATATACCTCACTAAAGTTTAGTGGATCATAAAATATATGTTTGGCTAGGAGAATCTAAAAATAATATCATATAGTATGAACGGTCGGTATATCTCCTAAAATTACCAAATAGGTTAAATGTGCGTCTTTGGGATAATAATAGGAATCGACCAGACTTAATAAGAATTTATTTCCTGAACTGGGCTAACGAAACTTGGTGTTAATACTGACTGTAATCTGTTATACCACTATGTTTACAATCTTGGGACTCGATCTTCAACACATTGAATATAGTTTTTTCAACTTAAGATATATTTGTTTCAAGTTTAATTCCGTTTCAGACCAGTTTATAATGCATCATTATGTAGAGTTAAAATTTTCATTGTGTACGGTTAAAATTTGTCTTACAGTATAATCTTAGATTTAATTTATAACCAATACATTTCTGTCTGTCTACCGTTATATACTAAACCAGTCTCTGACAGAGTCTGTCTACCGTTATATACTAAACCAGTCTCTGACAGAGTCTGTCTACCGTTATATACTAAACCAGTCTCTGACAGAGTCTGTCTACCACTATATACTAAACCTGTCTCTGTCTGACAAACTCTGTCTACCATTATATACTAAACCAGTCTATGATCTGACTAGAGTCTGTCTACCACTATATACTAAACCTGTCTCTGTCTGATAGAGTCTGTCTACCATTATATACTAAACCAGTCTCTGTCTGACAGAGTCTGTCTACCACTATATACTAAACCTGTCTCTGTCTGATAGAGTCTTGTCTACCATTATATACTAAACCAGTCTCTGTCTGACAAACTCTGTCTACCATTATATACTAAACCTGTCTCCTGTCTGACAGAGTCTGTCTACCACTATATACTAAACCAGTCTCTGTCTGACAAACTCTGTCTACCATTATATACAAAACCTGTCTCTCTGTCTGATAGAGTCTGTCTACCATTATATACTAAACCAGTCTCTGTCTGACAAACTCTGTCTACCATTATATACTAAACCTGTCTCTGTCTGACAAATACTGTCTACACATTATATACTAAACTAGTCTCCTGTCTGACAGAGTCTGGTCTACCACTATATACTAAAGCCTGTCTCTGTCTGATAGAGTCTGTCTACCATTATATACTTCAAACCAGTCTCTGATCTGACAGAGTCTGTCTACCACTATATACTAAACCTGTCTCTGTCTGATAGAGTCTGTCTACCATTATATACTAAACCAGTCTCTGTCTGACAAACTCTGTCTACCATTATATACTAAACCTGTCTCTGTCTGACAGAGTCTGTCTACCACTATATACTAAACCAGTCTCATGTCTGACAAACTCTGTCTACCATTATATACAAAATATGTACTCTGTCTGAATTAGAGTCTGTCTAACACTATATACTAAACCCAGTCTCCTGTCTGACCCAAAACTCTGTCTATTACCCCATATACTAAACCTGTCTCTGTCTGACAAACTCTGTCTACCATTATATACTAAACCTGTCTCTGTCTGACAGAGTCTGTCTACCACTATATACTAAACCAGTCTCTGTCTGACAAACTCTGTCTACCATTATATACTAAACCTGTCTCTGTCTGACAAACTCTGTCTACCATTATATACTAAACCTGTCTCTGTCTGACAAAGTCTGTCTACTACTATATACTAAACCTGTCTCTGTCTGACAGAGTCTGTCTACTACTATATACTAAACCAGTCGCTGTCTGACAAAGTCTGTCCACCATTATACACTAAACCAGTCTCTGACAAAGTCTGTCTACCATTATACACTAAACCAGTCTTTGACAGAGTCTGTCTACCATTATATCCTAAACCTGTCTCTGACAGAGTCTGTCTACCATTATACAATAAACCAGTCTCTGACGAAGTCTGTCTACCACTATATACTAAACCAGTCTCTGACAGAGTCTGTCTACTATTATATACTAAACTCGTCTCTGTCTGACAGAGTCTGTCTACCATTATATACTAAACCAGTCTCTGACAGAGTCTGTCTACCATTATATACTAAACCGTCTCTGTCTGACAAAGTCTGTCTACCATTATATTCTAAACCCGTCTCTGTCTGACAAAGTCTGTCTACCACTATATACTAAACTTGTCTATATCTGAGAGTCTGTCTACCACTATAGTCTGACAGACTATACAAAGACCACTGGTCAAATATAAGACTCTGGCACCATTTATTTTAAATCAACGACCATTACATTTCTGAGTCTAAGCCACAACTGAAGTACACCATATTTAAACTAAATTATTTCATGACATTCAAATTTCCCTCTAAAATGTTACAAAAATTTTTTGTTAATCTTGCGTTCTATTTTGAATTTCATCGAGCAATAATACTGAATTTTATTACATTTTTACTATAAATGTATATCTCTGATTTAACATTGACTTTCAATTTTTTTCCAACAGGTTGCAAAATTAAACCAATCTACAAATCTATGATCAAAGAATAGTTTCGGACTTTAGTTCTTTCTGAGTTTAAATATATTCTGAAGTATTTTGTTTTAATCAGTCAAGAAAAAAACCCGACAGTCGTGTACCTAATTTTTCCTTTTTATTATACTGCAGTAGAAATAACATCTGAAGACTTTTTTTTTGTTTGTTCAAAGATACGAACACAAATTATTATTAGGATCATTACTATTTCCGTTATCTCGAGAGTTTCTACACAAAAAAAGTGTTTCTGGTGAGATTAAATAATCAATCAGATTAAGTGGGGGAAATATGAATGAAATACTCTGAAAATTGATTGCCTGTCACGGAGACCAAATACCAAACTTCTTGGGATTAATGACCAGGTGGAAGTAATTAAATGCGTGTATCGAGGTTTGGTTTTTGGTGTGAATTATTAAACGCTTGGAACTATGAGGGGTGGGGGGGGCAAATTGTATTGTCACGTGACAATACCTGTTACATTTTCTTGCGACATTTAATTGTTACAATTAAACATTCACAATGGATGTCAAGCTACTACATTATGATTTGTGATCTCACTGATTCACTATCATTAAACATTCAACTGCTATATTTTATATGACATCTACTTGCTACATGATCACGTGACATTAAACTGCTACAGGGTCACGTGACAACAGAATTGATATTTTAATGCTAATTTTCATGTACTATTTACATTGCCATATAAAATCTAAATGCAACATTATCATTGACGGCTAAGTGCCGATTTTCATGTGACAGCTAAATGCTACATTATCATGTGACAGCTAAATGCCACATTATCATGTGACAGCTAAATGCTACATTATCATGTGATAGCTAAATGCCACATTATGATGTGGCAGCTAAATGCTACATTATCATGTGATAGCTAAATGCCACATTATGATGTGACAGCTAAATGCTACATTATGATGTGACAGCTAAATGCTACATTATCATGTACTATTTACATTGCCATATAAAATCTAAATGCAACATTATCATTGACGGCTAAGTGCTACATTATCATGTGATAGCTAAATGCCACATTAGCATGTGACAGCTAAATGCCACATTAGCATGTGACAGCTAAATGCTACATTATCACGAAAAACCAACATTGAGCTTTATCATATTTTCTTTACTGTTACATGGTCACGTGACACATAGATTCTACTTATTTATGTGACATCTAGCCGCTACATTGTCATGTGACTCCTAACTGCTACAATATCATGTAATATTTAGCTACAACAGTATCATATGAAGAATAACTTTTACATGAAATGTATTCATTCAGTCCCATCAACAGGGGGCCCATTGGGGGCCCTAAACGACCTCACTGCGGCCCCCGTCAAAATACTTTTATACACATAGTTTCAAAATCAGTTTTCACTAAATCTAATCGAATCGACCATCGTAATTAGTCCAACGTACTGTCACACCCCCTCGAAACGCTGCTCCGCTTAACGCTGCTTTTCATTGATTCATATTGCGCTTTTTTTCCGATTCGTAACGTCAATTCTCAAAAAAAATGTAAGATCAGGTGATATACAAACTTAACTTATAATTCAAGTATATTTTTATCTGAAGAAAACATGCTTTCATTTTTTTCATGAATTTTTATGTTTCAAAAATAGTCATGGATGTAGAAAAATAAACCATGAAGTAAGAGAAATTTGATGACAAATAAATTCAACTGATAAATTCACGCAGATGACCGTTTGACATAAAATAAGGAACTTTCCACTTACAGATACTCAATCATTTTTGTGAAACATTCTTGTTTAAATAATGATAAAAGTTGTATTTGGGTCAGATGAAATGTGTGACTCAAAAAGAAGCCTAACTATAGTAGACGTTAAGTATTCGAATATTCTATAAATAGGCCTACACTATAAATTAATGTATTTACCCTCATAATTTACACGATATTATTCCCTCCCCCCCTCCACGGTATAGCGCTTGGATTGCTCGTTTAGCCCTGTCGTATCTATTATGAACGTTAAGTGAGGTACGACTGCATATAAAATGTCTGCTTAGATATTTGTACAACGAATTAGAATAGCGTTGAGATATTGACCGATATGTTTACTTTGTGGATATTATAGTTGCCATTTGATTTGTTTCGAAACAAGGTCAATCCACAAACACAGATCTGGACTGTCAGACAGTGGCTCTACAACTCTACTCCCATTTGGGCAGTCATCCACAATGTCACCTTTACACATCTCAAAAAAAAAAGACTAGTGGTTATTTTCTTTTCTGCAAGTCCAGCAAATGCCGACATTATTTACCAAATAGGTCACCCATGTAATGTGAAAACCAGACGGACCAGCATTGTCCCCGTTTGATATTGTACCGGTAAAACCAGCCTTGTCACCGTTTAATATTGTACCTGTAAGACCAGCCGTGTCACCGTTTAATATTGTACCTGTAGAACCAACCTTGTCCCCGTTTAATATTGTACCTGTAGGACCAGCCGTGTCACCGTTTAATATTGTACCTGTAAGACCAGCCGTGTCACCGTTTAATATTGTACCTGTAGGACCAGCCGTGTCACCGTTTAATATTGTACCTGTAGGACCAGCCGTGTCACCGTTTAATATTGTACCTGTAGGACCAGCCTTGTCACCGTTTAATATTGTACAGGTAGGACAGACCTTGTCACCGTTTAATATTGTACAGGTAGGACAGACCTTGTCACCGTTTAATATTGTACAGGTAGGACAGACCTTGTCACCGTTTAATATTGTACAGGTAGGACAGACCTTGTCACCGTTTAATATTGTACAGGTAGGACCAGCCGTGTCACCGTTTAATATTGTACAGGTAGGACCAGCCGTGTCCCCGTTTAATATTGTACAGGTAGGACCAGCCGTGTCCCCGTTTAATATCGTACAGGTAGGACCAGCCGTGTCACCGTTTAATATTGTACAGGTAGGACCAGCCGTGTCACCGTTTAATATTGTACAGATAGGACCAGCCGTGTCCCCGTTTAATATTGTACAGGTAGGACCAGCCGTGTCCCCGTTTAATATCGTACAGGTAAGACCAGCCGTGTCACCGTTTAATATTGTACCTGTAGGACCAGCCGTGTCCCCGTTTAATATTGTACAGGTAGGACCAGCCGTGTCCCCGTTTAATATTGTACAGGTAGGACCAGCCGTGTCCCCGTTTAATATTGTACAGGTAGGACCAGCCGTGTCCCCCGTTTAATATTGTACAGGTAGGACCAGCCGTGTCCCCGTTTAATATTGTACAGGTAGGACCAGCCGTGTCCCCGTTAAATATTGTACAGGTAGGACCAGCCGTGTCCCCGTTTAATATTGTACCTGTAGGACCAGCCTTGTCCCCGTTTAATATTGTACAGGTAGGACCAGCCGTGTCCCCGTTTAATATTGTACAGGTAGGACCAGCCGTGTCCCCGTTTAATATTGTACAGGTAGGACCAGCCGTGTCCCCGTTTAATATTGTACAGGTAGGACCAGCCGTGTCCCCGTTTAATATTGTACAGGTAGGACCAGCCTTGTCACCGTTTAATATTGTACAGGTAGGACAGACCTTGTCACCCTCACCCTAGATCACCGTTTGACTTTGGGAAATTAGATGAAACATTTTCATTCCAACAAAAAATCCGCTGTATTAGCGTAAAAAAAAATTATTCATCGCTGAGCTAGTCTTTCCCCTCTATGGTTACCAACATAACTTACAACATGTTAATGGGTCTAATACTTCGTCATTAAAGGCAAGGGAAGGTGCTAAGGTGAGAATATTTTAAAAGGACGTTAAAAATCATTAGTAGTCGGTCGCCGAGATCTGAAAAGTGTGAGTAGGAAGTTCACAACACAGTGCTCACCTCTCCTGCCTTATAGCCTTCCAGTGTCATCAGCTGTAAAAAGTTTTCCTGCCGCTGACCCTGGACTGAGAACATCAAATGACCAGTACAACCGTCCATTTCAAGCTGGAGAAGAAAACAATGACAAGAGTCTGTGTTACTTTCATGCGGGGAAAATGAAATACGTTGCAATAATGTTAAGTACCATGTGGTCTATTACGACGGGATGGCCATAAAGGAAAAACGCAGGACATTTGTAATATGCATTAGCAGCCATATTAATTCCACAGAATACTAATTGCACAGAATATTAATTCCACAGAATACTAATTGCACAGAATATTAATTGCATGGATTACTAATTGAACAGAATGAGTATTTTCGTTAGGACAGCTACTTCCGACAGCCACCATATTTCTTTTTTCTATCTCAGTGAGTCTATATTTATTAACTGGGTCATCTCCTATAGAATCAATATGTCAAGTCACTTTAGGAAACATCGTCTATGTTTTATAAGGCCGGACAGAACTTGTATTAGCAATCTTTCATTTAGTTTTATTAATGTAATTATTCAAATTTAAGAAGTTTTTTTAATCAGAATTCAATATTTTTTTATTACTTTGTAATTCAGAATTCAGGTGGCGAAAAAAGTCGCGAGGACACGGCGAAGAAAATCGCATGGACACAGGTGGTGAAGAAAGTCGCATAGACACAGGTTGTGAAGAAAGTCGCACGGACACAGGTGGCGAAGAAAGTCGCATGGACACAGATTGCGAACAAATTCTCATGTAAACGCAGATGCAGAAAAAAATGTTTTGTTAACGACTAAAAAGTTCGTTACGGTAAATCTATTCATTTAGCTTGTCTTTGAGGTGAAATAAGATTAATGTGAAAAAATGCACGTAAGTCGTCGATGGCTAAACCACGGACAAGTCAGACGACGAGTGGAAAGTATGGACAAGTCAGACAACAAAGTGGAAAGTATGAACACGTCAGACGACAAAGTGGAAAGTGTGAACACGTCAGACGACAAACTGGAAAGTATGGACAAGTCAGACGACAAAGTGGAAAGTATGGACAAGTCAGACGACAAAGTGGAAAGTATGAACACGTCAGACGACAAAGTGGAAAGTATGAACACCTCAGACGACAGAGTGGAAAGTATGAACACGTCAGAAGACAGAGTGGAAAGTATGGACAAATCAGACGACAAAGTGGAAAGTATGGACACGTCAGACGACAAAGTGGAAAGTATGGACACGTCCGACGACAAAGTGGAAAGTATGGACAAGTCAGACGACAAAGTGGGAAGTATGAACACGTCAGACGACAGAGTGGAAAGTATGAACACGTCAGACGACAGGGTGAAAAGTGTGAACACGTCAGACGACAGAGTGGAAAGTATGGACAAGTCAGACGACAAAGGGGAAAGTATGAACACGTCAGACGACAGAGTGGAAACGTCAGACAACAAAGATACATTTTGATGGAAAAATTAGTACTGACAAGAAGATCAAAAGTACCAAGTGTTTGCCCAAAAATGCCAGGTATGGCCACAATAAATCCTCTTCTGGCCAATACAGCATTTTTTTTTCAAATTTATCTAGAGTGCATTCGACCAAGATGTACTCACCCTGCGAACCGTTTGTCTCATGCTGACCTTCTCTGACCTCTGGTCACTGCCATGCGAGCCGTTCATTTGTTTATACAACATGATGGCGTCATGGAACACCGCCCTCTTCAGATTGATGTAGTCGTGCTGCAGCTTGCAGTACATGGAGTTGTAGTCCATCATCATCCTCAGTACAGTCAGGTTGGCGTAGGAATCAACAAATCTGGTCAGGTCGTACTCGCGAAGACCCTGGGGTGTGGGTTCAGATGGGTTCAGATTTATAATCGGTAAGTACTTCGTGAGAAAATAAAAGATATCATACTAATGGTGCACGTTTAATTGAACCATTTTACTTATGGAACAGTTTAGGAAATCTACTGAAGCTTTGATTTCTTCATTGGTGATTGGAGTTTATTTTATTGACTTCTTTAGTAAGCAAAGCGATGGCAGAATTTCAGTCAATGTCTAAGACAAACTTTACCAATGGGTGACCAGCTAGGCTCTTACTGTGTCATGCGGCTGTTGGTTTGGTTTTGAGCGTTTTGTCCTTAACTAGTTGTTTGTTTTATTTGTCTAATTACGTTTGTTTACTAAATGTCTAGTGAATTACTTTCATTCACCATATATCTATCTAATTACATTTGTTCACTAAATGTCTAGTGAATTACTTTCATTTACCATATATCTATCTAATTACATTTGTTCACTAAATGTCTAGTGAATTACTTAAATTCACCATATATCTATCTAATTACATTTGTTCACTAAATGTCTAGTGAATTACTTTCATTTACCATATATATCTATCTAATTACGTTTGTTCACTAAATGTCTAGTGAATTACTTTCATTTACCATATGTCTAGTAAAATACTTTCGCTCACCAAACGTGTAGTGAATAATTTTCGTTCACCATAATATGTAAATAAATGATTCTGTTCATCAAATCTTGAAAAAAAATGACTATGGTATGGCTTTTTTTAAACGCTTCTGAGTATTTAACTTTAAATCTATCTCTCTTAACATATACACGTTCCTGTAATCATATACAGTCGATTCCGCTTAATTGGGACACATCGGGACCGGGGCTTTTTGTCCCAATTAAGCGGTTGTCCCAATTAAAAATACAAATTTACTATTGGCTTCTTGGTTTGGTTTCTTTGAGATTGGTCCCAAATAAGCGGCTGTCCGAACTAAGCGGTGTCCCAATTAAGCGGAATCCACTGTATATATATATATATATATATATATATATATATATATATATCAAAGGATGTACTTACCATGTTAATTAAAAGCCACTTGTGAGGTGTTGAAAATAAACTCAATGATAAAGCCTAGAAAGAGATAAAAAAAATGTTCCTCACATTAACATTCTATTCCATGTAATTTTAGGAGTAGCTCAAGTAGTAGTGAAGTTCCCTTAACCTTAAAAGGGGAAGGCCGTGTGTAGAATTCGTCTCTGTCTGCAAATAGATTGTGTGGTGAGAACAGTCACCTTTACTCTCCCAATTTAAGTCCGGTACCCAGGGCGCTTTACACCACTAGGTTACACGCCCCTCCCACATGCAGCTTTACATATTCAACCTTTTATAATTCATTCTGATATTTTTAAAAAAAAGTGAAACATAAAAAATATAAAAAAGCAAAACATTTAAAAAATAATTAGTTTTGAAAATTTGAATTGTTTCAGTCATAAAACTTCAAAGAAATGTTCTGACATTACACATGATATCTGGCCAGTAGTCTAAACGACAATATGGTTGTGTCAGCTGATATAGTTGTCATAAGATTATTATCTAGTTTATAGCTGTCTGCATAATAAATACTCCATAACTGGATGCCCATTTTTTTTAATAAAGACGGATAATATTTATGGATAATAAAATAAACTAGTCGTCCCGCGTCGTAATATTCCGCCTTATCAATCAATATAAACAACACGCTTGCTGTGATCCATCTTGACTCACTTTCAAAAACACGCTTGCTGTGACCCCCCCCCCCCCGTCTCCACACTATAGTGAGTTTTTTTCCCAGTGTCGCTAGTTGTCGTCTGTGATCGGGAATTCCACAATCTATAAATAGTCCTGCGTCTTGAAGTTGTGAATTATATATATAGAAGATGTTAAAAAAAAAAATTAAATAAGACTACTATCAGTGTTGATATAAAATCTCTCATTAGCTAAAAAAACTTATAGGAGACTAGAAAGTAGGAGAGGGTTCATTATGCGAACAGTTCAAAAACGAATGCAGTGGGGGAGGTTCATTCCTTCTGTTGCTATTCTGAACAAAACAATTCAAAAGAAGATTTCTCAAGAAACAAAACTTTAGATTAAGTTTAGATAGTGTCTGGAGGATTAAATAAGTGACATTTCCGTGTGCCAAACACCCACGTGAGGCCAGCGGTCAGCACTAACCTCATCCAGAACGTGACGTGTGTGGTGTGGGTTCAAAACTGTGGCGAACGTGGTGAAATACTTGTTGCGGACTGAGATGAGTTGCTCACGGAGTGTCCCCAGTGTCTTGTTGCTGACCAACACACTGGTCACTTGCATGCTAGGTATCTGGGCTAGCTTCTCTAGTATAATTTCACCTGATGAAGAAAAAAAAACGTCTTTCTTAATTGAATAGTAACTGTAAAATATGTAAATAGAAATAGCAACAAAGTATTAAAAAATTTAATTTTCAAGCAGTCTTTGATTTTTTTAGTTTGCTTTGAAAACAGACATACAAACATTAAAAAGAAAAACAGAAGGCACATATACTAAACAGACAGACACACACACACACACACAGATATATATATATATATATATATATATATATATATATATATATTGCAGACAGATACAACTTACAGACATAGATTGACACAATGACCGATAGAAAATGAAATGTCACATTATAAAATATCCATTAGATTTCAAGTTCACACCAACACATTATGTGATATAATTCTGTATTTTTTAAAGACGGTTTCCCCCTCACCTGGATGAGCATCATAGAAAACAACAACTCTATTAATGCCGTAGTAGTGCAGCATGTCTTCTGTGGCGTTGGCGAAGACTTCCGCATTAGGGAACAGTTGAATGAGGAATGAAGAAGACAACTCGTGGCCCAACGGTGTCTGTGACGTCACAAAGTAAGGGATACGCAGGTACTCTGTGGCCACGGCGTAGTGCCCGCTGTAAGGCCCGATCACAGCTTTCAGCCGCAAGGGCCGCAGAGTTTTAGTGGCTGAAAATAATCAAGATGTTCTTCAATAAGTGTCATCAGTGAAGGAAAATACAAACGAAATAAGTGCAAATAATCTCACCCATAACACATTACCTGATTATACATGAAATATCTTTTTTGTTTTATCTGACGCAGTCTTAATTGTAATGTTATCGTTCTTTAATATTCTGACCAATAAATGCACAATACTTTTTGGTGTGTGTGTGGGGGGGGGGAGTGTGGAGTCAGTGCCGTAGCGAGCTTAATTCGCGCCCGGGTCACAATACCTTTTAAATACTTTTAGCGCCCCCCCCCTTTATTCGAAAATCATATAATATTATATGTAAAATATACCATTTGGCGCCCCTTTGTGAGTAGCGCCCGGGGCATGAGACCCTCCTTGCCCACCCCTCGCTACGCCTCTGGGGGGAGGGGCGAGTCCTGTTATGGGAATGCTAAATACTAAACGCGATCCATTATCATTACCTTTCGTTGAAATGTAATGTTATATATTATGTTGTACTGCTGATAGGGGCAGTTTAATGCTAACCTTTGTTCATCATCGTGAATGGCACTAACCACAATATGCAGACTGAAAGTAACTGCGAGATGCGTTGGGTATCGGGATTGGCTGGGAGACAAACTGTGACTCATCCGTATTTAAATGTATTCTGGTAATAAGTTACTTTTAGCATCATATTCCAACCGTGCTTGATAATATTCTTAGTGATATACTTTTACAACAATGTTTTTTTTTTCTGTTAAACCGTTTATAAAAGTGAAATCACCTTTTCTGTAAGCGTACATATCATCTGAGCCATAGTCTTCTAGAATTACACTTGAAAATGATGAGTTGTCGATTTCCTTGATGATTCTCTGGGCGTGATACGGTGCTGGACTCAGTGAAGAGTTTAAGATGCCTGGAGATTATATAGATATCAAACATATATAAGAAAGTCACATGACTTAAGACGAAAGTCACGTGGTTTTCACATATGACCTGATATTTGGTCAGGTAACAAAATAAGTAAAAAAAACAACCAATGGAAACAAAAAAATAGCATACGTGGCAATATATTTGTACTACTGACGCGTTACATTTGACTTGACAGACAATAAATTCAAAAATAGTTGTTGTATTAAGATCAATTTTTAAAAAAATACAAGACAAATAGATTGAAAATTAATTCAATTACATGTAAGTGTTGCGGACAGAAATTATTACTATTGTCCCAGTATGAATAATCAAGTAACACCGAAATCGACTTAACACCGTGTGATTAATTAGACCTAATTGTCAGCCATTTATTAACACACTTCTCTGGCGACGTAGCGTCCAGCTGGATTACTCACGTGACTGAATGTAACATTATCAACTATTTGTACTGGCAGTGTGAGTATGTGTTACAGCAACAAAACTGGACCACGTATAATGTCACAGATTGTTACAAATGTATGCGTAACATACGCACACCCAGAAAATTGTTATATTAAAAACTGTGGCACTCGTTTAAACCTTGCAATGGTGGCAAAAAAATTGCTTTAGTTGAATTCTAATTAGTAAACAATCACTACATTCAATTAATCTCATCAAAAAATGTAGGATATTCAAATGTTGATTCAAAATTTATTCTGCTTACGTGATAGAGAGAAAGAGAGAGAGAGAGAGAGAGAGAGAGAGAGAGAGAGAGAGAGAGAGAGAGAGAGAGAGAGAGAGATGCTATATATATATACTCTGATTTCGCACTTTTATAGAGGTAAATTATCAATGACAGCATCAAAATAGTATCCCTAAAAATATTTTACCCTACATTTCTATTTAAAGCTATTGTAGTTATAATTTAAAAAAAAAATATTCGGAAAATATCTCTTAAACGGCCCTTATCATAAGACTAATAGGTTGTTAGAAAGTTGATGGCCAATTCTTTTTTATCTATCTGGGTGACTTAGGCAGAGACTTGAAAATATCGGGGTGACTTAGGCAGAGACTTGAAAATATCTGGGTGACAGGCAGAGACTTGAAAATATCTGGGTGACAGGCAGAGACTTTAAAATATCTGGGTGACTTAGGCAGAGACTTGAAAATATCTGGGGCGCTAGGCAGAAACTTTAAAATATCTGGGGGCCGTAGGAAAAAGTACCTCTCAGATTTTATAAAAAAACAACTTGTACAATGACGTTGAGTCAGGTGACCCTAGATGTTGCAATAGTTGTCTGTCTATAATTAGAGCTGTGGTCGGCAGAAGTTTATCTAGATCAACCTGATGGATGAAATGTTTTTTGGTCTCTTGAGGGTGATAGTCTGATACTTTCTTTATCGGTATTATTATTAAACCAAAGTTGCAACAACCATAAATCACGTGGGTTTGTTGTTTTTAACAAATATCTGCACTTCACATCTCGTTTCATTCCACATAGTTATCTTCTTCCTGTGTGCAGTGTTTTGATTGGTTAATGTGTTTATGACGTCAATGTATTTCCCCTCTGACGATTTCTCACGCGATGCTAGTAAATGAAATTTTTATGTTTCCACACGCGCGTGAGTACATTGCTAGTAATTACGTTGTCAATGGCCCAGTAATTGGATCGGGTCATTTGGTCATCGTCTCTACTGCAGGAATTGATAGCAGCAGGGGAAAGTGGTCAAACAACGAAAGATGAAAAAAAAATGATATCCTCCCCCTCCATTCATCCCCTTTCGTTGAGTTAGAGAGTAGATGGGCGGAATAGAGATTGACATTATATATGATTCTGTATCAATAACTGTTCACTTGTGTGTTGATGTATGACTGTTCACTTGTGTGTTGATCTGTGAATGTTCACTTGTGTGTTGATCTGTGAATGTTCACTTGTGTGTTGATCTGTGATTGTTCACTTGTGTGTTGATCTGTGAATGTTCACTTGTGTGTTGATCTGTGAATGTTCACTTGTGTGTTGATCTGTGCAGACTAGCGTGAAATGAGCGCATTTTATTTATTTGTTTCAATTGTAAAAAAAAAAAAATGTTTAATGAATACAGTTTCGTTATTGATCAGTAGCGAATGGTCCCATTCTTTGTACAGGTGTCGCCCCTGGGAGGTTAGTCACCCTTGCTATAAATACTCCTTATATACATTATTTTATACTAGCTGTACCCTGCAAAACCTTTGCATAGAGTTATATCCCCTTAGGCTTGATCGGTAGGCTAGGTTATTTTTTGGTTTCGGGCATGTCCGATTTTATCATTACTGTATTTTAAACTGGAATACTGTTATAATAATTCTTTACTTTCGATTTAAAGCAGAACCCAAATCGCTATGATTTTATTAGATGACTTTGTGGTGAACTGAACCAATCCAGCATTAACCACCAAGTCTTGTGAGCATTAATATAGAATCATGTATAGAATGTTCTTGGAAAATTCAAAATAAATTACACATCACATGTATCGAACAAATTATTGCACTGTCTGTAATGTCTATAAATAGTCATGTATACATTTTAAACACCATTGAATTATTTCATTAAAGGGAAAAGTACTTTTCTACACTAAATGTGTTTATAGACTGTGATATAAATTACGATGGAATACATGCAGTGACGTCTGTAAGTCGCCGCAAGCTATTTAGCGAGTTTGCATTGAAAGGTTTAATCGTATTTAAGCTTTCGTGGTCCCATAATGACTTTAAGATCTAGGTAATATTCCTATAGACAATAGATTACAGTGAATATTAACAGAAGAAAATTTCAGGCACAATTTATCATCAACAGATAAATGTCTCCTGTAACTGCTGCTAATAGAATAAAAAGAAACATCGCTATATTTATTTATGTTAATTGTGATTTCTGTATTTTATGGAATCTCACACTCTGCAGTGCGTCATTTATCTGTTTTGTCTTCACCTGCATTACAATAAACTTGATATTCCTGGTTAACCGGGTATTCCCAAAAGAATTTCATGATGATTCGAGGCACGCTAATTGAAAATAAAAAAAAAATTCCGGTTACGCGTTGCATGAAACAATATATCATTTTAGGATAAACAAATAATGTAAAACCACCCTATGTGTGGCTATAGGGGATAGCCAGTGGACAAAGACAATATACAGAATGTCAACTTTGTTCAACCGTACATGAACGAGTCAATGTAGTAAACACTGCGGAGCCCAGAAATAAACAGAAGCCGCATACATTTACATAGTGCTAAAAATATATCGGAGATAATTGGAGGATAAATTGAAATGAATTGGGTTTGGTGTTGAATGATGCGCTACGCAATGAATAGATTCGTGCAGACATATTGTCATTGTTTATTGTGTGGCGGCAGCATGGCTTGATTTACAGGGTTGCGTTAGTTACTTCGTCTGAAATGTTCTGAATTGACGTTCAGATCTCTAGGATTAGATATGTATAATATAATAAATGACGCAACTGATTAGTGACGACATAGAATCAGTGGCGTCACTAGGGGGGTGCGAGGGGTGCGGATCGCACCGGGTGACACCCTCACAAGGGGTGACTTGCACTGACCTATAGATATCAATTATCGCTAAAATCCTGACCCCGGAAACGGAAAAAAAAAAATAAAGTCGCGCATGCGCACATATATACGCTCTCTGGAAAAAAAATATGGAGACCGGGGTGTCATGAGAGGGGTGACACCATGAGTTACCGCACCGGGTGACACCAACCCTAGTGACGCCACTGCATAGAACATATGGCGCATTTTCGCTAAATGTTTGGACGGTGGTTCCACCTCCTGTAAGAATGCATGGCCTTTTGTTCCTGCATGGCAGCCCCGTGAGGTCCCCCACGCCACTCAGCGTCAGGGGCTCTTTTTCGGGGACACAGTCAACGATTTAATATTTCCCAAAGCTTTGATGTTCATATTTTAATTCTAAAAGAGCGACCCAAATATATCATCTTATCTCGAGTGTTAACTGATGCGTCTTCAGAGGTTGGTTCTGTGAGGGGTGGGGGAGAGTAGGGGGGGTCATGTGATCGGTATTTGTATACCTGATCATTTTCTTTAAGGACTACTGTAGATTGACAAAACATCTTGACAAACCGTTAAATAATGCTATCGATTCAATATTCACAGAGTAACTAAATAGTATAAAAGTTACTTAGTTTCCGACTTAATTATCAAAAATTTAAAACAAAAACAAAAGTAGTGTTACGGCTGGTTCAGATTTTTTCCAAAACGTCTGGGATATGTCAGCCATTAGACCTTGAAATGTGTGCTGACAACATAGACAGGCGAGATGACACACTTGATATGTGGGCTGGCAACATGGACAGGTGAGAGGACACACTTGATATGTGGGCTGGCAACATGGACAGGTGAGAGGACACACTTGTTATGTGGGCTGGCAAAATGGACAGGTGAGAGGACTCGCTTGTTATGTGGGCTGGCAACATGGACAGGTGAGAGGACACGCTTGTTATGTGGGCTGGCAACATGGACAGGTGAGAGGACACGCTTGATATGTGGGCTGGCAACATGCACAGGTGATAGGACACACTTGATATGTGGGCTGGCAACATGGACAGGTGATAGGACACACTTGTTATGTGGGCTGGCAACATGGACAGGTGAGAGGACACGATTGATATGTGGGCTGGGAACATGGACAGGTGAGAGGACACGCTTGATATGTGTGCTGGCAACATGGACAGGTGAGAGGACAAACTTGATATGTGTGCTGGCAACATGGACAGGTGAGAGGACACATTTGATATGTGTGCTGGCAACATGGACAGGTGAGAGGACACACTTGACATGTGGGCTGGCAACATGGACAGGTGAGAGGACACACTTGATATGTGGGCTGGCAACATGGACAGGTGAGAGGACACACTTGATATGTGGGGTGGCAACATGGACAGGTGAGAGGACACACTTTATATGTGGACAAACATATTGTGTAGGCTGACTACAATGACAGGTATGCTGACAATACAGACAAGTAGGCTTTCCATCTTGCCTGGTGGAGACAACTGGGACAGGTGCCTATTTAGTGCTTAGTGATCTGTTTGTTTTATTTACGAATCAAGTATGGTGACCTTTCATCAAATAAGTTTTTAATAAATCTCGAATTAAAACTTAAAAAAAAATGTTTACAAAGAATAGCTGTTTTTTTTTTACCCTTAACCATTGTTAATGTCTTGTCTATATATTTTTTTCATTTCATAAACTTTACAGACCTCTGCACACTAGCTACTCACCCTATTCCAACTGATAATATTTTCCATGCATTCAAACCCAACTTTAAAAAAAAAAAAAACTCCATTCCCCCTTTCTTTCAATTAGGTGACATCGGCCCCCACCATACTACATGGTAACCAACAAACACATTACAGATAATTGGTTGGTTGTACTGGTTAGCTATCAATCATTGGACGCCCGTTTTATCTTTCACTAAGGAGGGGGGCAGGGAAACACATTTTTTAAAAATTTTATTGCATTTTATAAACAAATTATACATAGTACAACTCTCATAAATTATACATAGTACAACTCTCATAAATTATACATAGTACAACTCTCATAAATTATACATAGTACAACTCTCATAATTTATACATAGTACAACTCTCATAAATTATACATAGTACACCTCTCATAAATCATACATAGTACAACTCTCATAAATTATACATAGTACACCTCTCATAAATCATACATAGTACAACTCTCATTAATTATACATAGTACACCTCTCATAAATTATACATAGTACAACTCTCATAAATTATACATAGTACACCTCTCATAAATTATACATAGTACACCTCTCATAAATCATACATAGTACAACTCTCATAAATCATACATAGTACAACTCTTATCAATTATATATAGTACACCTCTGATAAATCATACATAGTTTACTTCTCAGTAACACTGGTGAATGTGGTGAAAACAATGTTATTCCTTCACCGAGTTGACCTTGAGTGGATCAAATGATCAGGAATTTTATTTTTTTTAAAGGGAGGGGTTTTTTTTTTGTTGATTTTTTTTTTTGGCACAAATTGCAGAAAAACTTGTTAAAAAAATCATTTAACATAAGACTTTGCCATTTTTAAAAACACTTTTCTATCTGCAGTTTTCACCCCTATAGATTCAGAATATTTAAAGAAGTACTTACTAGGGCTCAGTGCCGTAGCCAGCTTAACTTGCGCCCGGGGCACAATACCTTTTTAAAACCTTTTAGCGCCCCACCCATTCAAAAATCACATAATATTTTATGTCAAATATACCATTTGGCGCCCCTTTGTATGTACCGCCCGAGGCACGATGCCCCCTTGCCCACTCCATAAGGTTTATTTTGCTTTTCTTTCCCATTTTTTTTACCATGACATCGGCCTCTTGTAAAATAGAAAATGTAACCAGGTGTTTGAAACTCCTTGGGTCTGTTTGAAGAATGTCAAGTGCCAAACAGCCAACATTTGCTAGTCCTGTACTTCAAAGAGAGGTAGTGCGTTACGTGTTTGATATCTATATCGTTTGCTAGTGAAATCTCATCATTCCTTCTAATCAGCTGTTAGCTATTTTTCAAATTAAACTTTTACCTTTATTTTATCATTTGTTTTTCATGTAAATTTCCAAACACTAAGTCTCGGTAAACAGCCGGGGAAACTGGAATGAAACTTCGCAGATTGGATTATAACCATCAGTGCACATTCAAAAGCAGTAGCGCAACCACTCGGGGCAGGAGGGGGTTGCTTGAGCCCCCCCCCCCAAGACCAAATGATCAATATATATTTTACTATATAAAGTTACTAAAAAGACTGTCAAACTGTCAGACTGTCAAACTGTCAGACTGTCAAACTGTCAGACTGTCAAACTGTCAGACTGTCAAACTGTCAAACTGTCAGACTGTCAAACTGTCAGACTGTCAAACTGTCAAACTGTCAGACTGTCAAACTGTCAAACTGTCAGACTGTCAGACTGTCAAACTGTCAGACTGTCAAACTGTCTTTTTTCAATATGTTAGCCCCACCCCTCCCTCAGCATTTTTTGCTGGTTGCGCCACTGCTCAAAAGTTACTAATAAATACATTTTAAGGTATTACTTCACTGTACAGTATCGCATTTCTTGAGTGAACAAATCAGAAGTTAAAGCCTAAACCAGCTATCATAATGTGTGAAGGGAGAAAGTAAGGTGCTTTGAATTGAACAATACATTTTAAAACCAATCTTAATTATCTATTTTACAAAGAGAGAAAGCGGTTTGAAAATCTTTTTTTTTTCTTTCGATATTTTTTGTCGTTTTTTGTCAACCAGATTAGCGACTGGACTTCAATTAAAACTTTTACGTACCGGTACAAAGGAAATGTCACGCCCACTAGTAATAGCCACAAATTTATTACAACTACTCTAATATATTGATTTGTTTTTTTCTTGTTAGGACAAGATGAATTGAGTTTCTCGTGTTTGTATAGTAGTTTTTTTTTTTTAATCTTGATTCATGTTGACATACTTATACCCAATATTGTAACGAAATTCTTATATTTCATTCAATGATATGGTTTCATTTAATTTCGTTGAAAAACATTATATTTATGAGAATTTTGTTAAGAATTCAAATGTTTACAAAACAATAGCATTGATCATAATAATGTCTACTGGTGCTTTCATAGCCGGCACGTGATGCTATCGATGCACTGTACAAAAAGTCACAACGAAAAAACAGTCCCCATTAGTGGTTTATAGGGTCAACGGATACAAGCTCATCAAACCATAGGAGCGTCCAACTAGCGGCGCTCGACGTCATGAATGCAGCTCTCATGACGGGTCGTTAATTTGCAAAATAAATAGGATAGAAAATAATTTAAAATGAAATAAATAGGATAGAAAATAATTTAAAATGAAATAAATAGGATAGAAAATAATTTAAAATGAAATAAATAGGATAGAAAATAATTTAAAATGAAATAAATAGGATAGAAAATAATTTAAAATGAAATAAATAGGATAGAAAATAATTTAAAATGAAATAAATAGGATAGAAAATAATTTAAAATGAAATAAATAGGATAGAAAATAATTTAAAATGAAATGAATAAACGCCGATGAATATTTCAATTTAACGATTGTGAAGCGTAGCAGATATTATTATCTTTAATAAAATATTAAACACTTCTGAAAAAAAATTGCGTCTCACCAGTTTAAATTATATACATTTACTCAGAATATTTAAACGAGTTGATGAGATAATAAAAATTACATTATAAAAAATATTTTATAAGAGCTTCTGATTTTTAAAAACGAAAAACGTTGGGCGCATGAATCTTATAATATGTGAATGTTTGTATTACAGTATTAGAATCATCAAATGTTAACAATTAAATCCCAAAAGAATTATTACGGAAGGTTTTCAAAATATCACGATATTACAGATCATTTATTAGAACTTAGTCTAGATAACAAAATGCATATGAGTATGTAAAATTAATTCTAGTGTTGTATAACATGCGCCCAACGTTTTTCGTTTTTAAAAATCAGAAGCTCTTATAAAGTCTATTACTACCCCATGTTACCAATTTATTCAGAAATTATTTTCTGCTTTTGAGTACACAAGAAAAACGTTGTTTTTTTATAAAATATTTTTTTATAATGTCATTTTTATTTTCTACTTTTTAGTTAAAATATTTTTTTTCAATTAATACGAAGTGTTAAAAAATGTTGGTGTAAGACAGACCCGATATATATATATATATATACATATTTCTGCTCGAACGTACTGGAGAGCTCTAACGTCACATGTATACATGCGCAGAAAATCCAAGAAAGTAGTGAAACTTTTTGGAGTATCAAACAGAGAATGTAAATTTTGAGTTCTTTTAATTTAAATAATTTTTCAACACATTTGTTTTTATTGCGCTGCGTTCGCTTTTAAAATCAATTTTGGCCGTTAATTTTTTTGTTTGTTCTGGAAGTGGTCAAATCACACACGTGTTCAGGCGCAGTGGAGTATAGCACCAGTAATTTCCCTTGATTTAGACAAGGCTGTGACCTATTCGCCATACATATTTAATTGTATTTATTAATAAACTCATCCAATCATAATGAAATAGTAAGAATATTGCATTGTCATCGGGTTCTGAATTTTATTGAAAGTATCAGAGCTATAGCTTATCGGAAAGTGGTCTAAAATTGGATGCAAAATCCCGCGGACAAACACACAAACAATCAGACAAGAAGTGAAGTTAAGAAAAACGGTGTAAAAAGACAACAGCCTTTCGAGAGATCGTTTGACTTATGATGAATACATATATACAAATACAAATATCTGGTCGAGATTATATATATCTGTTACAAGTATACATATATTCATGCATATATCTGGCAGAAATTGCAGATAATTAATAGAAATGTTCAGATTCATACAAAATACCTAAACGTCTAAATAGTAAGTACATATGGATAATGGATGTGACATATACATTACTTGTAGGAGTAGAAACAATATAATGTTCAGATTTGTAATAAATAGAACTATACATATGTAATAGAATAGAACTATACATATATAATAGAAATAGAACTATACTTATATCTGATACATTTGCTCAAAATAACATGCAGCTAAAAGTAGGTCAACAAGGCCCACTATGTCTACAACCTATTATGTTCAGTTAAGCTGCGTGAGTTAATTGACTTAATGGTGCTCACCACTGACATGGCCTTGCCGGCATGCCAGTAAAGTGGTTTCTTATCATATCAAACTGTGTACAGTGGAGGTGAGAAATAAATAGTTTGTTTGTAACTAGCCTCTGACTAGTGAGTTGAAATAGGAGGGCTTCAAAGGAGAAATAATTAATACATCTGTGTATTTGTAACGCTATTTGCCTAGACTAATTCAAGGCGATAAATGTTTGATTTGATAACTCTGATTATGCAGCTGATTATTAAAAAAGTTTATAAGAAAATTAATGACTTTTGGTTTTACATTTTAACTGTAAAGGTTAAATGCACAGTCGATTCCGCTTAATTGGGACACATCGGGACCGAGGCTTTTTGTCCCAATTAAGCGGCTGTCCCAATTAAAAATACAAATGTACTATTGGCTTCTTGGTTTGGTTTCTTTGAGATTTGTCCCAAATAAGCGACTGTCCCAAATAAGCGGTGTCCAAATTAAGCGGAATCCACTGTATTTATAAAAATACTACAAAGAATACTTGTAAGAGAATAGAAAGAATACATTTAATATAAGATAAGCAAAAATAGGCGGCCCTCGACTTTCGCACATTCTACTTTCGCACAATTCGCTATTTCGAACATTTAAAAAAAAAAAATTTTAATGTGTTTTTAGAATCGTTCATAAAAGCGCTAGTGAAGCACTTTCAGTAATTTCCGACAGATTCTGTATACCCGGTCTACGAAATTTTCGGTCTATACCCGATCTTTCTCACCCTTGTTGTTCCCGAAGCAATCGTTTTGGTAATGTCATGATCGCCATTTTGAAAGTGATTTAGTTGGTTATGTACTATTTATGTTATTAATATTTCCCTCTACTTTCGAACATTCAACATTCGCACACACTTCCAGGAACCAATTATGTGCGAAAGTCGAGAGCCGCCTGTACCAGTTTATCTGGCCGTATTAAAACAATGGTGTATAATGTTTTTGTTTAGGTAAACATGTGTGAGTGTTTGTGTTATGTGTGTATGTGGCTACATCAGTAGAGAAGCCAGATACAGCGGACGAAAGTACTGACATAATAGCCGAAAGCTAATGAAGAAAGTAGTATGGTAAATTAGAATGAATTTTTTGGTTTTTATTTTCATCAAAAAGGTGAACACGATAACTAACGGTTCTATACCCTTGTACACAACATACTTAGTGGGGGCAGGCTCTGTAGTTTGCTTTAACATCTCTTCCTCCCCCCCCCCATATCTAATATATTTAATTAGGTTTCACAGGCTTTAAGTTCGATCTGTTAAAAATAAATAATATCATCAATACCATCTTTTTGAAAATTCCTTTCTTTGTTTTTATATAGATAAGTATCAAATAAAATAATAGCGATTTGGGGTCTGCATTAAATCGAAAGTAAAGAATTAATACAACAGTATTCCAGTTTAAAATGCAATCATGAAAAAATCGGATCTGCCCGAAACCAAAAATAACCTAGCCAACCGATCAAGCCTAAGGGGATATAACTCTAAGCAAAGGTTTTGCAGGGTACAGCTAGTATAAAATAATAGTCAACTAAATGTGGAAACTAAACTGAACAAAATGGTGGACGCTCACTTGCTATTAACAGACTAAAGAATAGTATTGTGAAATATTTACATTTCAAGAAAAACTGATTTTAAGTTGATTTTGTTTAGAATCCAATGGTAATACTTTCAAAGCTAATAAAATACATAAATGTTTATTTTCCAGACCTTATAATTACATATGTATATATATATATATATATATATATATATATATATATATATATATATAGTACGTGTATCACATACATGCCACACTTCACATATAATGTTGTAAATTAAAATGGCATACAGTTAACAGTTCTAAAAAGTTTTAATTCATAAAAATTCACAAAAAAGTTAACAAAAATGTGTTTTTTTTATGTTTTTGTTGGGTTTTTTTTTATTTTGTGTCTTCTAAAAATAATCTCATGCTGAGTGAAGTTCATAGAATTAAAAATAAATCATCAAATTATATGCATTGAATATGATCGTAGGCTGATATAAATAATGATATATGAGAATCATTTGGAAACCATTAGGTGGATTCTCATTGAGTTACACTTTTAGTTGGCATGCAGGAATGGGCGGAAACTACCGATCGATGTTTGGCAACAGTTTGACAAATGTACGCATGTTGACAACTGTTGCATGACTTAATTATTTGACCATATTATACTTGATAATTTTTATCTCAAATTGTAAATTTTAATAACGGGATTTTTTTTAAATGTGAAAGATTATATTTTAACTTTAACTTTTTTTTAATTCATTTATATTGTTCGATTAACTATTCGCTTAAAAAAAAATATTTTCGTTGATTCTTCTAACTACATTACCACACAGGTTCGATTCGTTTCTTCTATCTACATTACCACACTGCTTCAATTCGTGCATTCTATCTACATCAACCACACTGGTTCGATTCGTTTCTTCTATATACATTACCACACTGGCTCAATTCATTTCTTCTATCTACATTACCACACTGGTTCAATTTGTGTTTGTTTTTGTTTCACTTCCATATTTTTGCTGTACATCACACGTCAATGGCATGAGTAGTCTTACACAAACCCGTTTAGTCGAGAACGAATAAAAATTTAATTTAAACTAAATATCAATATATATATATATATATATATATATATATATATATATATATATATATATATAAGGGCTGCTGATTAAACTGCGTTAACTTTCGATTAAGGCGTAAAAAAAATTTGCGATTACTTTTACGTTGGCGGATAGTCCTAATGCTAATCCTTGCCACGAACAGATCGTTGTCTAGAAGTATGAGAAAGTAAATGTAGATGTTCTGGTGACAATATTTCTATATTCACAGCTCACGTTCAGTCTCCGCTAATAAGTCAACAAAATACCGGTCTCTTTGCTGATAGAACAAGTTTAGTATGTAGATATGTTGACGCCAGTTCTCACATACAGTACTTCAGCTTACGTCCTACTCTGCTATCTCACTCGACTATCTAGTTCTCAGTCTCTCTCCTGTCTCTTCTCTCCTCCTCTCTGACTTACACACAAAAACGTCCTGCTTATATACAGTACACAATTGGCTTTGGCATCGGTGATTGATAACTTCTAATTAATTCTCAGTCCAACTGACTCTACACTCGGGGTAATTTATGTGACGGGTCTGGGGGTGGGAACGTGATTTGACATCTAAACAAGGGACCCTATGATACCCTCCAACTAAGTTATCCCCCGTGAGAAGATTCTGCCCCACGACTTTCGTAACGGTTCCAACTTCATCCTACGTTTCACGGTCACGAACATTCTTTCCCAGGTAAATTGTCTCCGTGAGCCTCAGTACCACCGGTGACTTACAACTAATTAACATGGGAGGGGGGATGGGGCGTGTTTTCACGTAAATTATTCTTCTATCTGGTGCACCGCCCTCCCCACGCACATTTTGTTCCTAAACCGTAAACTATTGTGCTAAAATAACCTACATCGTAACAATTACAATTTTAACCCAACACCTAAGTGCGTTAATTTGACCGAAATGTTGAAAGTTTAGAGTAGCGCATCACCGATAAATAACCTAATTTCACTCTACAAATTGAAGTTAAGGTCCGTTCACTTACTACGTAGCTTTTCCTACCTCCCTCCTGGTCGCAATTCGCACACACATCCTTACCCCCAGGCAGTTTTTTTTTGTGCCGGTACGCACCGGTACGGCGTACCGGCTCCTTTCTCAATGTAGGGGGGGGGAAATAACTTTTCTTGTATTCTAACGTTTATCATTCATTTCTTATATTATTAATTTGTTATAATTGAATTATTTTAAAATTGTGCGCAATAAGAATTAAAATATAAAATGCGAAACAGCAAATTGGTAGTTAAAAGTTAGGCAGTCCATCACTGAGTACCGGCACCTATTTTTTTTACAAAAAAAGCACTGCCACCAGGTATGCGAACAAAAGCCCAACTTGTAATAAAAAATGAAGAGATTTTTTTTTTAGGGCTGCTGATTTACTGCATTTAACGCGTAATTCTATGGTTAAAAAATTATGCTGTTACATTTTTTAACGCAAACACCTGTATTAAATTGTAGCCAAATGCTGTTATTTCAGAGTTGCAGAAAAAAATCATGAAAAAAAATCAGTAAATAACCTAATTCTATAAAGAGAAATAGATCACACAAGATTTAAAAAATGCAAGAAAAATTACTCGAACACATCACGTTTACATAAAATCATAGCAGCTACATGACCTTGAAACAATTGTCATTTCTTAGTTTCTAATTTATGACCCTAAATTATACAATTAGTGAACAACTGCGTGCTACTAGTATGATTGACAGGTGCCATGGGTTTGAAACAATGGAACTTGTGTCAACTTGTTTTGGGACAGAGGGTGTACTGTGGCTGGGTAAGTCATAAATAACGTCATCTTTGTAGGGAGAGAGAGGCTGCGAAGTGTGTCAGAAATGTGACCGGATTGGGAAAGGAGCTAAAATCAAGGAAAAAACGTGTTACTAATAAGTGAGCGAGTACTTTCTGGTTATTTTACTGTTTTATGAAGGGCAAGGCACATCTGAGATAGAAATGACGTGTGTGTGTGTATTTTTATTTCGGATGGGAAGTGAAGGTGGTAGGTAAGGTAGTGGAGGGTAGGGTAAACAAAACTTACTTGGGGGCAAAGTGTTGCCAAGTATGACAGGGATGGAGGGGAGAGAGGGGTTGAAATAAGTCGTTAGTTCGGAACCTACGCGAGAAAATCACAAGTTTGTCATTGTTGTTAATTAAAACAACTCGCAGCACTTGACTTGATTGATTGTTCTTCTTCCTTTGGTTCTACAGCCCATTTAGGGCTCTCCCAGCCATACTACTCTTCTCAACTTTTCCCGACCCAAGGTCTTCTTCTTCCACTCTCTCACTCCTAAGACTTTAAGGTCTTTCTCCACTTCCTCCAACAGAGATCAGACACAATGTAGAAAGATCAGACATCAGTGTAGAGAGATCAGACATCAGTTAAAAAGATAAGACATTAGTGTAAAAAGATAAGACATCGGTGTAGAGAGATCAGACATCAGTGTAAAGAGATCAGACATCAGTGTGGAGAGATCAGACATCAGTGTAAAGAGATCAGACATCAGTGTGGAGAGATCAGACATCAGTGTAGAGAGATCAGACATCAGTGTAGAGAGATCAGACATCAATGTAGGGAGATCAGACATCAGTGTAGAGAGATCAGACATCAGTGTAGAGAGATCAGACATCAGTGTAAAGAGATCAGACATTAAAAAAGAGAATCGTAGGTGACAATTAAAACAGAATAAGAGATAAACCAGTGAGTTCAATTTAACTATTCAGAAATGTGTCGACAGTACAGTTCAATCAGACAAAAGCATCAAGAAACCAGTCAGTACAGTTCAATCAGACAAAAGCACCAAGAAACCAGTCAGTACAGTTCAATCAGACAAAAGCATCAAGAAACCAGTCAGTACAGTTCAATCAGACAAAAGCACCAAGAAACCAGTCAGTACAGTTCAATCAGACAAAAGCACCAAGAAACCAGACAGTACAGTTCAATCAGACAAAATCATCAAGAAACCAGACAGTACAGTTCAATCAGACAAAAACACCAAGAAACCAGCCAGTACAGTTCAATCAGACAAAAGCATCAAGAAACCAGACAGTACTTGCCGTTAGTCAATTCAGTTCTATATGTCTATGCAGTAAAATTAACACAACAATAAATTCTGACAGTAAAATGTCCATAAGACATTACTGTATATTGAGTGATTGCAATGCAATCTACTTGTCCAGTTTTAAAAAAAAAAACGAACATTGGCATGGGAACTTTGTTTTTTACTCACTTCAACTAAATTGCATGTATACAAAAACTTGTCATGCTGTTGTAGGTGTTATTTTAAGAGTTTATTTTTCAAGCTTCGATGTATTTGTGTAGTAACAAATACACAAAATACATCTCATTAATAAAGAAGGCTTGTTACCGTCACAGCTCATCATTTCTACATCAGCTCTGAAGGTGCAGTCATTATGTTTCCACATACCTACCAGTCACACCCATCTGTTACACTGGAGTTATTTTTTTACTTTTATCTTTTGAATGAAACTTTAATCGCGGACTATACCAAGCTATTTGTGTTTACCATGCTATTTGTGTATACCATGCAATTTGTGTATACCAAGCTATTTGTGTATACCATGCTATTTGTGTATACCAAGCTATTTGTGTATACCATGCTATTTGTGTATACCATGCTATTTGTGTATACCAAGCTATTTGTGTATACCAGCAGCTGCTTTCAAGATGGCGAATCAAAATGACTTCTATGGTCTATTTTTCTTCTGATGTTTTCATCATTTCACGCCATGTTATTTGTTGTTGAATGACTGGTATTGTTATGTTGTTGTATATATAGTACCCGGCTGATTAGTAATTCTTCTTTGTTCTTTATACTCGCTGATTTGTTATTTGAAAAACAGGTAAAGTTTACACTAAACTTTTTTATTGAATGTATAATGGAATGCGCAGTTAACGATTAATTAAGTGTACATTGCATTAATACTGAACCTAATTTCATCTTATTCTAGTACTGTGTAATCTAAGCAGAGCCGTTCATACGGACAAACTAGGAGACAGTCTAGCTCCCCCCTCACACACACAGACACACACTTCTCTCTTATATTAACAATTAAACAAACAATATCATTCTAATGATACGTTTGACAAAACAGGGCTACCAAAAACCTCAGATCGGCTCTGAGTCCAACACTCTGCGCTCCTTAAACTGACGTTCTATGCCTTCAATAACATTTTTAAAGAAAACTTACCTAGCAGGTGAACTTGGTGACTGTGATCAGCGGTATGCATGACATCTTGTTTAATGTCGTCATAATTGTCATCTAGCTTAGTCGTTATGTCAGTGGTCAGCCACGTGGCTTCTGTGGTCAAGTTACTCCTGGCCTCTTTGAACGTTGCCACTGCCATTAGGGAAATCACCGCCAAAAGGTACATACTAAATTGACCAAAGGAAGATGCCCAACACGATGTCCCAGTGATGCAATCAAGTCGCCTGCGGCATGGTTGACATGGCCAACGGCCAAACCACTTGCCAGGACGTCCGGCCATGTTTTACCTCTTGCTCAATATTTAATAAAACACCATCCTGAATGAAGATGTATTATATTTCATCATATCATATTTCAAGAACACTCATTGAATACAACACACCACTGTGACCATTAACAGATATCTATGGTCCATACTTGTTATGCATTCCACTATTCTTTCATGTCATTGTGAACTTAAAAATTTGTCACTTCCGGACTCCAGAAAAAAAAATGAGAGAAAAAAAAGCTCAGCAGACGGAAATGAAAGATAAGAATAATAAAAAAAAAACTGGCGCAAAAAAAATGATAACAACAACAATAACGAAAGAATAATCCTATGTGGTCGGAATCACAGCAGAATACACCGTACACATTGGTGGGGTTCTGTCCCCTCCCCCACAATATCTGTACCTCCCACTCAGGCACATGATCCATTCCCCCCCCCACCACCCCTCGGTCCTGTACCCCCACAAACCAACCTCTCTGTGTGTCCCCACAAACCAACCTCTCTTTCCCTTTCTCCAGTCTTGTTGACTCAACTTGTGCTCGGGTATAGCGACAAAGCGGTCAGAGCAGTTGGGAATTGAAGGTGCGTGAGGGTGCACTCACACACACACACACGGAAAGTGGGGGGCGGGCGGGGAACACAGGGGATGTAGGGGGACTCACGTTAAGTGAACCCTCGAGTCGATCTCGTACTATTGATGGGGAGAGAACTAGAATAGCAGCACTCGTATCCCACCTTGTGAACGAAACTGTACAATAGAGAGTTGACAAGAAATGTCAAAAATATTTTGTTTATGATATCTGTAGTCTATAACATAACTTCCATGAAAGGTAGTCTAAATATTAATCGATTTTATTTTTTTTTTTTCACCATGGTATAAACATGGATGTATTTTTAAATATGTGACTACTTATTTTGACTCTTATACATATACATTTAAAGTTACAGAAATAATATTTCACTGATTGGCTGGAATGTCGATAATAGAACAAATAATGCAAGATAAAAAGAAATTCAGTAAGGCAGATATATCACATAAATAAACAATAATGGTAAGGAATAGATGAAACATGGTTTGGAAGTTTTTTTTTATAAATAAATGAATCGACTGATAGCAATCATAATCAAATAAAATTCAAAATTGTATTTTCTAATCTTTAAATTTTAGAAGGAATAAAATGCAATATATTCTGCTTTAATGACAATTTTTTTTTAAAATTGTTACAGAGCAAGTTTGATTTTACCCTAATCTACATTTTTAATTGCTTTTAAACAACAATTTGGTATCAGATTAGTAAACAATTTGGTGAAATATTTGTAAACAAATAGGTCAAAGTTTGTACACAATTTGTAGATAGATTTGAACACAATTTAGTCACAGATTTGTACATTTTTCGATCATAGATGTGTACACGATTTGTAATGTTTATTTTTTTTATTTAGTCTATTTCAGGAATATGTATCGATTTCAGAGAATGTTTTTTTCATTACTTCATAATTCCCAGTCAATAAAGTATCAGTCAGTAGAGTATTTTGTAAAAGAGTTTTTCTGTGTATGTGTGTGTGTGTATGTGTGTGTGTATGTGTGTGTATGTGTGTGTGTGTATGTGTGTGTATGTGTGTGTGTGTATGTTTGTGTATGTATGTGTGTGTGTGTGTGTATGTGTATGTGTATGTGTGTATGTGTATGTGTGTGTGTGTATATATGTGTGTGTAACAATGTCATCTAGCCCCTACACCTCACTTACATATGTAACAATGTCAACTAGCCCCTACACCTCATTTACATATGTAACAATGTCAACTAGCCCCTACACCTCACTTACATATATCTATGTAACAATGTCAACTAGCCCCTATATCTCACCTTCTGCTCAGTGATTGTGGCAGAGAAATAGCGAGCGACTCATAAAATATTTCTTCTCCTGGTTAAAAATAGAGTTCAATAAACGAGTGGAGAGACGTTCTTCATTGCCTCTTTGAGTTGTTCCACATCGATAACGTCTATAGAATAATTTAGTTACCTTTTAATTATGTGTCTCCATGTGAGTGTGTGTCTGTTTGCTTGTGCGTGTTTGTGTGTGCGTGTGTGTATGTTTCTGTGTGTGGGGGGCGTTTGTTTCTCTTTTTATGACCAGAGGTAAAGAGTTATGTTTTATTTCAAATCTATGGATAGAATATAAATAAAACTAGCTAAATGGCTGGGAAAACAACCCGTATTGTGATTTACGTGTCTGATATCGTCTGTTTGTGAATGTATGCTATACAAGTAATCAACCAGGTTTTATTTTACTTAATTTAAGATGTCTGTAACTTTGTTAACGTAATAAATATCATTTAAGCTGAAATTCAATTCAAACAAATATTGTTTGCACAATATGTTCCTTTATATAGGTCTGTGCAGCACTAGGTCTGAGAAGCACAAGATGTTATATACGTCTGAGAAACACAAGGTGTTATATAGGTCTGAGAAACACAAGATGTTATATAGGTCTGAGAAGCGGTTCCCAAAGTTGTGGTACGCTTACCCCAGGCTGAGAACATCGGGTAAACATTCACAGCTAAAACGTAAACAGTGGCATGACGGGAAATAATGACTGTAGAAACAATATACAACTTTTTTTTTACTATGGGTACACAGTATTATGAAAAATTAAGGAGGTACACACATGTCGAAAGTTTGGGAAACACTGTAGTGGAATATGTGCAGATAGCTGAGTGATAGACAGATACATGCATACACAGATGGTAGTGTCTGTAAGAGACATTGCATGTTAATCCAAACTACCCCCACAAATAAATGTTTCTTATAACATCGTCAGAGACAGATTGTCATGAACTTTAGATAAATGAATAATTAAACGCATTTAGGTAAAAGTTAAATTTACCACAACAGTGATAAAAATTTCATTATATGAAGAAGTGAACCAGACAACGAGGGTAAATTCTGTGATACAGCTGTCATATTTTCAAACGTGGAACTGGGTTTGTTATACAACAAACAGTTGCCACGTAATACCCAATGATTTGAGTGCCCGTGAAATACAATTACTTTTATCCTCAGAATGTGTTTGAATAAAATGTTAATTAATATCATATTTCAAAATGACAATTTGATTTTTTTTCATTCTACTTCATTTTATTTTCAGAAAGAAGATAAAGTCCATTTTTTTTCCCTTTTAATTAAATCATCACAAATTGTGAAAAAAAAAAATTATGCAAAGGGACGTAAACAAAAAAATTATAAACTTTTAGCTACTTTGAAATTACACGTATTATCTACCTTCATTTATTTGTTTATACTGTAATTTCAGTGTCTAGAAAACGTTTTGCTGTGATTCTGTAAATAAGATTTTTTTATTATAAATTATAAGTACATAGCAAAGTCGATAGTGAACTCGACTCACATGCTAAGGGTACATGGATCTATCCCTGGCAAAGTCAAAATATTCACCGCTGACTTGGAGAGGAGATGGGCGCCTCCAAGTCTATGTGCTCACATAGAGGACGTATGAAAGTGTAACAGATATATATATGTATATATATATATGTCTGTTGATATGTCCATCCGTTTCCCCAAACGACCTCATCTGTTAAGGGTAAAATATAATGTGTACATTTCTATATTCCTAATACAAAAATATATCTCTTTCCAATTTAATTTTTAAAGACTTTTAAATGTACTTTTGGACCTGTTATTTGACTAATATAACAGAACAGACGAGTCTATTTCCCTAAATAACGAGTTTCAACACAAAACTGGAGGACACCCCCCAACCCCCGAATATAAAAAAAAAACAGTATGCGGTGTTTCAATGAGTTGTGTTAGTACATATTGACTACTTGGTGCTCAATTATCCGGGCACCTCAATATCTGGCATATTAAACAAATTTATCCGCAATAAAATTAATGATTATAATGATTTATTAATAATAAAATTTAAAAAAAAGCTTGAATAGAATTGCTATAATAAAATAATTGTTTCCTAGCATATTTAAGGCAGTATATTATTAGGAACAGATCTACGACTTTGATAGTATCGGGAATATCCGAATGTGTGTGTATTGTTTTATTTAGAAATGTATCATAGCTAAAAAGGCAATACGCAAAATAAAGAAATGTTTTGTCCAGGGTTAACAACAAAAAAATTGTTCTGCTAGATCATATCAACCTTGCTAACTCCACAATTAGTGTTTGTGACAGTAAACAACTTAAAACATGTCATACTAGTTTACGATTGCTGTATAAGCGCGCTGCCGATAGAAATATCTGACAGAATACGCAGAAGAATACAAATATTAGGCAAGTTCAAAAATGTATTGGTTCTTGTTTATAATTGTAAAAGGATAAAAATAGTTTCAAGTGAAGTTATCAATATATATATATTCAAATACAATACACCTTATTAATATATATATATATATATATATATATATATATATATATTAGGGGTGTGCCGGAATCCGGTCCGGAATCCGGTTCCGCCGGATTTAGCACTATCTGGTGAAATCCGGTTCCGCCGGATTTACATGTATCCGGAATCCGGTATTACCGGATTTCGGAATTTGCCAGATTTTGTGACTCACCGGATCATAATCTGAAATAAAAGTAATTCTCTATCCCGAATTCCACACGATCACGGTACATTAATCGATTGTTTCGAGCGTTGAGCTTGTTTAATGTTTTGAACATACCAGAGGCTAGAGTCAGCACCGCTAATAGTGGCCAATCGGCCCAATCCCACACATGATAGTGCGGGGATGAGTAATTATTATTCGTGACGTCATCTTAACCGCAATCACCAATGACGTTGTAACAGAAATAATAAGCAACTATACTGCCCAAGCGCCTGACCACCAGCCCGCCACCTTCATAACAAAAATGAATGGTTTTTGATAAATTCAACATTTAAGTTATTTAGATTTCTCTGAGAGATGGAAAAGATGTCTTCTTTGTTATTAAATTAAAATGCATCACCCACGAGATTTCCTGTTGAAAAAATAGTTCAAATATGTATATTAAATATTGTAAAATGAAAAATAGAATATTTTTCCATTCTGAAATTTCCGTGAAGAAACACTAACTAATATAACAAGTCACTGAGTTGGTAATCTAACCCTAACCCTAACGTAACGTCTTCCATTAAAAGCAATTCCTTCCCAATTTTTTTATTTTTTAATTCTATTTTATAATAAAGGTTATTATAATTCTATTTAAACAAGGAATTAAAAGTCAAATATGCTTTAAAAATATTTACCGTAATTTTAATTCATATTTTGATTTATATTATCGTTCACTCAATTGTTAAAAATGCGTATCATTTTTGAGTAAAAATTAACATTACGTTAGCGGTCTAGTATAAATTTAAAGGTCTTTGGTGATCTCTATCTCACCAAGCCATCTTCGGCGATTCTCGCTTGCGCTATGATCTGTGTTCTTTGGTTTAAACGACCGTATGACGTAGCCGCGGCCCGCGGCGCTCAGCTGTGATTGTGTGGCATCACTGGAATGTGTACATTATTTGGCTGTGGACTTGGAGTAACTTAACACTGTTAACAAACTAATAGTCATTAGTTAGTTATCAACATCTTATTCTTACTTCTTTAGGCTTGAATAATGGCTTTGTCAAATGCCAATTGAATTCATTAAAATTTGTATTTCATTTTTCAAACTTGTAAAGTACAGAAATACAGAATTATTGTTGTCAAATCTCAATTTAATTCAATCTTGTTATTTGTTTTTTTCCAATTAATTATCCATTTCAATACACACCATAAACTATGAACACTTGAACAATAACAATAAGCAATAAGCATCCATCATCCAATGAGCCAATGACAAGACGAGATGAACTCAGATGATGAGTCTGACTTTCTCCTCAGATTCAAAACAATTTGTGCACTACAATAGTTACAAATTACACTGCCAAGTGGCAAGTGCCAAAGTAATGAAAGTAATAGACTAATAGTAAAGTTGTTTTCCTTTGACCTTGCAGCGAGTTAGAACTTAACATATGGATAATAACTTATTATCAATCTGCGTTATATTCTGATTTCAGTGATTTCTGAAAAATTTCTATTTTCTAATTTATTTCTAAGTTCTTCACTTCCAACTTCCAATCAGACAATGTTATTTAGCCATTTCTGTTCAGAAGGCATCCAATCCCTCAGATTTACCGGTATCTGCAAAGTACCAAAATCCGGAGTAATAATCCGGATCCGGTACCGGATCCGGCGGATTTCGCATAAGAAAATCCGGATCCGGTTGGAAAAAAGGATCCGGCACACCCCTAATATATATATATATATATGTGTGTATATATATATATATATATACTAGTACACTGTATCTAATGTATCTACAATTCAAATACAATACACCTTATTAATATATATATATATATATATATATATATATTTATATTTATTTATTTATTTATATATATATATACACTAGTACACTGTATCTACAATTCAAATACAATACACCTTATTAATATTTTAGATACCAGGAATTTATTTCACTGATCGAAGAATTACATTTAAGTTCTTCTCACCTTTAATTTAATGATTTGATGTGGAGACATTGATCAATTTTAATACATTCCAAATTAATTCAGTTGGTTGTGCGCTATTTTGTCCATTAGACATACATGTACTTTTATCTAGGGGGGCTTCAGGTCAAAACCAGATCAGCATTGCAGACACGCGTTATGCACAGCTAATAAGGCTGGTGTGGCAGGACTACAATAAAATGACATAGTTGCAATAAAAAAATCTTCATCTCCTCCCCCTTCCCATGTTAACAACTGTCCACATTTTGCAGACCCTCCCCCTTCCCATGTTAACAACTGTCCACATTTTGCAGACCCTCCCCCTTCCCATGTTAACAACTGTCCACATTTTGCAGACCCTCCCCCCCTTCCCATGTTAACAACTGTCCACATTTTGCAGACCCTCCCCCTTCCCATGTTAACAACTGTCCACATTTTGCAGACCCTCCCCCTTCCCATGTTAACAACTGTCCACATTTTGCAGACCCTCCCCCCCTTCCCATGTTAACAACTGTCCACATTTTGCAGACCCTCCCCCCTTCCCATGTTAACAACTGTCCACATTTTGCAGACCCTCCCCCCTTCCCATGTTAACAACTGTCCACATTTTGCAGACCCTCCCCCCACCCGCCAATCATCTCCACGTTTTTTGACGTAATAAATGGACAAGCCCTAAAATAAGAATATTTATGTTGTTTTTTTTTAAATACATTTTAGTGGCAAAAGTATTTCACTAAAAAAAATATAAGAATAAAAACATTTTCAACAATACAGACGCCATCATAACCTGATTCCTCCTTGTGTCATAAATATCATTAAAAATAATGTAATTAGTTCTCGGACTTAAAAAAATAAGAATGACCTATATCTTACCTATATCTCCCATGGTGCTTCCATGGCCGATAGCACCATCGGCTATGGTGTGGACGAAAGAAGGGCACCCTAAAACCGTCCCATTAGTGATTAATGAGATCTAAGAGATACACACATCTCATCTTAACAGGGACTTCCCACACACACACACACAGCCACCCCCAGTCTAAAGACTGACATCTCGAGTTGTTCCGTCAAGTTACTGTATCAGGGCCCTGGTCACCTGATCCAATGACAGTCTTGAGCTGTGAGACAATTCCGTAGACTAACATGTCATGTTCGTTAGGTAAAGGGTCAATATTTGTCACAACCCTCCATGTCCACTTACGGCCCTGACTCGCCTGTCAGACATTTTTTTTACTGATTGTTTTAAAAAGACTTTGCACACACTTATATTTTGTACGCCAGTCAACGTTTCGGGAACGACGACTGGAAAATGTTTGCTTTGGGTAAACACAGGGGAGGGGATACTCAATAATTAGAACGACAATAATATGTAGGGTAGTGTCCCTTGAAATGTTGAAAAAAAAATTGGGTAAGGGATCGAGGGGTAATAAATTATACGTGGGTTAACTCATCAACAATAACTGCAGCTTCTTGCACTAATAACAGAGAATAGCAGATATCATTATATTTATTGAATTAGGACACTAAGTATTTTGGCTTTAAGTTTATCACAAGGTACCAGTCACAAAAAGTGTCAGACGATGACAGACTGGTATACAAAACTTTTTTTTTTTTACAATAAAATATATGCTTTATTAGTGGTTTTATTTTTTTTAATTTTTTTTCTTTTATTTTTATAATTTGTAGTATGCTAGAATCATATTTTTATGAAGTGAAAAAATCTAATAAAATAATAGCGATTTTAGGTTCGAAAGTAAAGAATTAATACAACAGTATTCCAGTTTAAAATACAGTCGTGAAAAAATCGGATCTGTACGAAACCAAAAAACAACCTAGCCTACCCGTCAAGCCTAAGGGGATATAACTCTATGCAAAGGTTTTGAAGGGTACAGCTAATATGTATAATAATAATAATCAATTAGGCCTACAGTTTAGATTAATCCAAACAGACTCAAAAGTAAAATTCGTTTTGTTTAATGTTACGGAAACTTTTTGACACGACTTCACTCTCTGTGTGGGGATAGTCTCACCACCACCCCCCCCTTCTGTTGATGGTGACACCCTTGATGGACTGCGCCTCTTGTGTCTCCCCCTTCCCCCGGGACTGTCACTGCAAGAGATAAAAGCTTTCGTTTGGAGAGTAAACGTTGACGATTGGTGTCTTACACTCTGGCTCTATGTGTCACGTGTGGGTCATTCCTGTTGATAAATGATGGCATGTAGAACATAGGAATCTCGTGTTCATTATTTTAAATATAATCAGATGGCGGTTGGTAATTCGGGCTACTGCCACAGGTCCCGCGCCAAAAAGTGTCCCGGCGTCAGGAGATTCTTGTTTACTTTTCTATCACTGCCTGTACACACGCCTGTTTAGAATGAACATTGTTTGATTCACTGCCTGTACACACGCCAGTTTAGAATGAACATTGTTTGATTCACTGCCTGTACACACGCCTGTTTAGAATGAACATTGTTTGATTCACTGCCTGTACATACGCCTGTTTAGTATGAACATTGTTTGATTCACTGGCTGTTTCGAAAAAATAAAACAATGTTACATTTTGTGGTGTCTATCAATTTACATACTATTCCTACCATCAAACTATTATGTGCCGTGGGTTTATATTTAACATAATAATCACTACCATCAATGGAGATTAAACAGTGAAAGGGTGAAACATAAATTTTAAAATATAATTGTATTTTTCCTATGATCACACCCCACCTTCCCCTCCCTTGATTATTCACAGAGAAATTTTAGATCGACTGATAATGACCAACATCTTTCTTCCTTTCACCCCCACCCCTTCCCCTCCCAAAAAAATAACCACACACAGTTTTCACTCAACCTTGAAACAGATTGTGCAAAGAAATATATGGGAAATATCGCCCCATGAGGTCCTCCATCAACCAACACATGCACCAGACATTGTTTATCTCAACATGAAAGTCCCCCGACCCACATCTTCACACACAACCCCACACCCTTGCAAACTTGCCGCCTCCCTCTTTACTTGTCACAATCTACTCAGCCATCTCTGTACAAAAAAAAAGTCACATAATAATCCGTGCACCCCTCCCAGCGATGTCACATTGAAACTGTCCAGAAACCTACAGTTGACAACATTGACAACGCTCGTTAGTCCCAGAACTGTGATTACGGCCATGAAGGGTTTACATTTTTTCAATCTAACAATAACCTCATTCACGGTGTTTGTTATAGTTCTTGTCTGTTGTAATTCAAGTTCATGTCCTTAAAGTTGAAAGAACCTGTGTAATTATCTCCCCCCCCCTTTTTCCACCAATACAAGACGGGATGAATATGTTTTATTGTAAGACTGTATGAGTCACTGACAATGATCACGTTATTTTGTGTTTTTGTTATTTTTTTAAAAGAAGGTGGTGTGTCAGTCTTGTTGTAAGAGTTGGAAGAAGATTATTGTACCACGACTTAGAATTTAGGTGTTTAACGAAACACAAGTAGCCTACATCATACAAGTACCCACCGGCGGCGGAACGAAATATTTTAAGAGGGGGCAAGCCAAAATTCAAGGGGGCTCGCCGCCCCCCCCCCTTGAAAATTTAAGGAGGGGCAAGACAAAATATGACCGAAAGACAAATTTTACCCCCTTAATTCTATAATAGAATATAGTAATTCTGTAGCAAGTATTTAATCGATATTATTAAAAAATAATATATTAAAAAAAATAAATATGAACATTGAGCACTTCTGTCGTCAACTGATTCGTAATGTCAGTTTGTTTACAAATTTAATAGTGAAAATAGATCAGAAAATAAATGATAATTATCATGAATGATGATGAATATGAAACCGGAAACGGAAAACTCAATAAACAAAAAGTAATTTATGAAAAGATAATAAATAATTGTATTTTCTTTAAAAATTACATTTGCCGTCATTCAGTAGATGGCAATACTTCTCTATACTTATAAGACGCATTTGCTATCTGTCTGTCTGTTCCCTTAAAACTCAAGATCCAGACAACCAAATAACGTGAAATTTGGTACACGCAGTGGCGCAACCGGGAGGGGGTCGGGGGGGGGGGTGGCAAAATCACCAATACATAATTTACGTTATAAAGTTACAAAAAAGACTGTCAATTGTCTTTTTTCAATATGTGAGCCCCCCAGCATTTTTTGCTGGTTGCGCGACTGGGTACACGTACATAAAATTACATGGTGAATGTTCTTAAACAGGTTTCGTTCCATCTCAATGGGTACTTTAATTGTAATTAATTATTTTGGATATCAAAGACATGAAAATTGGCAAACTTTTACCCCGATTTCAGATTTTACGTGCTTCTCTCCCACATAGCTAACTTATTATAAATCTGATCGGTACGGGGAACCAAATATCACATTACTTACCACATTATTACATTACATTCCATTCCTTCATCCATAGGAATTGTCATTTTTTGCTACAGTCATGCCTAAGAGAGAGAGGGGGGGGGGAGGGTGAGAGGGAGTGAGGGAGGGAGAGAGAGGGAGGGAAAGAGGGAGGGAAAGAGGGAGGGAGGGGAGGGAGAGAGAGAGGAACTGCTAAAAATGTTGTGTATCACATTGCTTTAAGATAAATGTACCCTTTTTTTGCATGCAAATAAAAAACCCTTTTTTACGCGTCTTATTTTAAATCTTAATTAAACGTCAAATTACGCTTCTTAAATAAACAGAAAACATTATTTTACTTGCAACTAGTTTTAAAATATGCCACAACAATTCTCAATAATGTGATTACTGTAAAATGTCAATTACTTATAATTTCTTTCAAATATTTAATTTAAGAAATAAATCAAATGAATTATGAAAATGAAAATGATATATATAAACTAAAATGAATTACAAAGTTAAAAAAGTTAAAATTTTAGTGGGGGCAGACTGGAAATTCAAGGGGGGCGCCACCCCTTAAAAGTTTTTAATACATGTATCCTACATAATACATGTGGACTATGTAATACATGTATCTTACATAATACATGTATCAATATATTATACATTTAGCCTTTATCATACATGAAGCCTATATCATACATGAAGCCTATATAATACATGCAGCCTATATAATACATGTATCCTACATCATAATTGTAGCATACATCACATCATACACGTATTAAATAACTTATATTATTTAGTAAAAGCGTAAGCGCCATCTTTATTTTGAAATTTCAAAAATATAACCTCAAATATTATGAACTTCGATTATCTTCAAACTTTATTCATTGCTTATTTAAACAAGTTTCACGGATAGACTACGAGATAAATTATTGAAATAAATAAACTACATTATCAGTGACGCGTATCTCTCATACGTATAGAATACATATGTATTTGTATGAACTAAGGAAGTAGTTTGAATTTGGTAGATTGATATTTCAAAATAGATTGGTGTGGAAAGTTTTCCCATTAAGGATGGTGTAGCAGAAGTTATGAGTTCAAGAAAGACCGATTTCATCATTCCCCTGCCATTGATACATAATACAAGACTCTGAAGGACATAGATAGTCACAACTGGCATAAATGTATTTGAGTACTCTGAAAATCGAACTAGGTGAAATTTAAAATATTAATGTTTCTATGTAGCAATCTCTATTTGGTTTTTAAATTTTGCATAACTTATAAAATGATTTTAAAAAAATGGTTTTTAGGGCTGGGCTATGGATTTATGACTCATTATTTCTATTTTATTTCTTAACAATTTTAAAAATAAAAAAAAAATCTTTTTCTACCATTAAAGTGTAACTTTTCACCAACATTTAAAATTTTTGGAAGTTTGAAAATGTTTGATAATTATTGTTGTTGCCATGGAGGAGGAAGAGTCTGTGTATATAAACGACGGCTAATAAAGCAGCAATCTAGATTACAAATCACTTTTCAAGGACACAATATACATCAAATTTCGAGAGGAACACTACTGATCATATGAAGTTAATTGTTGGATCTATTTCATTTGATCTGGTTGTTAATCTGTTTTTCTTCGATTAAGAAAAAAAAATTGTCAAGATTTAATAAAATGATTGTGTAACAAGCAATATGTGTGTAGTGTGTGGTGTGTAGTGTGTAGTGTCTATCTGTGAGGTCCATGAAAGGATGAGATGTCTATCCGTTAGATTCTATGGAACTTTTTTTTTGTAGTGACCTTCTTTCATGATCACAATAGCTGATGGTGCATTGATTATGGAGGCACTATGGTGACATGGAGGGAATTTTCACCATGACCTTAAAAGGAGATCGAATCCGTGACCCTCAGATCAACAATCGAACGCTTTACCGCACGATCATCCGTTCCCTCTGTAGTGCCGATGGAGTGCACCAGTGACAAAAACCAGTCTGTGTACTAGGTTATGATATATGACACACACAGCAGTTCACTGTGATGTATGAACAACTGAGCAGTTCACTATGATGTATGACAGACACGGCAGTTCACTATGATGTACGACAAACACGGCAGTTCACTACGATTTTTGATTTCCTTCGTGGCTTTTGTTCCACCAAGCACAGCGTCGATGAAGCTGATAATTCTCGTTTCTTCACGTACCACTTGTAAGACACAAAATGTATTGTCTGTGTGATATGGTGTGTAGGACACAAAATGTATTGTCTGTGTGATATGGTGTGTATGACACAAAATGAAGGTGTGGGATGACGAATGGACTTGTCGATAAACCGATAAATGGATAAAGGAATGAGAAATGAGGGGAACTGGAACATTCACACAATACTAAACACAGACCACATCTTCACGCTTCAATACAACCCAGTGTGATAACACAATCTACCTGTTTGTGGGAGAGTATTGTTAGTGGACTTGATTGATATATCTATAGTGCACTTGATTGATTCGTGATCACAGCTATTGAAAGATAATCATCTTTTGGTGTGTGTGCGTATATATATATTAGTGTGGTCCAGAAAACCATACTGAAAAGTTTAAGTTTGTAGAATCATTGCTCCACATGGTTTGTTTTTGTCCATTGGGTATAGGTATTTGGCCTGCAAAATTTCAGGCTGATTGAGCAACATCTACAGGTCAACCCATTATCAACATTACTTGTCTGGTGTCCGCGCTTGCGATTTACGTCCGACTTTGACACGTTATAAATTAAGGTACTCCTCTAGTGCCGCCATCTTGGTATATTTTTTATTGACGTACACTAACCATTTTTGGCACACACAATCAAGTGACCAATAGAAGACCAATAGAATTTTCAAATTGTCAAAAAAAAAATTTTTTGGACTTTTTTAGGTAAAAAGTCTACTTTCTTGACATTTTTTCAAAGTGAAAAATCTCAAAAAGTATTGCTTATTTAAGAAAGATATTTTGTACATAGATAAACAGATATGTTTCCAACAATCGCTCAATTTTGTTTTTTGAAATATTAAAAAATAAAAAAAATAAAAATTATTTACTAAGGGCCTATGTAAAAACGTGAATTTTATGGGGGGTAGGTTAGAAAAAAAAGATTAAAAAAGTTCAAAACACTTTTTCGAAAAACAAAATTGAGGAAATGTAAACAATATATTGAAGAACAAGCAAACAAAATTTGATGCTTCTATCTTTAGAAGTTTTGGTAAAATTTCAAAAAGTGTGCGTTGAAAATTTAAAAAACTTGATTTTGAGAAAAACACCTGGTGCTTCATCATCAAAAAAGAAAGTTAAGAATATCTTCCAGTCCCCTGAAGTTGTAGGTGCTTTGGATCGTGTTTGCCTCCCAGACCGTGGAGCTGTGTTTGTTGCTGGAGCTGTTGCACAGGCACTTGGCCATGACATTTCAGAAATAACATTATCTCGAAGTTCAATCAGACGATCCAGAATAAAAGAAAGACAACGGGCTGCTGCAATGGATGAAAAAGAATTTTCTTTGGCAGGACCACTATTGCTGCATTGGGACGGTAAAATATTGCCCGACATTGATGGATCAAAGGAAAATGTGGATCGCATAGCTGTTATTGTTACTGGGAATGGCCAGGAAAAACTGTTGGGTATTCCAAAAATGGATAGAGGAACAGGAGAGGCTCAAGTAAATGCTTGCATTGAAGTAATTGAGAAATGGAATCTGCGTTCCCAGATCAAAGGCCTTGTATTCGACACAACAGCTAGCAATACAGGGCTTCATAAGGGCGCATGTGTTGGAATTGAAGAAGCTCTGGGAACTGAAATGGTCTGGATTGCATGCCGTCATCATGTCATGGAAGTTGTCCTTTCAAATGTTTTCAAGTCTTTGTTTGGTCCAGCTGAAGGTCCATCAACTGCACTATTCCAGCGATTTCAGAAACAATGGCCATCAATGAACCAAGATGCTTATTCTACAGCAAGTGATGAACTGTTTCAGGATCCAATATTGAAAAACATGCGACAGGAAATGCTTGTCTATTTACCAGGTGCTCTTGAAAAACAGCACCCAAGGGACGATTATCAGGAATTTTTACGTTTATCCTTCTGGTTTCTTGGTGGACACAAAGACAAGGAGAAATTTCGAGCTCCCGGTCCAACACATCATGCGAGATGGATGGCAAAAGCCATTTACGCACTGAAAATCTTTCTTTTTAAGACTCAGTTCAAGTTGACTGTTCGTGAATCCCAGAATATCACAGGTTTGGCTCTCTTTGTCAGTCTTGTTTATGTAAAACAGTGGAACGAAGCACCCCTTGCAATCCGAGCCCCTCTCAATGACATCGAATTTTTATCAAATCTGAAGACCTATCCGAATAAGACTGTTGCCAGCAAGGCACATGAAGCATTTTCAAGGCACCTCTGGTTTCTCTCTGAACATTTGGTTGGCATAGCCCTTTTAGATGACAGAGTGTCAGCATCAATCAAAGAAAAGATGGTACAAAATCTACTTCGACCAGCATTGGCAGACATCCCTCGGCGTGTAAAGTTGACAAGTGAATCTGAACAGTTGAAATTGGAGGACCTGGTGACAGAAAGGACGACATCTTTCTTTGATGTCCTCATGGAAGAAGGCAAAGAAAAGTCTCAGACATTCCTTAAGAAACCACCAGGACAGTGGACATCTGATCCAGTCTTCAAGAAATTTTATGAACTGGCTGCACACATGACAGTTGTAAATGATGTAGCTGAAAGGGGAATCAGTCTTATTGAGAAATACAATAAAACACTGACAAAGAATGAGGAACAGAAACAGTTTATTCTTCGATTGGTTGCAAACCATCGCAGGAATTTCCCAACTCCATCAAAGACATCACTTATGTCGTCGTCATAGATTATCCACTGTGAAACTGTCAAATTTTAAAACTAAGGTTTTCATTAGATTGTAAGTTTTAGTTACATTTTTTAATTACAACTTTAATTTAATTTCTTAATTTTAATTTACTTTAAAATTTTAACCTTAAGTTTTAAATCGATCATCAACTATAATTGGCAATAACTATTTCATTTGAGATAACCCAAAAAACTGTCAAATGGGTTGACCTGTAAATATTATTTGTTTTCATTAAAAATTTTGCACAATTGTTATTAACATAATAAAGAACAGAAATAACCTTGTGGACAACTTAAATCTGTTACTTTGTTTTTCTGGACCACCCTAATATATATATATATATATATATATATATATATATATATATATGTTTGTGTGTGTGTGTGTGTGTGTGTGTGGAAGAGGGGCGGTTTTAGATTCTAAGAAGTCTCTATCTGTATATATATAATATTTTAACTCCAACAATAATCCCCGCCCGCCTACTTCCTCCCTCTATATAGCCCAACATTTATGTTGAATTATTAATGAAATATTTCTTCTTCCAAAAAAGAATGTTAAAGTAGATAAAATTATAGAATATTTTGTGAACAGAAAGCGGATCACTATATAAAATGCCCTTACTGTTATTGGCTTTCTAATAGTGTTGCTGTGTAGCACCTTAATTTCAAAAAAAGAAAATAAAAAGCTATTCCGACATATACAATTATGTACTTTCGTACGTTTAAATAAATACCATATTATTTACTGAATGATAGACTATAAATACAAATATCGTTCTGTCGATTAAGTATTTGGAGATGCTCGTTGAACAATGATCCAGTAATGTATCCCAAGGTACCATTTAAACCTGGGTGGACTTGTGGGACGACTTTGCACCACATTTCACATGGAAAAATTCCATGGGCCTCACCGAGGATCGAACCCAGGACTCTCAGGTTGACAGTCGAGTATCTACACCACTCGGCCATCCGTCCCACATTTATTTAAAAATCGATCTTTATTTGACCATTGCTAAGTGTCGAGGAGTTAAGGTTGATTTAAATATATATTAATTGATTTAGTTTGTGCATGTGTGTTAATCACACTCTAGAGAGTATGAATTTTTATATTGTTATGTGACATAGTTTTTTCTAGTTGACGTCATTTAAGATTTTTGCTTAGAAACAAGACTTGGTGATAAAGGCAGTTACTTTTTAGATCATGAACGTATAGGGCGTATTTTTGTCTAACTTTAAAAGAAGTTAATATTTTTGCTTTCATATGGCGGGTCGTATATTATTTGACCTTTCTAAGATGTGTCTGTATTACGTGCCTTCATCCAAAGTTTAATATAATATTTTTTAAGTCTGTGTTTGTTAATAAACGAAGAATCAGCAACACTGTGTTGAACGTTCATTTGAGAATTGTTTGTGTGCAGAATCAGTGACACGCTACCACAGCAGCGCCTCCACATTCAGTCTAACTGCAACTGCAGTCAGACCCCCAACATTAATACGTTTGACAACCCTCACACTAAGTCAAAAATACAATGAACTTGTCATCAAATGAATGCTTTAATTCTATTTGTAACTTCTCCTCCCCCCCCCACACACCCTACACGCACAGGTTATTCGTTAGGAATTCAATACATTCTGATTCATTTCTCATTCAATCTGATAGACACTTATCAAAAGTTTAATAGAAAGATCCATTGTTAACTTCCCGAAATCGATCTCTTATCCCATTCAAACATCTCGTCTCATTAAAACGTAGACCTCCACTTAACAGCGAAACAAAACTTCCAACTTTTCAATTAGCAAATTTTTTAACTGTCAACTCTTCTTATAGCAGTGTATAACAACGTTCTCTGCATTTTCTGTCTCAGTGCTTCTTCACAATTTGACGCTTTGCGACCCACTATAAGTACCGTTTTATTTTCCCGACCCACTATAAGTACCGTTTTATTTTCCCGATTACTATAAGTACCGTTTTATTTTCCCGACCCACTATAAGTACCGTTTTATTTTCCCGACCCACTATAAGTACCGTTTTATTTTCCCGACCCACTATAAGTACCGTTTTATTTTCCCGACCCACTATAAGTACTGTTTTATTTTCCCGACCCACTATAAGTACCGTTTTATTTTCCCTTTTCCCGACCCACAATAAGTACCGTTTTATTTTCCCGACCCACTATAAGTACCGTTTTATTTTCCCGACCCACTATAAGTACCGTTTTATTTTCCCGACATTTCGTCGAGATCCACCTGAAATTCGTCCTCGAGATCGTCGTGACGGACACTTTGAGAACCACTGCTTCTATCTCACAAAAAAATTCTATTTCTTTAGTCTTTTCTTTTTTTCTTCTTTCGTCTGCATTCTCATTGAAAGAAGAAAAAAAAAACATCAAAATGAATTGGCTCCATGGCAGCAAGAGTTTTGTTATTTATTGCTTGTTACGGAGTGCGAGATATCAATAAAAAAATCTTACACAATGGCCGATAAATTACCCCAGGGCTTTTAAAAAAAACAAAACAAATCTTCATGCCTAATTAGAATTCAAAGCTGGAAAAAGGTGCAACGCAATCACAAATAAATATATAATGGGGTAATCAGGTACCCCTGTGCCCCGATCTAATGTGCAATATGCCAACTTTACCAATGTGCAAATTAACCGTGGGATTCTTTGGCTCTGTAAAATGTTAGGCATTTACAAATAAAGGAACAGCAGGGGAAAAAAATATAAACATTCAACATTAATATAAATTCTTCACTCTTAAAATATTTCGTGATCAGACGTAGGCCAGTATCCAATTTCATGTAAATTGGTCTGTAATGTCAATCAACCGATATGTCATGCTTCTACAATCTTGTGAGGGAAAAAAAAAACACACACACTTAAGTAGAGATGTCGATATTGCGAGGGTTTACTTTACTTTCAACATCGACCTTCCACTTTCGAAGGTTTCTTTTAAGATGTATTAAATTACTAAAAAAAATATTTAGAACCTCTATTATGTCTCACGTTCATTTATTAGGTCTGATATATATCGGCTGTAGGAAGGATACAATAGCCCAAAGATGTTAAGAGAGTGCTAGACATAAACTACTTTCTTATCAGTCAACTTTATCTATATATGTGTCTCTCTGTCGACTATATTACCAGTTGACATTTTCCAACTGTTTTTTTACATGTTGACATTTTTACCGAGCACCGAATGTTTATAAACAGAATTTAGAACGTCTTCAATAGGTTTTATATTTTCTGTCTATGAACTATTCTCTATTTATTGCTAACTAATCTCAACTGGATGAAACTTACTTACTGTCGTAGAATCAATGTTAAAACTGAAACTCTTTATAATAGGTTTTTCTTTCATTATCTCTAAAACAATTTATAATAACTCATATTATTACAGATAAATATTGCTATCTTTGCTGGATAGCGTAAAAGCCGGATAATCGCGAACCGGTAATTCGAGATTTGAATGAAATGTATGATATGCAAATTGAACATCTGTAGAATTTCGTAAAGGGCCCCACACGCCTTGTTAGGCCCTGGGCCGTAATTACTTTCTGGGCCCCTGCCTGGATGTTTGTTCTGGGTTTGGCCGACATCTGGGTCAAAACCATTATGGAAATCCACGTTGGAATATTCCAATGAAAGTTTATAGATTTACTTGAACAGGGGTGGAGTCCATGTTGAAATCAAACTCTGGCCTACAATGTTTGGCACGGTGTAAACTATTGCAACGTGAAATTGAACTCTTGCGGACTGGCCTCTCTATTTTATTACCACGGTCAACCCCCCACTCCCCCCCCCCAACCGTGAATGAATTTCAAGCTTTACACTTCACGAAAATTGTCGCATTGTTGAAAATAGAATAGTTCGTTGAAAAGGTTAAACCGTGGTAGCCATAACTCGTGCTACAGTAAAATACTTCTTCCAATGAGAGGCCTTAAAAGTCATCAACGCTAGTTTTTTTTTTCAGACACTGACCCATGGTCATCTTGCAAGGATTATCACCACTAGAGACACACAATTTTATTTTTTCACACACAAAAAAAAAGGTGGGCGTGTTCAAAGGAGTAAAGAAAGGGAGGGGTGTGGGGGGGGGGGTTAAAACCCCCCCCGTTTCCCATCAGGCCTTTATAGAAGAAACGAATTTCGTAGAGGAAAGGGCGGGGGGTGGGGGGGGGTGGGAGAGAGGAAAGGGGACACTCAGGTTTTATTAGATGTTCTAGTGTTGCCGGAATAGAAAGGAAGTAATTGTTGTCACCGCTGCCATTGTAAGCGTTTATGGTTACACCGTTTTGTGTGTCGGAGAGGGGGGTTTTTTGTAATGCGGGAGAGGGGGGGGGGCGAGGGGGAACCTTTCTTTCTCGGCCACCAGCACCTGTAGTACAGGAGAGGTGTGCTTCCTCCATCCTCATTTCTTTCCTCTCTGTCCCATCACTCAGTCCCTAACCTCCCTCCTCCCCCACCCTCCTTCACCCGCCCCACCCACCTTGTATCGCTTTCACCCCGTTCCGTGCACTCTATGTATTTTGTTGTAAGCTAATACCTTTTGATTTAGACAGGGAGAAAGGATGTCGGCTAATTTTACCCACGGTTCATCCGTTTCCCTCAAAGAGACCCGTTATCAGCATAAATCAGGCCCGGCGGACGGGAAGAGTTCACGCAGGTGATAAAGCCGTAAAACCTGAGGGTGACCCGTCCCTGATCCGATAGGAAGTTTTTGTTTTATAGGCAAGTGACACATGCTTCCTAGCGAGCTAGAAGGGTTTTTTTGTGTGATACAGTTGGAATCGGTAGAGTATGGACAGAACCTATGTCCGGCATCAACCAGGTAGGACAGGAGGTGATGAGGGTTGGGGTGGGAGTGTCCAGGTTAGAATAATGAAATCAGGATATCAGGTGATAATTGAACACGTGACAGGGAATTGAACACTTAAAAATTAGGGCTGCTGATTAAACTGCGTTAATTTGCGATTAACGCGTCAAAAAACTTTTGCGATTAAAATTTTTAACGCAACACCTAAATGCGTTAATTTGACCAAAATACTGAATGTTCAAGAAATCGATAACAGTATTTCACTCAACAAATTTGAAGTTTATAGCTTTGTTCACTTATTAAGTAGATCTACCACCCCACCCTGTCGCAATCCGCACACACACACTCATCCCCAGGTATGTCGACAAAATCCCCACTTGTAATATAAATGAAGATGTATTTGTTTTATAGCCCTAAGACAAGTAAACTTCCTGCTCTATTCCCGGTCGATGTAAAAAGAGAACAATTTCATTCACTAGTTTACATTATATACTGTAGTGTATGTTGAAGTCAACTTGAAGGTAAAAAAAAAAAATAAGTGTGCCATGAGCCAGGTTATAATTAGATCAAAATAACGAGATTCTAGAAATTTTGTATCATCATTTTTTGCGCAAATTTTTTTTATCGCTTTAATAGTTTCATATACATGACACCTGCCAATCAAGGCCTAGACTGTACACGAGACAATGGTTGTATTTTTCAGAATGATTGTGACACTGAGCTAAATTTAATATTTTATATAGGGCTGTTTTTTTAACTGCAATTAAAGCGTAATTAATGCGTTAAAAATATGCAACTACATTTCTAACGCAAACATCAAAATGCGTTACATTTTAGCCAAATGTTGTCATTTCAGTAATCAGTAATTAACCCAATTCTATAACCATAACCAGATCAGACAAGATTTAAAAAAAAAAACAAAAAAAAAATACCCCGAACACAGAAATTGTCACGTTGACATAAAATCATAGCAGCCACATGGCCTCGAAACAATAGGAGTGTCATTTCTTAATTCTAATTATGACCCTCAATGATACCATTAGTCAACATCAGCAGTAGCGTGCTCCTAGTTTGATTGACAAGGTGCCATGATTTGGAAAAATGGGACAGGGGGTACGGTGGTTGGGTAAGCTATAAGTAACGTCATCTTTGTGGGGAGAGAAGCTGCTAAGTGTGTCAAAAATCTAACAGGGTGGGAAAGGTGGGAGTAAAAAAAAAACGCGTTAATAATAAGTGAGCAAGTAAGTACTTTCTGGCTATACTATTATTTTATGAAGGAAAAGGCACATATGAGATATAAATGACGTGTGTATTTTGTTTTGGAATGGGAAGTGAAGGGGTAGGTACGGTAGTGGAGGGTTGGGTAAACAAGACATACGTGGGGGGCAAAGTGTAGCAAAATATGACAGGGATAGAGGGGAGAGGGGTTGAAATACGTCATTAGCTCGGAACCTATGGTACGAGAAAAACACTTGTTTGGCACTGTTGTTGATTAAAAAAAAACTCGCATCACTTGACGTGATGGATACATGTCAAAAAATTGGTCCCAATAACTAACTCAACAGACATATGTGCTAATGCGTAATAAATCTGTTACACCTAATTAGACCTCTTTCGTAAATTAATCTGAATTGTTTATTATACCAATTTTATGCTATGATATTATGACTTACTAGTATGAATACAAACAAAATATATTATATTGTATCGATTAAAAATTGCGTTAATTTGCGATTAAAATTTTTAATCATGCGTTAATTTCGATCAATTTTTTTAATCGAACAACAGCTCTATTAAAAATCCAACTTAATTAAATCCTTTTTTTTTTTCAATATCATAGAAATTCAAATAGAAACGAAGCAGAAATACCTGACCAATTATCTTCACTAGAAATATTTCATCAAACTTATGAAACAAAACAGAACAGTGATGAACTGACGAGATGGTGACGCCTGACAATGTCGTAGAGGTTTCTGACGTCATGGGATGTCGGTGCGCCGGTTGACTAGATCAGTCAAGGGTTCAAACCCCAGAAATAAAATATGTCAGTGTCATTCGTAGTAGCTCCACAAACATGGCTACTCTGGCTACCCTACACGAATGTTAAATTATTCTGTGTTCTTGTTTTTAATTAAATAGTAACACAATTAAGAGTTTTACTTTTAGTCTAGGCGTTCTAAGTCGAATTCAATTTTTTTTCCAACTCTATATTTAAGATTAATTGCATCCGGTGTGGTCAGGGTCATTGAACAGATTTCTTTATTTGAAACAAAATCTTCATCTCAAGCTGGATACCTGAACCAACTGCTTATTGTTACATTGCACTGACTGCTGGCCATTAATGAAAAGAAGAAGCTATAATAAAACCATTTTTTGTGGTACTATTTTAATAAGACTGTGACCAGGAATCGGAATTGAGAATCGCACTTTTCTTTTAGAGTAGAATCGGAATTGAATCGGTATCGATACAAATTGAGGAAATAAAATAAAATATCGACTTTGGTAGCCCGAATCTATCCAAAGTGTATGTTTGGTGTGAGGAGGAGGGTGAAATAAGAGAGGGAGGTACGAAATTTGAAATAATCATTTTGAAAATTCAGATATATTATATACTGATATAATTTTTTCCCCGATAAATTTGATTGAATAAAATGATTTGAGTGATTGTGTCCAGAAATGAAACTGATTGTATATAAAAAAAAATAAATCGTTGTACATTAAGATGAACAGGTTTGACACTCCCGACCCCCACACTGACCACTTACCTGAGGACTGGACACAAGAAAGAGTCTAACTGTAAAGAATCACGCCCAAACGATCACGTGATATATAAAAACCAGTTTTATAGATATTAAATGAAAGTTAAGGTTCCACGTACGAGTTATCGTTCTTCATTTTATGTCCTGTGCCGGTCCAATCTCCCAGGGGAGAACAATTTTCAAAGAAGTTAGAAATAAGGGAAGTAATATAACTGGATTGAAGGGGGGAGAACCCGGTACAAGGTGTGTAATGAAAGTATTTGCCTTTTTAATTTTTATTTGTCAACAGCTCTGTGATCCTGGTTACAATAAGGCTATGTTGACTTAGGGTGTTTCATTGTTTGTTCCAAGGGGCTCTCGTGAGATAGCTAGCTGGGTGGCAGGAAGTATTTTAGTCACAGATTCATATATTAGCAGAGTATAATTTCAGTAGACATTATATTGGAAACTTTGCATTGTTGTGTTTGTTGATGAAATAAAATATGGCATTGTTGTGTTTATTTGGTGAAATAAAATATTGAATTGTTGTGTTTATACCAGTTTATTGGTGAAATAAAATATTGAATTGTTGTGTTTATACCAGTTTATTGGTGAAATAAAATATTGAATTGTTGTGTTTATACCAGTTTATTGGTGAAATAAAAAATTGCATTGTTGTGTTTATACAAGTTTATTGGTGAAATAAAATATTGCATTGTTGTGTTTATACCAGTTTATTGGTGAAATAAAATATTGAATTGTTGTGTTTATACCAGTTTATTGGTTAAATAAAAAATTGCATTGTTGTGTTTATTGGTGAAATAAAATATTGAATTGTTGTTGTGTCAAATGATGAGCCAAAATATTGAATTGTTGTTGTGTCAAATGATGAGCCAAAATATTGAATTGTTGTTGTGTCAAATGATGAGCCAAAATATTGAATTGTTGTTGTGTCAAATGATGAGCCAAAATATTGAATGTTGTTGTGTCAAATGATGAGCCAAAATATTGAATTGTTGTTGTGTCAAATGATGAGCCGAAATATTGAATTGTTGTTGTGTCAAATGATGAGCCAAAATATTGAATTGTTGTCGTGTCAAATGATGAGCCAAAATATTGAATTGTTGTCGTGTCAAATGATGAGCCAAAATATTGAATTGTTGTCGTGTCAAAGGATGAGCCAAAATATTGAATTGTTGTCGTGTCAAATGATGAGCCAAAATATTGAATTGTTGTTGTGTCAAATGATGAGCCAAAATATTGAATTGTTGTTGTGTCAAATGATGAGCCAAAATATTGAATTGTTGTTGTGTCAAATGATGAGCCAAAATATTGAATTGTTTGCCTGTTGACAGAAAAGGGAGAAACAGTTGTTTTTTTATTTAGACACAGAGCTTTTCATTGTTTGTTTGTTTTTAATTCTGAAAAATTCCCAAATTTAATTGCATTCAAAATTTATTTATTATATTTTGTTGTCTAGATAGAGATAGAACCCATCTTTATATCTATGATAGAACATGGGACTCTCGGAAAATAACTGAGCGCTGTTGTGTTCTGCTGCGTCTGCTGCCTCAACTGATACACGTCTGCCTCTGAATTGATGGAATAATTTTCTTTTTTTAATTAAAGGGCAAATGGGAGCTATACATTGATTTTATCTGTTGTTATTCAAAACGAAATGTCTGTAAAGTATATTATAGGTAAAGGGAATGTTAAATTTTCAATTATATTTTTTGTAATCAAAAGTGTACCTGGTTGGCAACATTTTATTAGTTCATTCTGAGAACGATATATTTTACTGTAACACAATGTGTATAACAGTATACAAACCATCTGTTATACCTATAGCAAGTAGCTAAACTGGCAGTCACTCACTCACATCACTCTTTTTTTTATTTAAATACTTCATGCTAAAAATGATTAAAAAATGAAGAACTGATGGGAAAAAGAGCCCTTCAAAATATTATGAATGAATTAAGATTTATCAATGGTAATGTGTTGTGTGCGAAATTACGTATATTTGGATGTTAGATTCATTGTCGGGGGTTGTTTTTGTTAAGATTGTGTACCCATAATGAGGATTATTTTCTTTTGGATGAACTATAAATAATATGAACTTTATTTGATGTATTATTAAGTGTCCCCCATACGTAAAGGTATTTTGGCTACAATTATCTGTTCATGTCATTTTGAGCCACTTCGAGTACATAGACATGCTATAGTGTTGTTTTAGTCCCAGGTCATATTTTAGTTTCAGTTTTTATTTCGTTTTTTCTGTAATAATTTTAGTTTTCGTCTAGTTTTAGTCTTGCTTCTAATTTTAGTTTTAGTTTTAGTTCTCGTTGACGAAAAGTCAACATTTTCGTCAACGAAGGTTTTAGTTTTAGTTTTCGTGAAGGAAAGCAACACTATATTTTAGTTTTAGTTTTTATTTCGTTTTTTCTGTAATAATTTCAGTTTTCGTCTAGTTTTAGTCTTGCTGCTAATTTTAGTTTTAGTTTTAGTTCTCGTTGACGAAAAGTCAACATTTTCGTCAACGAAAGTTTTAGTTTTAGTTTTCGTCAACGAAAACAACACTAACATGCTATTATTTGTATATAGACTGATTGTTAACGCGCTCAAATATATATCACCTTTTTCAACCTCAACTTTGTACCTACAAGCCGGTCCGAAATGGGCCTTTGTTTACAAGTTGGTTGAAAAAAATACAAATTATTTCACTGTCGGGATTCCTTTAAAATACCATGCCTCACTTCACTTGCCGCGCGCTCCCTAGTATAACGATGATACTGATGTGATGTCATTTATAGTAAGAGAATATCATATTCATTATATTGAGAACTTAAAAACTTAGCCTCTTTGCTAATCAGTTGTGTTTACAGCAATAACAGTTCGAGTCAAGTTCAACTACTTTCTTACACTAGTCCACCTTATTGCAAAACTTTGTTCAATTAATTTGATCAACTACTTTGTTCAACTACATTGTCAACTGATTTGTTCAACTAATTTGTTTAACTACTTTGTTCAACTAATTTGTCCAACTAATTTGTCCAACAAATTGGTTCATCTGCTTTGTTCAACTAATTTGTCCAGCTACTTTGTTCAACTAATTTGGTCCAAGATCGATCTAAATTTTGACCACATTTTTCTTTCGTTGGTCTCAGGGTTTAAAATTCTAAACCTTTTCCAAACAAGGGTTTCCTCCCTTTGCTTCAAATTTAAACGACGGTGTTGGAGGGTGGGCAGTGAGATGGTCGCGGGGAGGGGGGGATCCCAGGGGGTGGGCAGTTCAGGGGTCCCAGGGGGTGGGCAGTGCAGGGGTCCCAGGGGGTGGGCAGTGCAGGGGTCCCAGGGGGTGGGCAGTTCAGGGGTCCCAGGGGGTGTGCAGTGAGATGGTCCTAGCATGTTGTTGATTTATTTCGTTACTAGTTTTTTTTCCCTTCTGTTTATATTCTCCTGCCGTGTTGACACATAGATTGTTAGAAGTACTGCCTCCCAGTCCTCCTGGACACGGTATAGCTTGACCAAACATCGGCACCAAACGGTGACATCATGGAGCTGCACCCGCTGTAGCCACATACCGACACATTTCTGTCGCGTTTCGTGGGCTCTTTGATGTCCCGCCCTCTCTGCTGTTTGTCCTGGCATCAGCGATGAGGCAGAAAGAGGTACTACTAGGAATGGGGAGGGGGGGGACACATCTTTAGCCGTATTCCAGTTTTCTTTGAGAGGAAAGAAACAGAGTACGGGGGGAAGGGTGGGCAAACAGGGGAATGGGAAGGGGGCATTAATCAAAGTTATGCAGGTCCGTGAATACTGAGGGGCTCGCGCTGATAACAAAGGCCCAGTGTCTGGTTCAAACTATCACATCATGGCGTTGTTTTCATTTAGAATCAGACTTCGTTTTCACCCGCCAACTCTAAAAATGTTCAATTTGAACTAAAAAAAAATCAAGAGTTGAAACACCATTGTTTAAAAAGTAAATGTTTTAAAACCACACTTGAACCAAATCAAAGAGTTGTATAACAAACTGAGTTTAGTCTTTACTGCCCATGATAGGACTAAACACTGATGTGTATTATTGACGAAGTTTAGACCTTTAGTAAGATAACAATCTACTCGTCATAAAATACTCGTTACACATGAGCGCGTCTTTTTTTTATAACTGCTCACAGGAGAAATTTGTTAAACCATAAACAGAAATAAAAAATAAACTATATGCTGTGATTTTAATAGTAAACAAGCAATTAAGCCTGTTCCATTCTGGACACAGGACGTGTTAGCGCATTTTCGTGTTATGTATCAGTACGTTTGTTAGCTTTCAGTAAATATTTGTAAATTTTGGAAATGTTTATAAATTCAATTGTGTAATGCATATATTTGTAAAAAAAATTATAAAGACGTTTCTTTATATTTGAAAAAAAAATTATTGTCTCTTAAATCTAACTACAAGTAGTTTGTGGTTACTGTGCTCTGATACTTTCAATTAAACTCAGAACACAAGCTTACTATTTCATTTGATGAGTTTCTTAATAAATCTTGGTGAAACTACGTGCTGCAGTATTTCGCACCAAATGAACGGGTTATTGAACGTACAAGGTGTATATATAATATATAAGCCCCTTAGGATCCCTGAAGCCCGGCCCTCAGAGGTCCTATCGCAAAATGAACTTTTGATGTACACATGGCAGGCCAAGACCTACAAAATGATATATACATCATGGGTCTAGGACTTATAGTTGCTGAGATATAGCGCTCCTTTATTAATATAGCTTATATAGTATAAAACGGTACTAAGGCTCCTTTTACGGCCCTGAGAGGTCAGATCGCGAAATGGAAAAAGTCATTTCTTGGCAGGCCAAGACCTACAAAATGATATATACATCATGGGTCTAGGACTTATGGTTGTTGAGATCTAGGGTGATGACGAAAATGCTCTAAAAATCAGAGTAAACGTAAAATCTAAAAAAAATGCAAGGTCATTAGAAATGTATTTGTCGCGATGGTGAGGTGTTTGTAGGCAAAAGTTTTCTCACACATAAGTTGCTACGAATTTCATTGTATGGTTGACACTAGCACGTTAGTCCTGAGCCGTTCCTATCGATAGGCAAACTATGCGTCTTTCTAGTGACCCTACTATCCAGGGACACATGTTAAAGGACCCCACTGTTGAGGAGCCCCTATGCATCGGGACCTCACTGTCTAGGGACCTAAAATGTCCAAGGGTCCCTCTGTTAAGGGACCCAACTGTCTAGAGAACCCTCTTTTAAAGGACCCCACTGCCTATTGGCCCCACTGTCTAGGGACCCCACTGTCTGAAGAACAATCTGTTTCTATGACCCAACTGTCTAGAGACCACACTGTCTAGAGACCCCACTGTCTAGAGACCCGTCTGTCTAGCGACCCCACTGTCTAGAGACCCCACTGTCTAGAGACCCCACTGTCTAGAGACCCGTCTGTCTAGCGACCCCACTGTCTAGAGACCCATCTGTCTAGCGACCCCACTGTCTAGCGACCCCACTGTCTAGAGACCCGTCTGTCTAGCGACCCCACTGTCTAGAAACCCCACTGTCTAGAGACCCCACTGTCTAGAGACCCCACTGTCTGAAGAACAATCTGTTTCTATGACCCAACTGTCTAGAGACCCCACTGTCTAGAGACCCCACTGTCTAGAGACCCCACTGTCTAGAGACCCCTCTGTCTAGAGACCCCACTGTCTAGAGACCCCACTGTCTAGAGACCCCACTGTCTAGAGACCCCACTGTCTAGAGACCCCACTGTCTATTGACCCAACTGTCTATTGACCCAACTGTCTAGAGACCCCACAGTCTAGAGACCCCACTGTTTAGAGACCCGTCTGTCTAGCGACCCCAATGTCTTTTGACCCATCTGTCTAGCGACCCCACTGTCTAGAGACCCCACTGTCTAGCGACCCCACTGTCTAGAGACCCCACTGTCTAGAGACCCCACTGTCTAGAGACCCATTTGTCTAACGACCCTAATGTCTATTGACCCATCTGTCTAGAGATCCATCTGTCTAGCGACCCCACTGTTTAGAGACCCCACTGTCTAGGGCCTAGTGACCCCACTGTCTAGAGACCCATCTGTCTAGCGACTGCACTGTCTAGGGGCCCCACTGTCTATTGACCCATCTGTCTAATGCTTAGAAAGACGTTAGAATGACTATGGTTCAATCTAAGAGAGTTGATTATAATTATATTTGTCGTTTGTCCATCTTTGGCTTTAATTTTAAGAATCCTGACCACTGGGAAGTAAACAACTAAGCCTGTACTGTTCAGTTTCATTCACTACGCCAAGAACTCGTCCATTAATTACGTAGCACTTTTTCATAGAACTAGAAACAGCAGCTCAGAAAGAAGGTTTAACAGTAAATAAATCTAAGACACGTTATTATTATTATTATGCTATTACAAAGAAATGAAAAAGAAGGAAAAGAAAAAAAACAACATATCATATGAAATCAGTGATAGAGTTTGAAGGAGTAAAAAAACTTTAAATTCCTGAGATCGGCCATAAGTGAGAAAAATGGTATATTAATAGAGATTAAAAAAACAGACTAGAAGTAGGGAACAGAATATATTACACACTCATTAGAAAACTTTAAAAAAGCATTTACAAGACAATGATCCGACCAGCAGTAACATATAGTAGTGAAACATGGACCATCAGCAAACAAGCAGAAAATATGCAACACTTGGGAAAGGTAAATATTTAGGAAAATATATGGGCCAGTAAAGGACAATAAAGAGTGGAGAAGTAGAACCAATTCAGAACTATACGAACTATACGAAGAACTAAACATAACAGCTGAAATTAGAATGAGTAGATTGAGGTAGGTAGGGCAGACAGAAAGAACGGAAAACAACAGAGGTCCAAGGTAACACCAAACGAGAAAAGGCCTAAGGGCAGACCAAGAAGCAGATGGTTAGAGGAGGTGGAGAAAGACCTTAAAGCCACAGAAGTGAAAGAGTGGAGGAAGAAGACCATGGATCGGGAAAAGTGGAGAAGAGTAGTATGGCAGGCAAGGGCCCTAAATGGGCTGTAGAGCCAAAGGAAGAAAAAGAAGATAGTAGTGTAGTTAAAAAGGACAATATAAAATCAATTTAAGAAATGTGTTGTCCAAGGTTATCAAAATGAATTGTTTCGCTAGATCACATCAACCCTGCTAGATCCAAAATAAACGGTTGTGATATTTCACATCTGAAAACAAGTTGTATAAGGTTTAGATTGCTGAACGAGCACTCTTCTGACAGAAATATCTGATAGGATAAGCACGCTGATACACTTGCTAGGCAATATTAAAATAAAAATTATTTTGGCAAAAATAATTTCTAAAAATACCTCTAGGGTACCTAATTTATACGTACTTTAAGCTATATACTAAAATTCATTTTAAATATGCCATATCCATATTTTAGAAACCAAAAATTTGTTTCATTGCTTGGAGAGTGACACTGGCCTTTCGATTTATGAATACGTGGTTGGCCACGGGAGGTAAAGAGTATCTTACATACCGCCAAATTACCGGTGGTAAGGCACTACGTATATAATTAAAAATACATTACCTAATTATATAGTTATAATAGGGAGGGGAATACCTTATCCAGAAGACATACCATGATATGAGGGGGGAAGTTCAATGGAGTCTGCTAGCCAGGAAAAAAAACACCTTTTTGCGACAGTAGATAACACATAGGCTGTGTGTACTGATAATCTCCAATAAAAATGGTGTGGCAGGCACACAACACACTGGCATGCTAGCAGTGGCAGCGCTAAAAAGAAGAAGGGGAACAAAAATAAAAAAAAATATATATCATACAATGAGTTTTTAATCAGAATGACATTGTTGACGTCAAAAATATCTTCACACACACCCCTTCCCCATGACAACTACAGACAAAAGTTTTTCAGACCCTACTCCCTATATTGATGATTTAAATAATGGACGAGCCTTTAGTGGATGTAACATCTAAACAAACAATTTGACCCAATGTCAATTGAAAGAAAAAAAATTCGTTTAATAGACTTCATTGAACTCAATTAAATGGGAGGAAAACACAACACACATTGCCTAGCCTGGAGACATCCAATGTTTATGTGATTAGGTTTGTTGTCAATAGACAACGATCATTAATAATACACACCATCTTGGTGGAACACATACTCTGTAGTATGGAGTGTAGTGAAGCTGGCGACTGTTAATGAATGTCTCCATTCACACAAATTATATAGTACTCTGAGAAATGCATTTGCCTCGAGCTGTACGCGCAAGAAAAAATGCAAAATAAAATATAAGCGCTTCAATTGAAGATAAGCATACTAGCTGCTTCAATTGAACACGAGCTGTTATTGTGTTTCATTTGAAAATAAAATAAACTTAGATGTGAAAACGGTGGACCTTTTAATAAGTTTTGGAATGACATGAATTAAATTTTATTTCAGTGGTTCATTGGTTTACTATAAAAAAAATGTTCCTTTTTTTTTCTACAAGTCACATTGCTGCAACTAAACTTCATTTATTGTTTAGGGGAAAGGAATCCTTTAATTTAACAAATAAATGAGAAAAACAAACGTTCGGCGAATTACCAATTATTTAACGGTAACCGTTGAATGTATAAATCATACAGTAAGACCTTGCTTATCACGGGGTATGTGTTCCATCAAAGTAGAGCGTTATATGAAACAGCGTTAAACGAGGCTAGCTCAACCAGTAAATATTGGGGGGTTAGGGGAAGATGGGTAGAAAATAGGTCTGGTTTTACCATTATTTATTTATTATGTTTTTTATATTAATAAAGCAAAAATTGATTTCGTATAAATACAGAAACGTAAAAAACGACTCTACATATAAAAATAAATAAATTCTAAGTCAGTATAAATTCTAAGTCAGTATGTTCATATCTCAGATCATGCAGTCTCTTCTGTATATAGAAAGTCGTCTTTCCATTTCCTCAATTGTATTATTTCTAGAACGGATAATTCTAGCTGCAGAGCTTGTCGTATTTGCAGTTTCCGATGACAGTATTTTTTTCCTTATTCTTAACAATAGTCCTTATTGTTGAAGTTCCCATATTCTATGCAGCACCAATTTGAGATTGACATTCACCAGTACCTAATCTTCTAATTACTTGTATTTTAATTTCTGGTGAAATGGTTTTTCTTGTTGCTTTATTTTCGTGTCTTTGTTTTTCACCTATGATAAAAACTAAAAATCATAATATGTGTCACTGGTTATATTATATAAGTTTATATCACAATTACAATAACGTCAACAAGTGTTAAAAACAAAAAAAACAAAAAAACGTTCGCATAACACCGCAGGAAAGAAGAAACACAGACACTGGTTCGGATATCGGGAAGACTAACACTGTAGTGAGTATAGTTTGGGTAAATCTGTGAGCCACAGCGCGGGGGGGGGCGGGCGGGGGGGGGGGCGGGCGGCGGGGGTTGTTATAAGGGGGAGGGGTTGTACAGATGTGATCCCGAATAACCTCGATTAGCGTGGTGTAGTGGAGGTTTTTTTTATAATCAGCGACTTCATTTACCTTTGTCTTCGCTGGTATTTGATGGTTGTTGCAGGTATTTGATGGTCGTTGCAGGTATTTGATGGTTGTTGCAGGTATTTGATGGTTGTTGCAGGCATTAAATGGTTGTTGCAGGTATTTGATGGCGTTGCAGGTATTTGATGGTTGTTGCAGGTATTAAATGGTTGTTGCAGGTATTTGATGGCGTTGCAGGTATTTGATGGTCGTTGCACGTATAAAATAGTCGTTGCAGGTATTTGATTGTTGTTGCAGGTATTCGACGGTCGTTGCAGGTCGACTGTGTCGACGATAACGCAGCTCGGGTACTACAGGATACAATATTCGACAGCACCAACTAGTTGATTCACCGCCATTCCTTAAAAAAAAATAATATATAATTAACGATAATAAAATAGTACATGGTGGATATTGATGTATACAACGTCCTAGTGTCATAAACCAGAATACACGAGCAGATCAACCTTAAAAATGATAACAATAACATTCATAGAAAAACGTGTGTGTTAAAAAAAAACAATCAACAACAACAAAACACGTTTAATGTTGTCAAACAACAACAACAAAACACGTTTAACGTTGTCAAATAACAACAATAGCTAAAGGATAATGAGAACATGGTTCTGAAATACATCAAAGGCAATATACTGTTGGGGCAGATTTTATGGTTTACTTCTTACTTTCTTACATCATTGAGGCTGCTATGACAACTGAGACGCCACCGGGTCTGTGGGATTCAAACCCGTAACCATCACCACACTTTTTCACGCTCATAACTTAGCCGCCCACCAGTCTCCGACGTCATCAAACACTAGCCTAGCCTATATAAAAAGAACCCAAGTATGAAATGTTTTATCTGTTAGCTATTGACCCACACAGAAATATTTGTCTTACTGTTGGCTGAATTCGTTCACAGTTGTTCAGTTCTCCAATCACTGTTTTAAAGTTGGTGTGGACAGACTGAAGGTTGTGAAAATTGACATAAAAGACGAGGGCAATAAAAGAAAACGCCCTACACAATTCATTGTCCGAAATAACAAAGAGATACCTACCTGTCTGCCAACATCACAAGTACACTCGACCGAGATGTCCACTACAGGTAACCAGTGGGCAGATGAAAGAGATTCTCGACAATACCCTCGACATTTCACAACAACTTCAGCTGCCTCTTTTTAATTTGTCCCTGCATAATCACGGCGTTGCTAGGGTCTTTCAAGTTCCTTAACTCTTTTAAAAATCTGGTAGCGTTGTTTACGTACTTCGAGTGACCAGCCTTGTGTTTTGAAGTGTGTGTAATGAGAATGACGGAAGACTTGTCCTTTACAATTGTGTAAGTTTGAAATAGTTTGTGTAAGTCTCAGGAAACTCGATTGGTTAGGGAAACAAAAGAGAAAATAAAAGTTTGATTTCCGGTTTTAGATCACAAGGTTACGGTCAACATCTTGACGTACAAAGTTAAGCCAAATTACGACATTGGCTGTTGGGATTGGTTGATGGCCCGAGACTGAAGTTTATGTCTTAATTTCACTGTCATAATTCATAAGGATCATGTTAATTAGTAACAATATTAATGGCAATACTTAAAAAAGTAGAAAAAAACTAGAAGTTACCAGCTCATTTTGCACGCACTTCACGTCACGTGATTCTACTGCACCAATCGTGAGCTAGGGATAAGATCTTGCGATTAATGACGAGACAAATCTCAGCTCGCGTCGGGAAATAAAAAGACTTTGTTTAAAACATAGTAGAGGACTGACGCTCATAGGACCCTGGATAAGATCCTAGACTATAGTATGGATTTTGGATTATTGTTTTGATGTCAAATATTTCGACCAGCTAGGCTACCAATTAAAGCAAGCAATGAAACAAACCAATTAATTGGTCAGACATCGTTAGCTATAAAGTATAATTTAATTGAAAAGGGAAAAGACTTAAATTGCTTGTTTCCTCTTCCACAACATGTAAATTAAAAAAAAAAACAAGAATATTTACAAATACTAGAAAGGCTGATGTGATAAACACAAATAATCCATGCCAAGTGTCCACTGTCCATCCAAACTCTGGTTCAAAACTCTATCCCCCCCCAAGTGGTTTTCACCCTACAGCTATTGTACGACACTCCCTGATTACAAGTACAAAGTAAGATTCCCTTAGCCCCAACGGGCCATCCATCAGGGCTGATGAAGCGTGGAATTCATCTGTACTTGTCGGACGACTTTGCATCAAATTTCACATGGAAAACATTTCACGATTCTCTCCTATGATCGAACCCAGTACTTCCATGTCAACAGTACTCAACACCACTCTGCTGTCAGTCCCACCTGGGAACAGGTATCACTGTTTAATGATAGAGCCGTATTGTGGCGCCCCGTGTGAGTTTAATTTACTGGCGCCCTCCTCCTTATGTGAACGATCCAAAAACATTAAAACAGCGCTCTTTAAGCGGCCGGACTAACCCACAGCACACCTCCACAGCTACTGTTAAACATACATACAATGTTTTTCACCTATCAATCCACCATGTATTTCCACCTGATTTAGGTTGACTCCGTTGTTTAATGTGTGTGTGTGAAAAGTGTGTGTGTGTGTGTGGGTGGGTGATACATGCAAACATTACAACTGTTGTTTCAGCATCGGTTTTGGCCTCAATATTTTATCAATGACTAGTGTTCCCTGTAATTTACTGAATGCTGAGTGTGGTAAGATATCGGTGGTGCGCAACTTTTTGAGGGGAATGTAAATGTTTGTGTGAATAGCATGGCGGGGTATACATCTGCATGAAGAAGTATTTGTGCACAGTGTTCTAATGGGTACGTGTGCTATCAGTACGTACTGTGCACAGGCATAGTTGAAAGTGCACAATGTCTAACGTAGACTCTAATGAATAAGTTGAACGGTACAGGTGTTCCATAGACCATTTGTGGCCAACATTTCTGGGGCCGCGTGCTCCTAATTTAACCAAAAATACATTTATTTATAGCAAGTGCAAACACTTCGTTTAAAATTAAAGGAACTAATATGTAAGTATTTTAGTCGCGTGCCGACTGATGAGGCTCTGCGTGCCGACTGTGGCATACGTGGCATAGATTCGCCACCCACTGCCATAGAATGAGGCAGGCTATCTTATTGCCCCTATCATTCTCACCATTTAATGCAGCGAATGTACTTCATTTTAAAGAAAATATTTTTTTTAATCTATTTTATCTGTAAAGTACCCCTCCTCTTTCTCTCTCTCTCTCTCTCTCTCTCTATCTATCTATCTATCTATCTATCTATCTATCTATCTATCTATCTATCTATCTATCTATCTATCTATCTATCTATCTATCTATCTATCTATCTATCTATCTATCTCTTTCTTTCTTATCTTCTCGAGAGTTTTGTAAAGATTAACAATTTCAAAAGAAACAGTCACAGAATTTTACGATGGTCTCAGGTTGACTAGATCTGGGTCAACTTAACAACGTGATGGTGAGTGAGGGTGATGAAAGGGTGTGGTGGGAAGCTGATTTCGGGTTCACTGTTTGTCTGTTGATGTCTTTATTCTCTCTAGCTCCCGTCTCCCCACCCCCACTACCCCACCACCCCATCTCTGTGTGACCTTTCTTCTGGAAGACATACAATACGGAACAGCGAGTCATCACGGAGGTCAAGGAGACTTTTTACGAGCTGAGGGCTGTAGGCACAAGTGTGAGTCGACAGGTGATGACGACATTTACAGCTCACGACACACCTATTGGTGTGACATTATGTCCCATCACGTAGTGATGTGTGACAGTAAGGATTATGTGACAAGTTTTGTGTAACACATCCGTTTTTATGGATTGGCTAACACGGAAGTTGGATAGCCCCTCCCCTCCCCTACACACAAACACACTCACTGTTGAAAAGCCTCTTCCAGTATATATTCTTAAAGAATTGTAAGTTATAGAATTATAAGTTTTAGAATTGTAAGTTATAGAATTGGAAGTTATAGAATTGGAAGTTATAGAACTACATAATATCATTTTAGGCCTATGCCTGGGGCCTCCAAAAGACCGACTTCAATGAGTCATAATTTGTTGCAAAGTGTTTCCGGTACAATACCTATAGAACAAATTCCCAAATCTTTAAATTATTTATTGTGCTTTTCAGAAATACAAACCCATAGATACATTAAAAAAGAATTACTAATTACAACACCGGGGCGGTAAGTTTGTACTTTGATTGGAATTACTTATAACAAACGTTGTCTATATACACTGCACTTAACAAACAACTATCAAGTCTTTAAGATCCTACCAACACAAATAGACCGTCATTCTGAGGTCGATAATAATTTTTTTAAGTCAACTTATTCCAAAAAAGAAAAACAATTATTATTTTCTAATTGTCAACGATCTTCATTATGATACTGCATTATATAACCACGTCATCTTAATTAATGGCTTTAGTTGCATGAGGGTATGGGAGGGCAACTGTAAAGTATAATTCAGACAGTCAGTACTTAGTGTTGGTCAGTACTTTGTCTGATTCAGTACTTAGTATATGTCAGTACTTAGTGTTGGTCAGTACTTAGTCTAATTCAGTACTTAGTATATGTCAGTACTTAGTGTTGGTCAGTACTTAGTCTAATTCAGTACTTAGTATAAGTCAGTACTTTGTTGAATAAGTCAGTACTTAGTATATATCAGTACTTAGTATAAGTCAGTACTTAGATATCAATTTCATTGGCAATTTCCTACGAAATAAAATGGTAAACCGAGACTATTGTCAATTTAGATTTATATTGGCATTATTTATATATATAAAAAAAATAAAACCAAATAAAAGCAGTATATTTTTTTGTAATCATAATACCAGTATATGATGTAACTTACAATAATCAATAATGTGTGTTTGTGTCGGTGTGTGGATGTTTTAAATAATAAAGGCAAGGGGACTTTGTGTGTATCCGGTCTTAAATTTCAAACACAGCTGTAATTAAAATAATAAAACCTCAGATTCTTCTCACAAATGACTCCTATTTTCGAAAGCATAAAAAATTCAACCAATGGTCATGTCCCGTTACTTGGGAATAATTATAGCGTCAGACTGAATAAAACACCTTTTGCCCCTCGACTGTCCCTCGTTTCAGTTTTTCTTAATCTGTATTTCTTCAAAGAATGAGAGAGAGAGAGAGAGAGAGAGAGAGAGAGAGAGAGAAAGAGAGAGAGAAAGAGAGACAGACAGACAGACAGAGAGGCAGAGAGAGAGCAAGAGAAAGAGAAGAATGGAGAAATAGAAAGAGACAGCCATAACAGAGAAAGAGACAGTACGACGAAGGTTTCCATCTGGAAGAAATGAAGTCCATTCACTAGGAGAAGGGATATATGGGTCACAACCAAGCGGAGATAACCATCTGTCATGATGATATAAAAATTGTGATCATGGTATTGACATTAATTTTGTGTTCATGTTTAGTATTAAAACAACAACAACAAAACTAGAATGAAGAGTGAACTCCCCCCCCCCCCCAAACAGTCTGAATGCAATCCTTTCTTAGTTTTTCTCATTGTTAAAATCAAAACAATGTTTCATAACGATATAAAGAAAAAAGTTCTTGTCGTCAATTGTGTCAGTTTTTTTTTAGAACTAGTCATACCGCGGCGTAAAATACGCCGCCTTATCAATCAATATAATTACTGTAATTATATTTTTAATAAGCAATCAAACCTAACCCGAGCGAAACAACGCGTGGTGTCGTCTGTGACGTATTCGGGAATACCACAATTTATAAATAGTCCCGCGTCTTGAAGTCCCATACCGTGAATACTTTAATATAGTAAAATACTAAAATAATTAATTACAATTAAACTACCCATTGAGATTGTATTAATAATGTTAATAATGTCACAGAAACATTTTAATTAACGTACTTCGGTTTATTAAAGTGCACCTTTAATTTTAATCTTCTGAATACATAAAACGATAGGTAAATAGATATGACTATTGATTTCACCATGTTTACAATTGGAGTTTCGGAAGTTACCCCTCTTTTAAAAATGTATCATCAGGAAATGACGTCACTGAAGAGTTTTATTTATGGCGCCGTCGAAATTACTTTTAATATAGTAAAATACTAAAATAAAAATAATTTATCACAATTAAACTACCCATCGAGATAAAACGAAACATGTCCTATAACCTTCCCCATGTAATTATGTGTACGTGTACCAAATTTCACGTTATTTGGTTGTCTGGATCTTGAGTTATAAGGGAACAGACAGACAGACAGACAGACAGCAAATGCGTCTTATAAGTATAGAGATAAGTTCACATTTACAAATATTGAGATATTATACCTTTTAACCTATTTCTTTAAACTTCTTTAAGAAAAGTAGAGCAGCAAGTATCTATACAGAAATATTAATTATTTTTTAAACAAAATTGTAATCTTGAGTTGTATGTTAAAGTGTAAGTTATAAACACTACTTTAGTTGATCTTTGATGGCCTGTATTTGTTTTTACAAATCTGCCTTATCTCTGCTTCTTTTTATATATAAATGAATAAGTATATATATATATATATATATATATATATATATATATATATATATATACTAGTTGCAAGTACCCGGCTTTGCCCGGGTTTAAAATAAGGTTTTCTGTTTACCTTCTGTTTTCTCCCTACCCCTTCTCTCCCTTCCTCTCTCTCCCTCCCTCCCTCTCTCTCCCTTTCCCTTCCTCCCTTCCTCCTTCCTCCCTCCTTCTCCCTCCCTCTCCCTCGCTCTCTCTCCTATCTCTCTCCCTCCCACCCCTCCCTCTCCCATCTCCCCCCTCTCCCCTTCGTTCTCTCCCCCCTGTCCATCCCCCTCTCTCCCTCTCTCTCCCCTTCCTCCTTCCCTCTCTCTCCCTCCCTGCCACCTCTCTCTCTTTATCTCTTTCCTCCCATTTCTCTCATCCTCTCTCCCTCTTCACCTCTCTCCCTCTTCCTCCCTCCCTCATTCCCTCTCTCCCTCCCTGCGCCACTCACTCTTTATCTCTCCCTCCCTCTCTCTCTCCCTCCCTCCCTCTCTCTCTCTCCCTTTCCCTTCCTCTTCCTTCCTCCCTCCCTCCTTCTCCCTCCCTCTCCTTCCCTCGCTCTCTCTCCTATCTCTCTCCCTCCCACCCTCCCTCTCCCATCTCCCCCTCTCCCCTTCGTTCCTCTCCCCCCCCGTCCATCCCCCTCTCTCCCTCTCTCTCCCTTCCTCCTTCCCTCTCTCCCTCCCTGCCACCTCTCTCTCTTTATCTCTTCCTCCCATTTCTCTCATCCTCTCTCCCTCTTCACCTCTCTCCCTCTTCCTCCCTCCCTCATTCCCTCTCTCCCTCCCTGCGCCACTCACTCTTTATCTCTCCCTCCCTCTCTCTCCCTCCCTCCCTCGCTCTCCCTTTCCCTTCCTCCCTTTCTCCCTTTCTCCTTCTCCCTCCCTCTCCCTCGCTCTCTCTCCCATCTCTCTCCCTCCCACCCTCCCTCTCCCATCTCCCCTCTCTCCTTCGTTCTCTCTCCCCCCTGTCCATCCCCCCTCCCTCCCTCTCTCCCCCTTCCTCCTTCCCTCTCTCCCTCCCTGCCCACTCTCTCTTTTTATCTCGTCCTCCTATTTCTCTCATCCTCTCTCCCTCTTCACCTCTCTCCCTCTTCCTCCCTCCCCTCATTCCCTCTCTCCCTCCCTGCCCCCTCACTCTTTATCTCTCTCCCTCCCTCTCTCCCTCCCTCCCACCCCTCTCTCTCTCCCTCCCTACCCCTCCCTCTCTCTCCCACCCTCTCTCCCTCCTTTCTCCTCCCTCCCCTTTCCGCCTCTCTCTCCCTCCTCCTCTCTCCCCCTCCCTCCATCCCTCATTCCCTCATTCCCTCTCTCTCCCTCCCTGCCCCCCGTTATTTATCGATTTGGTGAACTTTCAGCATTTTGGTCAAATTAACGCGTTTAGGTATTGCGTTAAAAATTTTAATCGCAAATTTTTTTTGACGCGTTAATTGCAAATTAACGCAGTTTAATCAGCAGCCCTAATATCTCTATACTTATAAGACGCATTCGTTGTCTGTCTGTCTGTCTGTCTTTCTGTCTGTTCCCTTATAACTCAAGATCCAGACAAACAAATAACGTGAAATTTGTTACACATACACATAATTACATGGGGAAGGTTATAGGACAGGTTTCGTTTCATCTCGATGGGTAGTTTAATTGTAATTAATTTTTTTTTATTTTAGTATTTTACTATATTAAAGTAATCTCGACGGCGCCATAAATAAAATTCCTCTGTGACGTCATTTCCCGATGATCGAATAGAACTTGCGCGCTGGTGCTGTATTGTGCCTTTGTAATGCAAAGAATTGTTGATGTTTTTTCATGCTCTCTGATTTGTACAGTTTGAGGAAGGTAAAGGAATGAAGAAGGATTTTAGAAGAAGTGTGAAGCCATAATAATAAGTATATATATATATATATACTAGTTGCAAGTACCCGGCTTCGCCCGGGTTTAAAATAAGGTTTTCTGTTTACCTTATGTTTTCTCCCTACCCCCTCTCTCCCTTCCTCTCTCTCTCCCTCCCTCCCTTCCCCTCTCTCCCTTTCCCTTATCCCTTTCTCCCTCCCTCCATCCCTCCCTCTCTCAAATCTCTCTCCGTCCCTCTCCCAGTTTAAAATACAATCATGAAAAAATCGGGTCTGTCCGAAACCAAATATAAACTAGCCTACTGATCAAACCTAAGGGGATATAACTCTATGCAAAGGTTTTTGCAGGGTACAGCTAGTTTATTAATAAAGACAGTCATTGCATTATAGAGCTCAAAAATGTTTTAAAAAGTCTAAAGAAGAAACGGAACAATATTGGCAACCAAGTCTTTCTTCTAGTTTTTTTTTTTATTTATATTGAAAATTAATCAGCTTTAATCTTCAAGTAGCTTAACAAAATTATAAATTAAAAAAAAATATATGCACGTATGTCACTTTGAATATTGGAAGTGACTTTTGATTTATTAACTGTCCACTATCCCTCATCTTAATTACACGTCTCAGTTCATTTGCACCGTCTGGTAAACAATGGGCGACCAGAAAATTTCATGAATCGGGAACGTAGAGAGCTAGACGATACGTCCGTTAGAGCAAGACTGTCATTACGGAATTAACGGATCATCCCCGTGGAGAGGGGTATTGTCCACTCGACTATGGTTATCTCTCTCTCCCCCCCCCCACCCCCCACCCGTCTAGTCCTTATCTTCCCGTCCAGTGCTCTATGTCTTCATTCTTCATTCGCTGTATTGTCCATTTAAAACAACTCTCGCGGTCTGTCTGTCAACAGATTTGGAAGTTTCTTTTATGTTCTTCGGGTATTATCATCATTGTTGTTTTGTTTGCAACTCTCCCCCCCCCTCCTCCCCCCTTAGTCCGGCTGTGTCCGAGACGTCTGGAGACAAGACGGACACATCTTCATCTTGACGAAGTCTCTCTTATAGACAGATGAAACAAAGATCTATTCAGTTTCATTGTAAAGAGAAAAATCTTTCCCCACCCCCCCCCCTCTTTGTTCGTCAATAAAAACAACCACACGCACGCTGCAAACACACACACACACCCACACGCACACATACATATACAACTCCATTGAGTGAGTTATCTCTTTGAGAAGACCCATGTTTTGAATTGTGTTATCTTAGTTGTGATATTTGATCGGGTTGTGTGTCTGTGAGTGCGTGTGTGTATATCTTTCTATTAGAGAATTAAGGGTGGGGGGGGGGGAGGGCGGTGATATCTGAGAAACTACGGGATCTCTTGGGATTATTAGTTTACTCTGACAAGGGGATATATCTGGGTCAACCTCCTCCTCCTAGATCCCCCTGTCTGGCTCCTACCGCCCCATGTTTGTCAGACAGGAACAGCGGGATGACGACAGAATTTAGTAAAAAGTTGGAATGTATCGGATCAACGTAAAACAAGAATAATTAAAAAAAAATAATCTGTGAGTGTGTATATGGACTGATTCGACTCTCCGAATCATTTACATCCAGTGGCTCTTATCTTTGTTCCATTGTATACAGAAGACTTTAACAACAGGTTTTAGTTTTCTGATATCTAGAGTTGTATGTTGTAGTGTAAGCTAGAGATGTCTTTAGTTGATCTTTGATTGTCTGTCAATTGTTTTTACAAATCTTTTTCTCTTCGTGTATTTCTTACTGTTACTATACTAACCAGGGTCGGTGTCTAAAAAACTGGTTTATTTCATGGCACACTGGGTAAAGAGGTTTTCGTTTATCTGCACACGAAGTGCTGTTACAAATGAATTTTCGTATATTTATGTTCCATTCATTCATGAACTAACCAGTAGGTGTGAGTGAAAATAAAATATTATGCCATCAATCTCTGTGTATATTCTGTATTATAATCAATTATTAATCGATAGCTGACATACATTATTTGTAACACAGGTAGACGACAGCAGAGTTGATGAAGTGATGATGGTTAGTGGAGTGACGGTTGAATGATGTGATTCCATTATGCATGGTGTATGTTGGGGGATCACATCCTACCAACACCAATTATCATTGTCTCCATAGCCACATATTATCAGCCTAAGCTGTTCAGCTAATACAGAAAGAATGCAAATAACTGGTATTTCGGTATGGGACATAGGGATCAAATCCGATCATTATAAATAATTTGTAATTAAATAAGTTGAATAGGTCCGTTGAGATTCAACCACCTGGAACTCACTGTATTAAATAATGTACAACCAAACAATAACCCTGATATGTGGTACAGTGTCATTAAAATTTAATGATAAAGCAAACGTGCATAAATAACTGCTCCTGTATGCTATTTTGTCTCCATTTTTTTTACATATTTGCCCGAACGACTTCGGTTGTAGAAATAACTGAACACGTTACGGTACTGATTATCTCACGATTCCAAGAGAATGGGAGATTGTAGCTGAACTTTGAGCGGGGTAGAATTGTTTGAAATTAACATTTTAAACAAGTAAATACAAGAATTGTCAAATCATGAAATCATACTGAGTCACAACACACAAATCAAGACAGACAATGAGACAGACATTGAGACAGACATTGAGACAGACAAAGGGAGAATTCTTTACCCTCACATACGCTACCGACTTACAATTAAATCACTTTTATAAAAACATGTTTTAGAATATACTGCCAGTGAAGTCACATATTTCACTAACACCATGATAACATGGGCTCTATTTATGTAAGGCCGACAAGGCGGTCAGGGGTTTAAACTTTAACGGCGCCTCTCAGTTTTTTTTTAAATGCTCCCCCCCCCCCACTTCCCTTTCAGTCCCACCTAGATCTATTGTTCTCGTCCAGACAGTATTTGGGTCAAATCTCCATACCGTCGTATTGTCCCCCTCTTACTAGTTATGGGGAGAGGGGGGGGGGAAGTGTTTACTTTTGATGGATGGTTGTCATATAAATGTTTGGATTGTACGTTAGGTTTTATGCGACACATGAATTTGGTCAGAGGTTCCCCCCCCCCAACTAGAAAGGCCAAGGAACCCAAAATAAATTGTGATGGGGGCCTAACTGCTTCACGTGGTACAGTTTGAGAACTATAAAAAAAAGTGATCGACCGTTGACATGAAAGTCTCTGGTTCGATCTTCAGCTAGGACCAATGGATAGTTCATGTCCTTTAATAAAGTCGCCGCTTTATCTCCCGTGGTGCCTTCATGACCATTGCACTATCGGCTATAGTGAGGATGATCGACACACAACATTTTAAGTACCAATCACTATAAAAGCTTTTGTGATTATACTGGTGGAAGTCAATTTCTATTTATTCATTATAAAATCAACCGAACAAGCTATGTATTCTTCCACTTGCTACTTGTTGAATGTTCCCTCTTTTTTAAGACAGGATATATTCTTGGTACTCAGAACAGTTGGTTTATTCACAGAAATCTTATCAAAAGCGAAATTAAATAACTTTTTTAACGTTTCTTTTGTTCTCCCTGATTTTATAACTTGACTTGTGGATTTCATTCCTAGTACTTGTTTAGCAAAGCCGTTAGAGCTTTTGTGGCGCCCTGTGTGAGTTACATTTTGTGGCGCCCTGTGTGAGTTACATTTTGTGGCGCCCTGTGTGAGTTACATTTTGTGGCGCCCTGTGTGAGTTACATTTTGTGGCGCCCTGTGTGAGTTACATTTTGTGGCGCCCTCCTCCCAATCCGAAAAGTGCAAAGTCATTTAATAGCAATCTTTCAGCGCCCCTTCCTAATTCTGCGACCATGTGTGGCCACACAACCAGTAGTAGTACTCTTTCTACTCTTCTATATCCTATAACAATGTCAGATGGGTTTTTTAAGAGTGTGTACTATCCATCGTCATTTTCTTGTCATCTTGGCCAATGAGCGATCTTTTAGTTTTCTCCCTCAATGCATGCTGGGAATCGTTTTTCAAGCCCATGTGACGTTCATGATTTGGCGTAGACATCTATTTTATCAAATAGCCTACGTGATAGTCTGATTGTAATTTTATTTTTTCAATCTGCATGTTTCATACCCATAAAAAAATACAGATTTGAAATTTGTGTTTCTAATATCAAAATATTTTTGAGAAGAAATAAACTTTTGTAGGTGAAGCGATTTTTTTCATTAATTTTTAAATTGATAAAAAAAAATAACTAAGTATATAACTCGTAACGAAAATCCATATTTTATGTTTTCTTTCCTTGAAATACGGCAGTTTAATTTACAATTTATGCAAAAATGTAAACATTTAAGAAATTACACTACTTAGATCTATTAGTATTCGCAACAATGTCGTTAACACAGTTCCGATGTGAGATGTAACACTATAGTGACGGCTTTCACGTGACTGTTTGTGAATAAGTCCTTTGGGGTCCTCAAATAGAATTTGACATTTTAAGCAATTTATTAATATTGTCAAATATGTACAAAAAATATTCGCACATTAAAATATTACATTGAGCTAATCTGGTGGAATGGTATAAGGGTTGATAATTTTATTTTTAATTTGACATCAAGCTCCTATTTTTAGCTCACATTATTTAGTTCACATTATTTAGTTCACATTATTTAGCTCACATTATTTAGTTCACATTATTTAGTTCACATTATTTAGTTCACATTATTTAGCTCACATTATTTAGCTCACATTATTTAGTTCACATTATTTAGCTCACATTATTTAGCTCACATTATTTAGCTCACATTATTTAGTTCACACTATTTAGTTCACATTATTTAGCTCACATTATTTAGCTCACATTATTTAGCTCACATTATTTAGTAATAAACAAAACTGTGTTATGTTATGTTTTTAAGAATATAAATAATATTTTATAGACATATTCCTAACTAAAATTGAACGCTTAATTGCACCGTGGGGTGGTATACATATGACACAGAGACAGAGAGAAGACAGGACGACATACAGGCTGACAGATACATAGACAGACAGACGGACGGATCGACTAACAGATAGATCGAAAGACCGTCTGATAAATAGATAGAAAGATGATGGATCGATGGGTGGATGGATGGACAAATGAAATGACTGATAGATGGATGGATGGACTGGCAGACTATGAGATATGCAGACATAATATACCTACTGTAAGTGTCATTTGTATACAACCCACATACTAAATGACATCACTGAAACAGGGACACATTCATATAAATAAATGAATACCTGGCAGGGTAGACACAAGGGACGTCACCTTTTTACTGCCTTCTGATGTCTACGTCCGCGGTCAGGAAACTGAAACATTTAAACCGCCTGATTATAAATATTCATTAGTTCAACTAGATTGTTAGAATAGAAATGAGTCGGTGTACATGTGAGTGGTAGCGGGAAGGGAATTTGGGGGGGGGGGGGATAAGGGTCGGGAGAGGGGGGATGGGGAGTTAACGATGGCCAGTGGAAGGGGAAGTAATTTTTTTTGTGTGGAAGCCGGATTATGTCCCCTTGTCCCATAATTTCGGGCACTCTTAAATAACTCGCCTGAACATTAAAATGTCACTGAGACACGAGCAATATAGGAAGCTGGGGGTCCAGTGCCCGCTTCCTGAGTTGGAGAATTGGAAAAAAAGTTAAAATTAAAATAATAAAAGAGAGGGAGAGAGATCGAGATGAAATGGTTTTAAAAAAACACATTAAAGAATTTGTGCTGGAAGCAAGAAGACAGTGGATTAATAAAATAATGGAAATGTGGACCCAATGACACGGCGATGGTGCAAGAGAATGAGTATAAACAACATTGGCAAAATAAGAAATAAAAGGAGATACACAGACAGACAAATAGTTAAAAAGATACAGTTGATAGATATTTAGATACATTTGGTATAGATATATAGATAAATAACTGGTTGTTGCAAACTATGTATGTACATCACAGGCTTGCGGAACCGCCATATTTTTTTTCGGCCCCGGCTCGCACAAATTTGACGGCTCCGGCTCCGGCTCCCTATTAAGATAGTATCACACGAGACAAAAATTTTTGTAATTGCTCCACGCTAGTATCCCGCTGATAAAAAGTTATGCAAATTTTGCCGCGTTCACCCCCATTGTCAGGAATTTGAAAAATATACGCATTGTCGGTTTTACTAAAAACAAACCATTTCAGTGCATCCAGAAACGTATCATTATTTTCGATCGAGGTTTCACTAGTCGCCATTTTCATAAGTACTAAAAAGTTATTTCAATGATCAAATTAGCCAATAGTAAAATGATACATTATTTAAAATTTTTTAAAGACTTCAGTATTTATATTTATTATTTATAAATTCGAAGTGACTATTTAGACCCGGGCAGGCCCGTAATCAGGATTATTGCATTGGGGGGGGGGGGGAATTTTTTTTCGGCGGGGGAGAAGGGAGCCGAAGATTCTGGTGTACAGCGGCGGATCTAGACAACTGTTTTCATTGTTTAAAATTGGTCTTTGAACAAAAAATATTTCGATAATTTAATGATGTAAAGCTTGCGAACGGAGAGGAGGGGTTTTGGGAGGGGACCTCAGTGAGTCCCCTCCCCAAGAAGTTTTTTGCAGTTCCATATCTGGAATGGTGCATTTTAGTACCGATTGTTTAGCTATTAATTAGAAATATATAATTTTAACTACGTTTCAATAATGATGGCATGTTGCAGTTTTGTTAAAAATAATTTAAATAGTAAAGGGTTTTAATGATAAAAATTTATTGAGACTGAGCTATTTCTAATTCCTGTTATAAATATATTGACCATTTGTTCTGCTACACAATTGTTACATAATAGATACCTAATTTATATTATTAGACTGTTTGTTTAACGTACGACCCGGGAAGAACGACAAAGGTGCACGAATATAGCTTAGCTATTTGTGTGATATTTCTTATAAAATATTGAAAACAAAGAACAGATCTATCAACAACAAATTGACCAGTCGCAGTTATTCAATTTAAAATAAAATTAATTCTGCTAAAAAGTAAATTTGCAAATTAAATAACATCACTCAGAAATCACGGAGTTTGTACTTTAATATTTTATTATACATATGTATAAAAGTGAAGCCAGAATCAATATTTTTTTATTGACTTATTTAAGTTGCTAGTTGTCCTCAGAAGATATCAGTATATAAAACTATTACAATGTTGCGAACAGGCCCACCGACAGAAATTTCGGGTCCCTGGGCAGGGGTGACACGGGCCCCCGTGCTGATATTAATATTTTCAAAAGTTGATTGGCCAGCTCAGTCCGGGCCCCTATAACAAAATTGAACAAAATGATTGATGTTTTATAGCCGTTATTATTAAAATTTTGTCAAAATGCTCAAATCATGCACGGGAGGGGGGCTCAAGTCATGAACGGGGGGTTGGGGGTCAGCCCCCCTAGCCCCCTCTAGCTACGGGCCTGGACACGGGTACCAATAAATTCCGATTTTTATTCGGACCCCGTCCCAATAAAGTCTGATTGTTATTCGGACCCGTGGTAAATATGCACTTAGCTTAGCTATACATAAACTTTATTATTGTTTTTTGTTTATTTTTTTTATAATTGTTTGAATTGTATGATTTAATCGTTACTCAGTGTCTATGGTTTCACTAAGCGGACTCTGTATTATTATTTTTTTCGGGTTCCGTCTAATAAAGTTTAAATATAGCTAAGCTTAGTGCATATTTGCCTCGGGTCCGAATAACAATCGAATTATATTGGGACCCGGGTCCGAATAGCCACAGCCTTATAAATTTATCTGCTCTATTTCAAATATTCTGTTTATAATAAAATTGTTAAATACCGAAAGCTACCATTTTGTTTTTAGTCTATTACAAATTCGCGGTCAAATAATACACGAAACGACGCGTTCTATTTTTCGTCGTAGTAAAAATTTATTTTTAAATGATTGATACAATTATTCTATGAAATGAAACTATTTTACCTTTATATATAACAAAATAACATGCCATTAAAAAAATTTCGGAGGGTAAACAAGATTTAAAACGAATACAAAACGATTCCCCGTTAAAGATTTCTTGTGGTGATGTGCGTGTTACTGTTGTGGCGTTCGTAAAACATGACAACATTTCGAATTGTAGGAGGCAAACAATCAAAACAAATTTGTAATTTTAAAGCTAAAAAAAAATTCTGCTGTAAAAAAAACATTTGGGAGCCGTGGAGCCGCCAGATTTTTTCGGCTCCGTCTCCGGCTCCAGCAAAAAGTAGCGGCTCCCGGCTCCTCGGCTCCGGCTCCACAAGCCTGGTACATCACTACTGTAAACATAAATACAAGATTCTTCATGATGGAACAGTAGAACTCGGTGCAACACACACACACATATATAGGCAGTGCCGAACCGAGGGTTTTAGGGGCCCGGGGGGCCTTGGCATCTTTGGGGGCCCCTGCATTCGACATCATGACATAAGATAATGTACTTAATATTTAATGTAAAAAAATGGGGGCCCCCGTCAAGCTGGGGCCCGGGGGAACTTTCGAATTAGGACCCCCTTCCCCCACCCTAGGAACGCCTCTGTATATAGGTAAGTACATACACAGTTAAGTACATATGATAAGACAAACAGACATGCGTAGGTAAGTAGTACGAACAGATAAACCGACGTTAAAACAGACTAGCATACAGTACAATGGTGATCACCGCTGGAAATCTTCAGAAACAATGAATTTCACTAATACGAAAAAGTTTAGTAGAACAATAGTCTTTTTGATGTTAATAACTACTCCCATCATTAATCTTGTCGTATAAACCTTCCTTTTTTTTTACAGTTAACTTCATTACCTTTTATTAACAGGTCATTTCCGTATAAATAAAAACATATTTCAAATAAAAATATTATTTCCCTCAGCGTTTATAGCCATTTATAAAGTATTATAATGAATAAATTACTTGTGTCCTGGTAGACATTAAACTGACCAGTGACCGCTCAGTGTTTCAACTTTAGGTTGACTTTCTGTGACAAATAGTCCCTCTGCTCATAAAAGTCTGAACTAAAATGTCAAGTGGCCATTTCACCTGGTCAACATGGGTCATAATCCTCTTTGTTTCCAAAGACCAGGCTGTCCCTAACTTGGGGTTTCTTTTTGGAGTTGTGCAATACTCCATTCCCAGGGTTGACCATACCACTCTTTCCCCCATCATCTGATGACCTAAAGGGTTGGAAAGTAATGGTCATAAAAAGCCACGATAGAGTGTCTTCGTGAGAAGGTCTTTGTGTGTGCAGCTGATGTAAAAGACTGGAAGAGCTGATACACCATTGTCATATGTCATTGTCTTAAGTTTTATTACGGTGAGGTTAATGGAGACATGCACACAAAGGAAGAGAGGTAGAGGGAGAGATATGTAGAAACACAAACAGATGGACATATACATGGAGAGATAAAATTAAGGAGAAAATGACTTATATAAGGAGAGATAGAAACAAAGAATAGTGGACAATTAGTGGACATATATAAGGAGAGATAGAAACAAGTAAAAGTGGACATATGTAAGGAGAGATAGAAACAAGTAAAAGTGGACATATATAAGGAGAGATATAAACAAAGAATAGTGGACATATATACGGAGAGATAGAAACATAGAATAGTGGACATATATAAGGCGAGATAGAAACAAGTAAAAGTGGACATATATAAGGAGAGATAGAAACAGAGAATAGTGGACATATAAAAGGAGAGATACAATACAAAGAAGTAATAGTGGACATATGTAAGGAGAGATAGAAACAAAGAATAGTGGACATATAAAAGGAGAGATACAAAGAAGTAATAGTGGACATATGTAAGGAGAGATAGAAACAAAGAATAGTGGACATAATAAAAGGAGAGATACAAAGAAGTAATAGTGGACATATGTAAGGACTCATGGAGAGAGACATATTCTCAATAGTGGCTAAGTAAAGCCTGCACAAGTAAGACTCTATCGATTAAAGAAAATAAACAACAAATTCAATAAATAAAGCTCTCATGTGGCAATTTGTGAATAAGTCCGTTGGGGGTCCTCAAATAGATTTTGACATCTTTAGCAATTTATTAATATTGTCCAGAATAAAAAAAATAACATATTAAAATATTACAAATAACAATATTCACTTGCATATTTCAATTGACTCACTGTTTTTGACAACCACTGATCTAGTGATTAGTCAGTGGTAAACTATTGAGCACATTTTTCACATTTTCCACATTTTTAATACTTTTATTTAAAAAAACTATATAGGCATATACAAAACTAAACAATAATATGTAAAGGATTTTAATTACTTCAGAATAAAGAAATACGTTTTCATTCTAAAGGATAAACTTTCCCATTTTTTTTTAATTTACAATTTTAAAAAAAATTTGCAATTCATATATCGACATCAAAACAACACAATCCTTGGGTAGACACAATCCATCAATCAGATAAATATTAAATTAACAGTGAAGTTGAAGCTGATCTCTTGTCTTAAATTTGTGGTCGAGTGGTTTCATACCGGGAATGGTTGTGTATTGGTCATATCAAGATGTAGGTTATTTATGTTTGAAACTTTTAATCCACATAAAAATGATAATAAGAATGATACAAAGATTGATTTAATTTTTCTCTGTTTCATTGCTCCCAGCAAACAGATTTACATATAAAGTACTCTAGGTTCACTTTAGTTGTTGTTTTTTAACTGTATAACAGTATAGCAGTATAACAGTGTAACAGTATGACAGTATAATAGTGTAACAGTGTAACAGTATGACAGTATAATAGTATAACAGTATAACAGTGTAACAGTATAACAGTATAAGAGTATGAAAGTATAATAGTATAACAATATGTTCTTTTAATAATGGGTATATATATATATATATATATATATATATATATATATATATATATTTGTAATATTGAAAAGAGAAATATTTTTTTTTTGGAGGGAATGAATAAAGTGAGTAATGTGTTGTTTTTTTGTAAGAGGAGTTTTGTGTTAATGAATTTTGTGGGTGAGTGAGAATTGTGGGGGGGGGGAGGTCAAATGGGGAAAAGAGTTTTGAGGGAACATATGTACTGAGGGAATGAATATTGAGTGGACGAGTCTTGTGAGGGAATGAGTGTATTTATTTTGGATGAGTTTTGTGACGGTATAAGTATTATGGGAAATCAAGTACCTATCAATATTAAGTAAAACCTTTGATGTACATATCGATGTCAATTACTACCCATCTAAGTTAAAACAGGACATGATGAATCGTTTGAAAAAAGACCTTCTACTTTTGAATGCTTATGTTATCATCGATGTCATTATTTTAGATACAATGACATTATTTGATATTAAAGACCCAGAGATTGAGAAATGCTAAATATTATGATAAACGCAGATATCTATAATACAAATTTTACATCATATGTTCCGGTTTCCGTCTGTCATCGCGACTTCCGTCTGTCATCGCTACTTCCGTCTGTCATCCAACATGGCGGCATAAACAATTCATCCAAGATGGCGGCATAAACAATTCAAAGATGGCAGAAACATTTACTGTTTTCTTCTTAACATGCATAATCCGGATACCAACTGGCCAGCCGAGTAAGAATAATCTCCAACATGGCTGCCAGAATTGACATTGAACCAGCCATATGTTTAGTGCCGAGGTTGATGAAACACGTACACTAACATACGGCAGGTAAGATCATGAATGCCAATTGGCAATCACAATGTAATACTGTTTTCGACCGCCTCATTTATTACCAAAGGGTAATTAAGCGATCTTAGAAGTTACACAAAATCATGCTTAAATATTTGTGATACTCTCCGAAACATATTTGTAATCGAAAGTGGTTCTAATTGGCTTATTTATATCTCACAGTAACGTAATAAATCTATGGTGTTCAATTTGTTATTAAATGAGAAGCGATCATAAAAGAAATATTAACAGAAATCGTTCACTTAATATTCTGTGTTATGTTTCACAATCTCAATTTTAAACCAAAATTATGGATACCTAAATATTATGTGATATTTATATTGTTTAAATTGTTATTATTTCTAAAATATGTCTATTTCTAATGTACAATTATTTCCCTTTATTACTAACCTAAAATACGTCACTTTTTTTTTTTCATTTTTTGACTATTACGTCACATGAATGAATTGAATAAGGGTTGAGTTTGAGTAGCGCCGTACACAACGTTTACAATGCAAACTAACCCATTTATGATGGGGGCTTCACACAGAGGGTGTATGGAGGGGGCCCAGTTTGAGGAGGGACCCCAAAATATTTTTTAAACTAAATATTAAGTACATTATCTCATGTCAAAATGTAGCGGCTTTCGAAGATGCCTAAAATCCCTTGGTTCGGCATTGGCTTCACAGAACTAAAATGTTGAAAGCTTTGATGTCTTTCTTTTTTAAGAGGCGTAATGTTTTCTGCTTCTGCGGCCTCAACTGCATTGATGGAATACTATGTTTTTAATTGAAGGTCAGCTAAAAGCTACACAACGATTCTTTCTTCTCGGGACCAAGCTTGAGAAGCGTCAAAAATGTATCCCATGTCAAAATTCAGTGGCAGCCCCCAAAGAGGCCAAGCCCACCGGGCCCCTAACTCCCTAGGTTCTGCACTGCCGGGTCGGCAATTTTTCTTAGTTAAATGTACTATGCTACGATATGTATAACAGTAAATAAACCACCTGTTAAACATGTAGCGTTTTGCTTAACACAAGCACTCACTCATGTCTCTCTTTTTTTTTTAAAATACGCCATGTTGAACATCATAAAACATTAAATGAATAACTGTTTGGAAGGGAGTCCATTAAAATATTATGAAGGAATATGATTTTAAGAATTGTTGTTTATGTTTACCCATAGTGAGGATTATTTTCTTTGGGAGGAACTATTTAACATATGAACTTTATTTGATGTATTATTAGGTGTCCCTATTCTCAAATGTATTTTGGCTACATAATCTGTTCATGTCCTTGGGGCCACTGCAAGTATATAGACTGATTGTTAACGCACTGAAATATATATCACCATTTTCAACTCCAACTGTGTGCCTACTCGCCGGTCCTTTGATAACTAGTTATATATAAACATAGTCTTTAAAAAGGTGCATCGTTGCCTTTAACCAGCAAATGTCATCAATTGACGTCATTTCATGTTTCTATGAATATTTTTCCATCCTCTCTGCATAGCAACGTCACATTATATTACATCTATCTATCTATCTATCTATCTATCTATCTATCTATCTATCTATCTATCTATCTATCTATCTATCTATCTATCTATCTATCTATCTATCTATCTATCTATCTATCTATCTATCTATCTATCTATCTATCTATCTATCTATCTATCTATCTATAAATATGTCTGTGTATCTATCTATATACCTATCTATCTATATTTAAATATCTGTCTTTAAATACCTATCTATCTATCTTTAAATACTTATCCATCTGCCTACCCATTCATCTATATGTCCACCCATTCATCTATCTATCTACCTTTTAATTATTCTGTCACATAGGTCAATTATTTTTTCACTAGTAATAATGGGTGAACGATCCCCTAAAAAATATCACAAAAGATATATCGTCCTAATAAGGAGCATGATAAAAACATTGCCTTATTGATTCAATTCTAATGTATAAGTTATGTTAATTTACTACATATGTGCCACTTAATACAATTAACAATAGACTCAATACTTCCACAGTATATGTGTTGAAAAAATCAAGTTTATTTCCTTGTATTCATTTCAGACCGTTTCATCTCTTCTTCTGTACGCGATCCACATAATATTGAATTCATTCAATACACTAAGCCCACCCTTTGATCTAACTGTTTATAACACAACATGCCATTTACTTTAAAAAATTGACTTTTCTGCCTTTCTCCTATTGGTTATCATCGATTTGTAGGCGGGGCCTTTGTTGGCCTATTGATTTCCTTTCATAACTACGTAGTGCTAGAGTTTACCAACAATAAATCGAAACTTTCGACATTGTTTTTAACAACTTCCTCGTGTTTAAAATTTAAAATGAACTTTTACTTTTGACAAACTTACATTTATTGTTTCAATATATAGGTGTGATGTAGATTGCTACTGATAGTTTAGCTAGCTTGTACCAGGCGCTAGTAAAAAAAAATCGGGGGCAGCCAGACTATCCAAAAGGAAGACGACCAGGGCTGTGTCACTGTTTCGCCCACCAGTGTGTGGGGGACACGCAGCGATCTAAGCCGAGCGGAGTGACGCTTGATTTCTGCTTGCGTCGCTCGTGCGAGAAGAGTTAGTGTCCCTGATCTGCCGTGTCGACCCCCCCTCTCCCCCCCAATCCTCCTCGCGTGTGCCCCCCCTCCCCTCTCCCCCCCCCCCAACCACCACCTCCAACCTTCCCACCTCCTTGCTTCATCTGGCAGAGCTCGCCAGTGTCGTCCCAGGTTTCCTCATTGATCGGGTCGTTTTGGACCCACACACACCACCGCGCATCCAGATTAGACGTCAGAGTCCGGCTCAGGAGAAAACTTACCTGTTTGGTGACAATTTCTTAAGTAGACAGTACAGTTGCTGGACGTATAGTCTTACTACTCGTTGCACCTGAAGTATATGAACACATTATAAGACGTGGGAGTTGATTTTGTTTGTTTGTGTGTGTGTGTGTACACAATTTATTGTAATTCTGATACAATGGATAATTGAGTGTGTTCCATAACAAGGATATTTTATCCACCAACTTTGCAGGTGAGTACAGGATTGTCTCTCGTTTATCTTTTGTCATCAATATTCATTACTATAATTTTTTTATGTGGTATTATTAGCTTCATGGCGATCAAAGTATGTACGTATAAAACTCACACAAAATAGATATAAAATGAATGCAAACAAGGTTTTAACTTACATGAACTTGATGCGAAAAATTAACAGATAGACTTAGTAATGATAACATTTTCATGAATCTTTGTAAGATTTGTTTTGCAATGTTCAGTTGTTGTTTTTTACAAGTCAGTGAAACGATGAGATGCTTCTCTCCTAGGTCCTATAAACCAGTAATGGGACGGTTTGTTGGCAGAGTCCTTTTATCCACACCATATCCGTTGGTGCTATGGCCATGGAAGCACCACGGGGGAAATGTAGCTGACTGGAACTAGCCGGGAGTTCAGTTAGATAAATTCAATTTCTTCTTTTACTTTGTAACAACAATGCAACTTATCCAATTTTTTTTTAATATGAGGACATTTTACGAGACAAAAAATATCCTTTCAATAATCAGTACTTAGTTATTTGTCAGGAGTTGAGATTAATTTAAAATGTAGACATAAAAAAGAAAGACTAGAATATTGTTTTTATATTATTACTGTTCTGAATTCAAAATGACTACATTCTATTTTTAATCCGTTAAACACGTTTACCACTAGTGTATCTATACCTATCTCTCTCTCTCTCTCTCTCTCTCTCTCTGTATATATATATATATATATATATATATATATATATATATATATATTAGGGGCGACCGATATGCCTTTTTACCGATAGTCCGATACCGATATTTTCCCCCAGCATTTTTACCGATACCGATATTTTATTTTTAGGGGCTGTCCTTTATTTATGTCAACAAATTTTTGGCGATTTTACCTCCCCCCCTTGTCAACAACTTGTCAAACTTCCAGAGACCCCCCCTATAAAATTACGTCAATATTTGATTACCCCCTCCCCCTAAAAAGGTGGCTTCCAAAATGTTTATGTGGCAAAATTAGTAGGAATATAGTTAGTTTAATTAAAATACTGAATGTTAAGCGAGTGTGTAACACAGAACTACAAACTGCTTAATTTTCCTATTTATTAAAAGTAATTATATTAAATTTAAAAAGTAACATTGTTGACGTCAACTTTTCTTGACCTCCCTCACCTCCCCTTGTAAACAATTGTCAAAAATTTCTGACCCCTCCCCTCCCCCCTATTTTGTTGACGTAATTAATGGACAGCCCCTTAAGCAACAACAATGCCAATTGCCAAACACGTGTTTCTCTCGTACTAATACAGCTAATGACGTATGTCAACCCATGCTTACCCCTTCCCTGTCATATTTCGTGACACATAAGTCTTGTCCCCCCCCCCCCCCCCACACTTCCCCATCCCAAAAAAAATACACACAGATGTTCACTAATTGTATCATTCAAGGTCATACATTAGAATTAAGAAATGCCAATCCTATTGTTTCAAGGTCGTATCTCTGATGTATACGTGACAATTTCTGTGTACGGGTTTTTTTTCCTTTTTTAAAATCTTGTCTGATCTGGTTATAGAATTGGGTTATTTACTGATTTTCTTTTCTGCAACTCTGTTGTGAAAAAAAAACAAACAATGTATCGGCAGCCAAAAAACGGCCGGTCCGACAGTTAACCCATAGTGCCAATATAGGTTCGACTATCGGTCGCTCCTACAACAATCGGCCGATCCGATATTAACCGATAGTGCCAATATCGGTCCGATACCGATAGCGATCCGATTATCGGTCGCTCCCTAATATATATATATATATATATATATATATATATATGTGTGTGTGTGTGTGTGTGTGTGTGTGTGTGTGTGTGTGTATGTGTGTTTACTTATAGACGTTCTTGTGGATCGACTTAACAGACGACGTCATAGGGCCTGACTATCAAAACGCTCAGTCCCAGAACTAGTTGATATTGAATCTTTTCTAAGATAGCTTCCCCCCCCGACAGCCATGTCTCAAGATGTCTACACCTATGGCGAACAATAAACCTAAGAACGCTAATTACTTATATATAAAAATTCCCTTACAATTGTCACCATAATAATACTTGACCGATTCATAAGTTTATTTCAACATCGTATTTATTGCATCTTATAGCAAGTATTACGTAACACAATGTATGTACACACAAACAACAGCAGCAGGTGGGGCATTACAAACCACATTAAATAATATTGAACAATATTATATTCAACAGTGTAACACAGTATTCAAATGGTATACTGCAGTGTTCCAATGGTATAACACAGCAGCCCCGTAGCCGGGGGGGGCACTGGGGGGCCATGCACCCCCGCTAGGTGTGGGGTGCCCCCACGCTTAAAAAAAAGAAGAGAAAAAGAGGACAAAATAAAGAAAAAGTAACTAAAATGAGAAGGCGCCCCCTTACTGGGTATTTGTGCCCCCTGTTTACTTTGACCTGGCTACGGGCCTGTAACACAGTGTTCCAATGGTATAACACGGTATCCTAATGGTATTATACAGTGTTCGAATGGTGTAACACAGTATTCAAATGGTATACTGCAGTTTTCCAATGGTATATCACAGTGTTCTAATGATTCCAAATGGTATAACGGTACATCTTGTCTGGTGTGGTTGGCCGTCACACGAGCCATTGCCAAAAACATTCATTTCTTTTTTCTTAATACGTTTCACTTCCTGTGTACGGCCACTGACCTAATTCGTTGAGCTCTGTCCTGGACTTGATACTCTGGTCAACACCAGATGTCCTGACCTGGTTTCCCTTTCTAGTCTGAGGTCTTTCTTTCTGGCCCAGGTAGGGAAAAGCTCACGCGTGTGCTGACTCTTTTCACGAGTGAGCAAATAAACCAATCTAAATTGAAAGGATGTGTTGAGCTTTACTCTAGTTTATGTAGTAGTGCGTGAAATAAAGTCATCAAATTATTAGTAAAAAAAAATATACAGAAATAGGTAGTATTCTATATAATAATATGTACTTGAAAAAAAAATTATATAACCCAAACTATTAGCCTTGTTATAAAGTTGATTTATTCATAAAAGACAGCTGTAAGATTTACTATCAAATGACTACTTATTGCAGCCCCGTAGAGTGAAAGTTTTACAGCATGGGCCGGCCCCCTGCCCCCCCCCCCCGCACGCTACGGGCCTGACTTATTGTTAAGTAAATAGTTACTGAGTGTACAGAGGAAATAAAACAGTCAATATTTAGTAGAAATGTATTAAGAAATGTGTAAAGAAAACCTTTGTATATTTATTTATGTTTACGCAGTGGCTTCGAATGCGTTATGTTTAAAGAAACATTTTTCTCGATGTTTTAATTCTCTCTAAACCAGAGACAAGAAAACAAATACAAATCATGGTTACTATTATTGATATTATTAATATGTTTGCTTTATAAAACAACGAGTACAGTAAATGCAATAATGAGATTAGTGTAAAACACACAAGAGCTATAGTCTCACTGTCAAGTCATGGGATTAGTAGTGTACATTGAGTCGCACAAGTAAAACCTTCAGATCTTAGGTTTTGAATAAGTTATGCCCTGAAGAAGTTAATTTCTTGAGGGCGGTTATGGTGAATCGCTTATACAAAACCTTTGATCAAATGATATACTGTGATTGTGGGGAGTTGAAAGTTGTTGTTTGTGTTCGAGTTCAAATGTTTTTAATGTCTGTGTTAGAAATGACTCATTAACACATTTGAAAAGTGACATATTGTGTGGACGAAATATATACTTTGTAGGATTTGTTTAGCTAATGATGTTCATATACGAATTAAATTACAATTTAACACAAAATCCATAGCAGTGTATTATGAAAAAAAAACCTCTTTTACTGAACAGATATTGCCAATAACAGCCATTCCTGGTGGGGACTAGTTTGAACAAAAGACGTAATCAAAATGTGTCTACTATGTCGATGATGTCATTACTTTTTGCTGCTATTATGTCAATCCTAAGTCCTTATTCTGAGTCTGTTATAATGAATGTAATAGTAACACTCCCCTGTACACAGTTATCTATACTGCATTTCTTTATAGTTCATCTACTTTTCTTTCTCTCTGGTCAGCCATCTTACAGCTGTCTTCTCTATTTTTGTTTCATATCGTCTTTATTTTCCATCTCTGTAATTCTTTCTCTCCTTTAATTTTATGTCCACCTTTTCATTCTTTCTTTCCCGCGGTCCCTTTTCTTTCATTATCCGTTTCATCATCGTGTCTCATTCCCTCTCTCTCTCTCTCTCTTTTCTTTTTTTTTTTATCCTTCCCTTTCTATGCCTCTCTCATTGACGAAGCCTAATTCACCGATGCCCATACAAACCACTATAATTAGTTGAACCCACACAAATAACCTTAATTATATTCACTAATGAAGCTTCCAGTTATCTTCCGACCTCAAGAGCCCTACACGTGACTCGTTATTACCTGGCTCTCATCAGCCAGATGACCAGATCCTGGAGTAGGAGACAATAACTTCAACCTGGACATCAGATGAATTATAAATCATTTATTACCAACCTGAATTAAAGCTCAATTTGATCATATGTTCATTTGATCATATGTTCGAATGGTAAAAAGAAAAAATAATATGTTTCATTAAGATGATTATGTTTGTCTCTATGTTATCATGTTCTTAATGAAAGAAATGACTGTACCTATATACTATTATAGAGATTAGTTAAGTTCCTTCCCTTAGCCGAATGAAGTGCGATGAAATATAGAATTGATCTATTTCTGTAACCTTGACATATGAAGGGATTGTGTGGTCAGCACAACGACCAGCCGCCTATAATGACCCATTTAAAGCTGAGTGGACTTGAATACACCCAATTTCACCTGGAAAAATGTCCTCATTGGCTCTCATCGAGGATCGAACTCAGAACTCTCAGTTTGACAGTCCATCATCATTCCGCCCACCCCATGGGGTATGGGGAGGGTTATGCATAGGCACGAAGCGACATAAAATTTTCATTTTACACAACCAAAAGTTTTGAAGAACGTCGCCATTCTGTTACCTGACTCGTCACCAAACCACGTGACCAAGTTTAGAATTAGAAACTTAAGCACATTCCATTATACAAATAAGTAAGGCTACATTAATTCAAGAACACATTCGGGAGAGTACCCGTGGATATGCTTTTAGCACCCTTTGAGGTACAGTCATGAAATAGGTTGGGAACCGCTGTTCTAGAAAATGTACCCAGATTAAAAGCCTGTAAACCCAGGGTGGGGAAACTACGGAAGAACTACGAATCGTTTCACTGGATAAAAACAAACAATTGTGGCCATCGGTTTACCCTCCCTCGGCAGTTAACAGTTTTAAATTCGTATTTCTCGTACTGTTAAGAACTTATTTCTTACACAGTGGACTACCTATGGTCCACCGTGGTCCGCGGCCATTGTAGAAGGTTTTAGGTAGCAAATTATAGCTTACTTACTTGTTCTTAGTCCGATATTAAAACTAAGAATATCACAAAAAAATAATGTATATCTGATATTATATTTATATTTTCTTTGTGTGTATGTGTTTACTCATAACATGACGTGTTCTCTCATGTATTTAACAGTTTTCACTATTTAATTTTCCTCTATATTTATGTTTTATGTACATCATGATTCCCATATGACGTCTTAGTATAGATTTTACAATTTATCTCCCCTGACTTTGTTTTCTATAAAAAAGAAAGTAGCTCTGTCAACACCAGACGTTGCCATGGAGACGTAATTATAAATCTGGAGAAAAATCTTTAGACTTCTCAGGTTGTGTTTGTAGTTATTTTAGTTGCAAATCAATTTGTGTGAGAACATATTGTAGAGATGTGGAGAAATGAGAACCAGAAACAAATAATGAAACATTTAGTTTATACCTTATTTATAGACTCTTGCATATAAGCTGATTAAATTATATTCAGTTTGTATTTAAAATACATTTAACATTACTTAGATACGTAATAGACCTCTACACTTTTTAAACACAGGCATAGATAGTTGAATTTATAGTAGGCTCACAATTTAGATTGATTAGGCCCCAAGAATATCTCCATCAACTGGGACCACCTCGAATCACTCACCAACATGTTTGATAAATAATTTTATTGCATGCATTCCATAAGTTGACCAGGTTGTACCTTTCTTGAGACGACCCTGAATTAAGTTTCTTCCCAATATTCATTAGTACAACTACACTTTTTAACAAAACCACACCAACATCTACTCATAGACATGTACACAGACATCTTCTCATAGACATGTACACATACATCTACTCATAGACATGTACACATACATCTACACATAGACATGTACACATACATCTACTCTTATACATGTACACATACATCTACTCTTATACATGTACACATACATCTACTCTTATACATGTACACATACATCTACTCTTACATACATCTACTCTTATACACGTACACATACATCTACTCTTATACATGTACACATACATCTACTCTTAGACATGTACACATACAACTACACAAAGACATGTACACATAAATGTACTCATAGACATGTACACATACATCTACACAAAAACATGTATACATAAATGTACTCATAGACATGTACACATACATCTACACAAAGACATGTACACATACATCTACACAAAGACATGTACACATACATCTACACATAGACATGTACACAGACATCTTCTCATAGACATGTACACATACATCTACACATAGACATGTACACATACATCTACACATAGACATGTACACATACATCTACTCTTATACATGTACACATACATCTACACAAAGACATGTACACATACATCTAACTCTTATACATGCACACATAGTTGCCAATCCACCGACTCACACAGACTCACAAAAGATGCCTCCGCATAAACTCGCATACATTCACTCACCACCAAAGTGCTTCCATTTCACTGCTCATCTAATGACCTATATCTGACTGATATTTACACCATACAATTATCTCACATAAAGACCCGACATGTCACCCTCCTCCCCCAACCCCCCCCCCCTTAATCTACCAGTTACTCACTGGATCCGTTCATGTAACGTGGACACAAAGGGATATAATTATCTACATTACAGCCTGGTCTAAATTACAGAACATCACATAACAGGACGACAGAGGCGCGTCTGGTTTAGATAAAAATGTGGGTTTGGTCTTCTTGCAATGAGAAATATAAAGATAACATTTTGTTTTTGTTTTGTGACCATGTCTCCTCCATTAGCTGGTATGATTCATATGACAGATAACAAGACATAATTACATTGTGATCTCATTAGTCTAATTGCAAGCCATGTTGTTCGTCCTGATATAATAATTACACAATGTGACAATACATTGTATCAAGGGGGGGGGATAACTATTATCACCAGTGGCGTCGCCTGTTGAACTAATGTTATTGTTTTATATTTGTGTTTTATTATATTGTTATATTTTTTGTGTAAGCTAAGTTTAAGACCACAATTAGCAAAGCAAAATATATCACGTGATTGACCATAAATGCTAACAGCTTTTGAATTTTGTAAAAAAAAAAAAATCTTTATAAGTATTCAAAACTTTTTTTTTCTCGTGCATAATTTAGGAAACATAATTGTGAACATTTTTTTAGAAAAAAAAAATCAATAACTGTATTTTATTTACTTTGAAAATCTCGTTTATTAATTTAGCGCACCCTGTATTGCCGCCTCTGATAATCCCTCCACCACACGCTACGCATGTAAAGAATACAACAGATTTGATATAAACACAATAATGACTCAACTGAGTTCCCATCAATGACGTTATTAGCCACCATATGGCCACGCCTACCTACTGACCTACTCAGATGACCCCCAAGAATGTCTTGCTATCAATGTTATTTCTATTGCTTTTGCTTTAAGACAATGACTGTGTACAGTCATACCACGAGGAGGCGACCTGGGAACATTGGTTGTTTATCCAACGTTTGATAACTTGTAGCCTAATTGCTTCTATGTTACCATTTACTTGTGAATGTCATGGGCCCGTGTAGGTCATTCAGGGCCGTTATTTAACTAAGTACAAGTAGAGGTCTGCCTGACATAGTGTACATTCTCGTATTAATACATTATTATCTTTTTATGCGCACCTAAAGGTACAATGCGTAGATGTCAACAGACATTGAAATACACTGTGCCAATAAGAAACGCTGGAGTAAATGAGGGGAGCGTGTGGGAATCAAGATGATCTCCTCAGAGTTTACACCTTCGATTCAGACCGGCTGTGTGTGTTCATATATTTGGATGTTAAATACCAACAGACACACACACACACACACACACACACATATATATATATATATATATATATATATATATATATATATATATAATTATGAGTAAACTGGCAACAATTGCCTTTACCAGTAAAAGTAAACTACTGATGTTTTTCTAATTCGTCTCATAACTCTTTGTTGTGTGGACAAACATACTTTAGTACCAGCTATGCACAACATACTTTAGTACCAGCCTTGCACCGTACAACATTGAATGAATCTTTATGAATTAAAAATATAGTCGAGACAAAGATCTTCAAAGATAGTATTACATTTTATCACATTATTAAATAGTATAACATTATTGAACAGAATAATATTTTTAAACAGTCTAACGTTATCAAATAGTATAACATTATAATGGAAAAGCTGAAACGAAAATAATTATATGTCGTCTGTTGAAAAGGGTGGCCTGCCATATTGAGCCAGCCCATAAGTGAATGGCTCTTATAATGACAAAATCGATTTCTTTACGTGATTAAGAAAATATTGTGTCCCTCAAGCTTAGCTGACCATTCTGTGACCGTGTTCCTCCTGTACTTCTTGTTTGTCTGCTGTCATCTTCTGCCAGTCAGGCCAGCTTTCTATAGCTTGCAATGTGGAGAGATAACCTGCTTGTTGCTACTCGGGCTACAATAGTGAATGACAATCCATAAACAAATCTCTCATCTCCCCTGCTTAGAAAGTTAGTACATTACTTCCCCTTTGTTGGACCGTCAGTCAAGTTCTAGTCGCTATTATGGGTCACTTGATCTGTCTGTCTTTGATATACGCAGCACCAGTAGTTAAAATGCATACTACATCTAGCCCATACATGGGCAAACTACGGCGCGCGGCCCAAGTACGGTCCGTTTGATCCGAGCCGCGCAATTAATTTTAAGTGCTAATTTCTGCTTCTGGTCTGGCGGACTCTGGTCCCTTTAGTCATTGACAGTTGAATTAATATATGATTAACAAATGAGTTTGAAGACGTGTAACAATGTATTTGTGTAAGGTGCAGAGGCAGAGCAGGCTGGTGAGCTAGGCGATTATTGTCATTCATGCGGGGCTACGATCGAATCTCCACACACAGGACAATCGTGGGATGCTGCGGGCATAGGGCCATCGCTCTAGTCACCACCGTTACACACAGAGGCCTCCAATAGTAAGGTGTTTGGAGGGAAGGTGTTTTGATAATTCTGTGTGAGATGTTGGGTGGGTGTGAATTGGTGTAATGTATGTTGATGTAGGTGTTGTGTCATTTGATGTATTATATAGACTTATTATTAACAGTATAATCACTAGTGTAAATTGTGTTCTATGGAACACGTCACAAGTACACAAAACTGCAACATTGTGTGTAACATTGTAAAGGGGTGAGGTGTAAGCTGTCCACATACATAAATCGGTTAGTCCTGTTAAGGTGTACCATGATAGTTAAGTCTGTTATCCAACAATATCCCTGGGGGAAAGGCGGAAGGAGGAGTACACAGAGAAAACAAAGTTCTTAGTGACACTGTATCTATGTGGGGTGGGGAGAGGGGAGGGGCGATATATATGACTGCAATTTCGTTGCCTGTCAGTTTTTGTATCGGAGAGATGAAAGGTTGATAATTACTTTGATACCATCACAGGGACAGCGGATTTTTTTTAGTGATGGGGGGGGGGGAGTGAGGGTCTCTATTTCGTACTATATTTTCTCCCCTTGTGATGTTCTGTCAGTCCGACCCCGCCTCCTCCCCGTCCCTGGAGTGTGATGGTGTCCGGCAATGAAATGTTATAATTGAAACTAGTGTTTGCCCATTGACAGGGACACATTATCAAATAACACTGTTTAGAATAGGAAAGGTGGGGATAGGGGTGCTAGTGTAAACTGTAGGCTGTGTTAGTTTTGTAAAAAAAAAAACTTTAAACAAATATTGAGTGAAGGCCTAATACCATAACATCAACACAGTTTGAACACATTCTTTTACAATGTCTAAAAATAAAAAAAGTCAATAATACAGTAGTCTTCAACTTCATTTCAATCATTCAGACCATCAATGTATTATTGAAATATAAAAAAGGGAAACAATAATTTTGTAATATGGTTCAGTACAGATTGAGACACACACTCTGTCTCGGTTATGTAATAAATTCGTATCGCCGTTATAGAAGGAATTATTTTTACAGTCAGCTTTATCATGGCTGCAGGACATTTCTCCCAGTGCCTTACCAAAAAAAAAAATCATTTCAGAATTTATCTGACATGTTTATGGGACTAAAAATCCCCCGCTGGAAAATGAAAATCATTGATTTGTTTTCCATTTCAGCCCAGTTATCTTCATCTTTCTTGGATTAATTTGGTTCAAATAATTAATCTTCATCTTTTAAAGAGCAACTTCTCAGGCAGTAGAAGTTACTTTGAAGTTACTTAAAGTTGAGCTCAAAAATTTATTTAAACCGCTCTCTGAATATTTTAACTTCAGGAGTAGACAAAAATGAATGTCTCTGGGCTGATATCTTGATCAGAAAAATTTTACTGAGATATTTTTATAAATATATATGAACATTACAGCGGTTTGAAATCGTATATATCCATAAAAGAAAAACATGAAATTGTAAATAATGGCAACCAGACTTACACCTAAAATGGAAACCGTTCCAGTTAACATCCTACAGAAGACAAATTATAACCAATAAATAACGGAATTTCCAATTGTGCCGGACCACCCATAATGCCTTTTAATTCAGTTAATAAGAGTTATCTGGAGGTGGGGGTAGGGGAATGCTTTTGCTATGTATACACTACAATGTTCTCTTAGTTTAAGATTTAAACAAATCAGTTAAATAAAGCAGCAGGAGACAGATTTTTCTCTTCATATATTTCCCATTCTATTTACTTTAACCTGATTTATCTCATAATTAGAAAATTTACTAAATTACTAGACAAGGTTTCCAGGTGTAGGTCTATGTTGAAAAATTCCAAGGCCATCAAGTTATTTTAAATAAGATTTATCTATGTACGTGTTTGAATCTGTGAAATAAGCAAAGAACAAAGTTGTTATATAAACAATCGAGTTCACTATCCATTTATTTAGTCACACTGGACAATGTTTCAGAACGACTTTAACACGTGAAATGTAACAAAAATGTTTGTTTAGACTCAGTCTGTGGCGATTTGCGCGAGACACAAATTAAATGTCAGTCTCGTCCGTTTAGCGTCCATTCAGTGGTCACTCAGTTGTCATAGGGCTTTGAAATACTCCCCGGTAATGGGATAGCGACCAGGCTATAGTGCGGGGAGGGAGGGAGGGGGGCGACTTGTTAATGGACATTTAGTTTTCTGAAAGCAGGAGGTTGGAAGAGGGAAGATACTTCAGTTTCTTTTTCCTTTGCCCCTACCCCCCCCTTTCCCCCTCTTTTTTCAAATCCCCACCCCCCTTCCACCCAAGCCGTCAACGTCAACATTAAAAAATGTTTGTCCTTCAAAGAGTGAGTGATGTCTTTTGACAGGACTAATTGAATCTCTCAGTTTGTAAAGATGTAGGCTCTAACTGTACTTGTCCCTTTGTAATACCACACACTTCCAACTGTACTGGTCACTTTGTAATACCATATAATCCTACTGTACTGGCAAACTTTGTAATATCATATAATCCTACTGTACTGGTCACTTTGTAATATCACAGAATCCTACTGTACTGGTCACTTTGTAATACCACAGAATTCTACTGTACTGGTCACTTTGTAATACCACAGAATTCTACTGTACTGGTCACTTTTTAATACCACAGAATCCTACTGTACTGGTCACTTTGTAATACCACAGAATCCGACTGTACTGGTCACTTTGTAATACCACAGAATCCGACTGTACTGGTCACTTTGTAATACCACACACTTCCAACTGTACTGGTCACTTTGTAATACCACACACTTCCTACTGTACTGGTCACTTTGTAATACCACACACTCCTACTGTACTGGTCACTTTGTAATACCACACACTCCAACTGTACTGGTCACTTTGTAATACCACAGAATCCGACTGTACTGGTCACTTTGTAATACCACACACTCCAACTGTACTGGTCACTTTGTAATACCATACACTCCAACTGTACTGGTCACTTTGTAATAAAGCACACTCCTACTGTAACGGTCAGTTGGTGATAATTTACTCCATAACTCAGCATTCTCTTATTGACCCTCAGTTCTAAATTCATCAAGCCCTTACTATGCTGTTTAGATAACTATACTGTTTAGATAACTATACTGTTTAGATAACTATACTGTTAGGATAACTATACTGTTTAGAATAACTATACTGTTTAGATAACTACACTGTTCAATCCGTCTGCATTTCACTGGTCTTCTTTCAGTTTTATTAAAATTTCATTATTCTATTATTCAGTCAGCGGCCATTAAAACGTTTCTCTTATAAAGGGCAGTCAACTCTAAAAGTTTGTAATGTTAAAACCTCTTATGTGAACAGTCTAATATTTTTCTGAATGTAATTCTGGCATACATAAATTAAAGAATGTAAAACTTATATTTTGAATGTAGTGCTATTGGCTTACTGCAATACATATATCAATTGAAAGAACAACGTACAGCATACAATACGCTGTCGGATTTATTTAACTCTCTAGATTTCTTATCTCAAGGAAGTCAATACCCTAAAAAAAACTCTTTACTCCGATATTTATGTTTAAATTAGTCAATTCAGGTTTAGAGCTGCTACAGAGAAATTGGAATTCTAATTTCTACAAGCAAAGAACTTTGACATTTAAAAAAAATACAAATGAGACACTTCTAATTATCTACAACACTTTCTGTAACAAAAGCGTTACCAAATACAATTAAATTTACAAAAAAAAAAAGAACACACTAATATTTGTCCCAATGTCAGTTCTATAGCAACATTTGCCTCATGGCGTAATCGTTACAAAAAAAAAGTCCAAATCACTGAATAAATAAATTTATTCGTTCGTTAGCCTTTTTTAAAAAAAGAAACTGTCAGCTTTGTGATAGTTTCCATAGTAACATGTTCTGTTTATATTGCAATCTCATCCATCGATTCAGTGCATCTGCTATTCCATGCCCCATTGTGTTCAAATGAAGAGAACAAAAATAAACTAACAAATCGTGGTTTGGTCATTTAACTGGTCATCGGAATGTTGTTGCCATGGCCACATTGAAGCAAACAACTTTGCCGTGGACGTTGTCAGGCGTCCCGTCAGTTTGAAGTCCCCAGCGACAATGACAGTGGTAATGGTCAACTCTAAAAACCCACAAATTGACTGACAGTGGACGGACACGCTATTCACAGGAGTGAAAGAACCTGACACGTGGAGTGAATGGCCACTGGACCCACCTGATTGCCTGGACTGGCTGTTTCCGTCTTGATAATGACCTATTCAGAATGTGTTTTTAAATGAGTTAGCTCCCTGCTGGGTAACTCTTCTCTGCTTGTTTGTTTGTAGAGTTATTCTTTGGTTCAAGGTTGTGTTTGTTGGGAACAGTTACTTGCATTTGTGCATTTGTGCATTAAAAATGTGAACAAAATCCAACTTAAGTGCAATCATAAGTTTTTTTTTTAAATTTAAATATTAAACTGGGTTCAAACTGTGTTCAAATTTCAAATTTTGCCTTTATATATAGAATGCCTTGAACATTAAATATATATAACATATGGTAAAATAGAGACCATGCCTTGCAATAAACAATGCCATTATTTGTATTAATATTACTTTATTAAAGTTTAATATTCTTTTGTATTTCATTCTCAACAGAAGTGAACAACTTTCAGTTCAATATAAACAAACGGCCGTTGGATAATGAAATATTCCTATGATAGGAAAGCAATAGATCAAACTAGTGAAACATGATTAGTGGCACCGGAGAGGACTCAACGGGGACTTCATTGTGAGTGGTGCCATACCAATGTTGAGCAATCAATATTGATCTTCAATTTCTACTGGAATGTTCTACGTTCAGGAGCAGATAATCTGATAACATTAGTCTGGCTTTCAATCTATTGACACGTTGGACGGCTGTTAACAATTATGAACGAAAGTTTGATTTGACGAGCTGGTGCGAGAAATCTCCGACGAAGAGAATCTGGAGGACGGAAAGGATTGTTTAGGAAACTAGCAAATAATCGAGAAATTAATATTTCTTGTAAATACTTGATGATCAATATTTAGATGTTAGGCCCTGTCCTTTGATAATATTTTAATAAGCACCTGTTGCAGTTTTATTTGCAAATATTGAAAATGTACTACACGGTTTTGACTAGTCTAGCTTTGTCTGCAATAATATTGGTAACGTCAGGTCAGTTACAGGATCTTGTGTTCTCGCAACCTGAAGAGCAAAACGTTGGTCAGCTAGTTGGCAGTGTATCATCTAGCCCCGTGTTCATCGCTGCTGTGGGAGACACTGACCGGGGCAGTCTGAGATACAGCATCTTGCCGGACAGTAGTAATAAAAACGGAGAATATTTCCGGATAGATTCCGTGTCCGGGAACATCACGTTCGCCGTCAAAGTGGACAGAGAAAAGGTCTGCCCTATTAACAACATCTGCGAACTTCTCTTCGCTGTGGCGGTCTCAGGCAACAACAACTTCTTCACGCGGGTCCCTGTCAAAGTGGTAATCACTGACATCAACGACAACAGCCCGACATTCAAAGAAAGCGTTATGACGGTTCACATCAGCGAAGCCGCTCCGATTGGCTCATCGTTTTCCCTAAGCGCCGCGACAGATCTGGACATGAGCGTAGAGAACGGAGTCAGCGCATACATGATTGAGCCGGATAGCGATACGTTCAGAGTAGCCATGACCCAGAACCAGGTGGGGATGTCGCAGGTGTACCTGGTGACCAAGCAGAACCTTGACCGTGAGACCGTTGATTCTTACAAACTGACCGTCGTCGCTAAAGACGGCGGGAGTCCACCCAGGAGCGGGACGATGACCGTGAACGTAGTGGTGGACGACTACAACGACAACAGCCCCAGTTTCACCAGCGCCATCTACACCGCCACCTTCAACGAGACGGCCGGTGCCGGATACAATATCTTGACCGTCTCTGCCTCCGACCTGGACATTGGCGACAACGGTAAGGTGACGTACAGCCTGAGTACTGCGCAGCCGCCCAACAAAGTTGAGGTCAGGGATAAAGTGGACGTCAACAGCACGACGGGGGTTGTGTACCTCAAGAAGCAGCTGACCAGCGGCGATTACCAGATTCTCATAGACGCACGCGACTCTGGGTACCCTCAGAGATTTAACCTAACCTTGTTGAAAATATCTGTGCTGGACACAGAGAACAACCAGCCCGTTGTAACACTGACCCCCGTGGCAAACAATGATCTCCCTGCCGGCTGGGTACCCGAGGTCATCGCTGGGACGGGCACTGTTGTAGCTGTGCTGACCGTCAAAGACCCTGACTCGGGCCAAAACGGAAATGTCACTTGCTCCTGCCTGGAACCCAATTTTCTTCTCCAGCAGCTGGGTCCTGGAGCCTATAAAGTAACATTAGTAGCTCCTGTGGATAGAGAGCGTAACGCGAGTTTTAATATTGTGGTAGTTTGCCAAGATCATGGCTCGCCAAGTCTGAACGGTACTGCCAACCTTGAGATTCGAGTCTGGGACATCAACGATAATAAACCTATATTCGGAAAATCCAATTACACGGCCAGCATCCTAGAAAATAATATGAAAGGCGATACCGTACTCGTAGTCAACGCTCTAGACGCAGATGAAGGCGAGAATGCCAGAATCAATTACAAACTTCTTGACGATACAGAAAGTTTCGTTATAACGCCGACTACCGGAGTCATTCGAGCGAATAAATCTTTTGATTACGAGGAGACTCAGAAATACGAATTCATGGTGCTCGCGGTGGACAACGGTAACCCGAAGATGACCGGAAGTGCCTATGTGACGGTCATTATAAAGGACATTAACGACGTGGCACCCAAGTTCTCACAGGAACGTTACTCCTTCCAGATTTACGAAAACAGGCAGCCTAATAACATTGTGGGAAATTTTACTGTCACTGACCCAGATACAGAAGAAGGAGGGGAGATTACTCTATCCTTACAGTCTAAACAGGGTGCCGATTCGTTCGTACCTTTCTCGGTGACCAAAGATGGATGCATCATGGGTAAAGAGAAATTTGACAGAGAAGTGAAAGATACGTACAACTTCTACATAGTGGCCACTGATAATGGACAACGGAAATTATCCTCCTCGGCTGAAGTTACTATTAAGATATTGGACGAAAACGACAACAAACCAGAGTTTATTTTCCCAGGAAACCAGAATTTTTCAGCATTTGTTAACATCCCCATAGACTCGGACACGGTGATTCTAAAAATAGAAGCCCACGACGCAGACGAGGGTAAAAACGCGGCATTGATCTACAGTCTATCTGAGAGTAATGCCTCTGACCTCTTCAGAATCGCTCGTGTGAGCGGAGAATTGATGCCCAATAGGAATATTGGCTCACTGGACATTGGCACCTACGCCATTACTATAAATGTTAGCGACCAGGGCTACCCACAGCTGTGGTCAACCAGGGTGCTGCTGCTGGTGGTCCAGTCAGAGTCCGTGGCGACAACCGGACGGGTCATTGCTGACCAAAACGTTCTCATTGTGGCCTGCATAATCTGTTTCACGGTGATCGTGTCGGGGGCCGTGCTTGTGGCGATATGTGTTCTGAGGAGGTTGGATCATCAAAGAAAGTTGCAGTACACTTCTTCCATTAGGGATGCCAGCCACGCAGGTGTTGACGGTGGACCACAATATGACCTGGCGGTAAGTAGATCTTAGTGTATAGTTTTGTGTACCATAGTTTATAACTTGGGATAATCCATTTCTGTGTATAGTTTTGTGTACCATAGTTTATAACTTGGGATAGTCCATCTCTGTGTATATTTTAATGTACTATAGCTTATAACTTGGGAGAGTCCATCTATTTTTTTCATTTTTGTTTATGGTTAAAATCAGACGAGTCCTTAAGCAGTACGCAGTTGCATTGGTCAGTGTCATAAGACTATATCAGGAATTTCAGCAAATTAAACTGATGTGATGACAGGTGACAAAGTTATCTATTATCGCGGGGCCCCTCCTTAGTTCAGAGCCTGCAACTCGCCTATGTCGTCAACGTCAAAGCCTCCGCCCCCCCCGACCTGTTATAAAACAGAACTCACTCCACTGCTGTAAAATAGCCCCCCCCGACCTGTTATAAAACAGAACTCACTCCACTGCTGTAAAATAGCCCCCCCCCCCGACCTGTTATAAAACAGAACTCACTCCACTGCTGTAAAATAGCCCCCCCCGACCTGTTATAAAACAGAACTCACTCCACTGCTGTAAAATAGCCCCCCGACCTGTTATAAAACAGAACTCACTCCACTGCTGTAAAATAGCCCCCCCGACCTGTTATAAAACAGAACTCACTCCACTGCTGTAAAATAGCCCCCCCGACCTGTTATAAAACAGAACTCACTCCACTGCTGTAAAACAAGAACTCACTCTCCACTGCTGCCCGTAAATAGCCCCCGACCTGTTATAAAACAGAACTCACCCACTGCTGTAAAATAGCCCCCCGACCTGTTATAAAACAGAACTCACTCCACTGCTGTAAAATAGCCCCCCCCTGTTATAAAACCCCCCACCTGTAAAATATTCCCCCCGACCTGTTAAAACAGAACTCACTCCACTGCTGTAAAATAGCCCCCGACCTGTTGCTTAAAACAGGAACTCCCCACCTTGTGCAAAATCGCCCCGACCTGTTATAAAACAGAACTCACTCCACTGCTGTAAAATAGCCCCCCCCCCGACCTGTTATAAAACAGAACTCACTCCACTGCTGTAAAATAGCCCCCCCCCGACCTGTTATAAAACAGAACTCACTCCACTGCTGTAAAATAGCCCCCCCCCGACCTGTTATAAAACAGAACTCACTCCACTGCTGTAAAATAGCCCCCCCCCCCGACCTGTTATAAAACAGAACTCACTCCACTGCTGTAAAATAGCCCCCCCGACCTGTTATAAAACAGAACTCACTCCACTGCTGTAAAATAGCCCCCCCCGACCTGTTATAAAACAGAACTCACTCCACTGCTGTAAAATAGCCCCCCCCCGACCTGTTATAAAACAGAACTCACTCCACTGCTGTAAAATAGCCCCCCCCCCGACCTGTTATAAAACAGAACTCACTCCACTGCTGTAAAATAGCCCCCCGACCTGTTATAAAACAGAACTCCACTAGCCGCTGGCAAAATAGCCCCACTGCTGTAAAATAAAAGTAGCCCCCCCCGACCTGTTATAAAACAGAACTCACTCCACTGCTGTAAAATAGCCCCCCCCCCCCCCCCCCGACCTGTTATAAAACAGAACCTCACTCCACTGCCCCCCCGACCTGTTATAAAACAGAACTCACTCCACTGCTGTAAAATAGCAACCCCCCGACCTGTTATAAAAAACAGAACTCACTCCTCCACTGCTGTGGAAAAGCCCCCCCCGACCTGTTATAAAACGAGAACTCACTCCCACTGCTGTAAAATAGCCCCCGACCTGTATAACAGACTGCTCCACTGCTGTAAACCAGCCCCCGACCTGTTGTAAAACAGAACTCCTCCACTGCTGTGAAGTAGCCCCCCGACCTGTTGAACTCACTCCACCTTGTAAAATAGCCCCCCGACCTGTTGCCAAAACAGAACTCCTCCACCTTCAAAATAGCCCCCCCCGACCTGTTATAAAACAGAACTCACTCCACTGCTGTAAAATAGCCCCCCCCGACCTGTTATAAAACAGAACTCACTCCACTGCTGTAAAATAGCCCCCCCCGACCTGTTATAAAACAGAACTCACTCCACTGCTGTAAAATAGCCCCCCCCGACCTGTTATAAAACAGAACTCACTCCCACTGCTGTAAAATAGCCCCCCCCCCGACCTGTTATAAAGCAGAACTCACTCCACTGCTGTAAAATAGCCCCCCCCGACCTGTTATAAAACAGAACTCACTCCACTGCTGTAAAATAGCCCCCCCGACCTGTTATAAAACAGAACTCACTCCACTGCTGTAAAATAGCCCCCCCCGACCTGTTATAAAACAGAACTCACTCCACTGCTGTAAAATAGCCCCCCCCGACCTGTTATAAAACAGGAACTCACTCCACTGCTGGCAAATAGCCCCCCCCCCGACCTGTTATAAAACAGAACTCCACTCCACTGCTGACCTGTTATAAAACAGGAACTCACTCACTGCAAAATAGAACTCCTCCACTGCTGTAAAATGGCCCCCCCCGACCTGTTGTAAAACAGGAACTCCTCCACTGTGAAGCCAGCCCCGACCTACATAAAACAGAACTCACTCCACTGCTGTAAATAGCCCCCCCCGACCTGTTATAAGAAACAGAACTCCTCCACTGCCCCCCCGACCTGTTATAAAACAGAACTCACTCCACTGCTGTAAAAATAGCCCCCCCCCCGACCTGTTATAAAACAGAACTCACTCCACTGCTGTAAAATAGCCCCCCCCGACCTGTTATAAAACAGAACTCACTCCACTGCTGTAAAATAGCCCCCCCCCGACCTGTTATAAAACAGAACTCACTCCACTGCTGTAAAATAGCCCCCCCCCCGACCTGTTATAAAACAGAACTCACTCCACTGCTGTAAAATAGCCCCCCCCGACCTGTTATAAAAACAGAACTCACTCCACTGCTGTAAAATAGCCCCCCCCGACCTGTTATAAAACAGAACTCACTCCACTGCTGTAAAATAGCCCCCCCCCCGACCTGTTATAAAACAGAACTCACTCCACTGCTGTAAAATAGCCCCCCCCCCGACCTGTTATAAAACAGAACTCACTAGCCCCCCACTGCTGTAAAATAGCCCCCCCCGACCTGTTACTAAAACAGAACTCACTCCACTGCTGTAAAATAGCCCCCCCCCCGACCTGTTATAAAACAGAACTCGCTCCACTGCTGTAAAATAGCCCCCCCCCGACCTGTTATAAAACAAGAACTCACTCCACTGCTGTAAAATGGCCCCCCCACCTGTTATAAAAACAGCTGTAAAATAGAACTCCTCCACCTGCTGTAAATAGCCCCCCCCGACCTGTTATAAAACAGACCTGTTATAAAACAGAACTCCTCCACTGCTGTAAAATAGCCCCCCGACCTGTTATAAAACAGAACTCCTCCACTGCTGTAAAATAGCCCCCCCCGACCTGTTACCAAACAGAGAACTCCTCCACTGCTGTAAATAGCCCCCCGACCCACTGCTGTAAAATAGCCCCCCCCGGCCTGTTTATAAAACAGAACTCACTCCACTGCTGTAAAATAGCCCCCCGACCTGTTATAAAACCCCGACCTGTTGTAAACAGAACTCCTCCACTGCTACATGTTATAAAACAGAACTCCTCCACTGCTGTAAAATAGCCCCCCCCGACCCTGTTATAAAAAAACGAACTCACTCCACTGCTGTAAATAGCCCCCCCCGACTCCTGTTATAAACAAACTCACTCCTCTGCTGTAAAATAGCCCCCCCGACCTGTTAGTAGACTCACTCCACTGCTGTAAATAGCCCCCCCGACCTGTTATAAAAAACAGAACTCACTCCACTGCTGTGAAATAGCCCCCCGACCTGTTGCTAAAACAGGAACTCCTCCAAATAGCCCCCCCCCCCGACCTGTTATAAAACAGAACTCACTCCACTGCTGTAAAATAGCCCCCCCGACCTGTTATAAAACAGGAACTCACTCCACTGCTGTAAAATAGCCCCCCCCGACCTGTTATAAAACAGAACTCACTCCACTGCTGTAAAATAGCCCCCCCCCCGACCTGTTATAAAACAGAACTCACTCTCCCACTGCTGTAAAAATAGCCCCCCCCGACCTGTTATAAGAACAGAACTGCTGTAAAACAACCCCACTGCTGTAAAATAGAACTCCTCCACCCCCCCCCCGACCTGTTATAAAACAGAACTCACTCCACTGCTGTGTGAAGTAGCCCCCCGACCTGTTGCTAAAACAGGAGACCTCACTCCACTGCCTTGTAAGTAGCCCCCCGACCTGTTATAAAACAGAACTCACTCCACTGCTGTAAAATAGCCCCCCCCCGACCTGTTATAAAACAGAACTCGACTCCACTGCTGTAAAATAGCCCCCCCCGACCTGTTATAAAACAGAACTCACTCCACTGCTGTAAAATAGCCCCCCGACCTGTTATAAAAGCAGAACTCCTCCCACTGCCTGTAAAATAGCCCCCCCCGACCTGTTATAAAACAGAACTCACTCCACTGCTGTAAAATAGCCCCCCCCCGACCTGTTATAAAACAGAAACTCACTCCACTGCTGTAAAATAGCCCCCCCGACCTGTTATAAAACAGAACTCACTCCACTGCTGTAAAATAGCCCCCCCCGACCTGTTATAAAACAGAACTCACTCCACTGCTGTAAAATAGCCCCCCGACCTGTTATAAAACGAACTCCTCCACTGCTGTAAAATAGCCCCCCGACCTGTTATCAAAACAGAACTCACCCTCCACTGCTGTAAAATAGCCCCCCGACCTGTTATAAAACAGAACTCACCCCCCTGCTGTAAAATAATCCCCTCACCCCCCTCTCCTCCCCAAACGCATACTTGGAATGAGAAACATTCGCTCTCCTTTGTTTTGTATATTGACTTTCCTTTTCACAAGACCCCTTCAATCCGAGATTCTGCAATTTTGGGAAAACAAACTTTACAGCCTATAAAAATAAGAACAAACAAAATGTTGGTTGTGTCACTTTTGTTGACTAGCAGTGACCACACCGCTGCCCCATTCCTCAATCCGCGACCACCTCTCTCTCACTCTTCATATTACAGCAGCTGTCAGTACTTTGTTATGCTCTACACACTGATTAGTGGGCAGGGCATTGAATTTAGAACAAAGTTTGCTTTTGTTTGGAGTTTGTGCACTGGGCACATGTGTCAATACACCGGCCAGTCTGGGCACACATTGCTGGGAGAGCAAATCTGGGAGATTGTTGGGAATTTTGTGACTTAAGGCTATTTAACGTGAGTGCGAAGGGACACGGCCCTATCAATATAGTTCAAAGACACACAGAACCAGCACTGAATTGATACATACAATATAATGCAGTATGCGATAATATTACCCCGTTCTCATGTATATATATATATATATATATATATATATATATATATATATATATATTATTTATTAAGTCTTAGCTTATGTATATGTATTTCCATTGATCTTCCCCCCAGCCCCCTCCTCCCGACTTTATCCGTTAGCAGCTCAAATTTGAGCATAAGGGTGTTAAATGTGTATCCTTGCAGTATCCAACAGATCACACCTTTACATACTTATGGATCATTAAAGATAACGACCTAACGTAGTTCGTTGCCACTCTAGCCCTGAACTTTATAACTCCAATATACGACTTTACTATAATCTGTATTTTGGTGACTAAATACTTGAGTCCTAATTCACTTTCTAAGTATAAGTTTATTTTTTTGATCACAGCCGTAGTGATTATTATTGGTGTCCTCGTGCAGAGTTAGTAAAGGGGAAAAGGGCTCAAGTAATTGTTAGCAATGTTGCTCCAAATGATATAAATAACAGCGATTTGGGTTCTGCGTTAAATCGAAAGTAAAAAATTAATACAACAGTATTCCAGTTTAAAATACGATCATTAAAAAATCGGATCTGCCCGAAACCAAAAGTAACCCAGACTACCGATCAAGTCTAAGGGGATGTAATTCTATGCAAAGGTTTTGCAGGGTACATCTAGTAAATTATTTTGCAAAATGTGTGAGGCCCCATTCCGTTAGCGGGAACCTTTCGTGTTTTGCGTCAACCATCAAGCGGCATTATTGTAAATGGTACAAGTGACCAATGGATATAAATATATTACTCTATGAGGACAAATCATGGCAGCTAAAACTGGTTTAGGCATGGGACGTTGTCATTGGTTACTCCATCAGTCACTCTTCAACCAAACATAAAATAATTACTATAAACACTCGACACGGCGGGTACAACAGCAACAGTTTGTTTCCTTGGAGTATATTTTAAACACCATCAATTTAACCACGGTGACAGGTCTACATATGTTGGACAAGGACGTCAACTAGACCTCCCATTCTACAGAACTAAATGGCCCATTATTATCCTAACTGCGTCCGCTATTTCTCTCCGTTGACCATTCTGCCAGCTCTGATACGCTAACGTACGCGGGCCGAATCCGACACGCGTGTGTTGACCAACGGCCAACAATGTCCGGTCCACTCGAGCTGGCCAGGCAAAGCAACAAAAGTGTTGTAAAAGAAATGTAAACTTGGTCCGGCCAGAAAGGTGAGGTAATCCATCACTTAAGTAGGGCTCTCTCATTGACCGGGTTATTTGCCCCTGTCATTTTTTTTTCCAAAAAATGGGTGGTCGGGTATAACAGAGGAAGGCTGGGGGTTGAGGTGGCGGTGGTAATACGTTAAATAGTTTTCTCTCTTGTGTCGCTTAGTTTACCGATTCTTGAAAACTTCACCAGGTGAATGGACGAGGGTACCGTACGTTTGTCTTTTTGAGAACACTTGCTATAAAGTGGACATCTGTACCCTGTACACGTGAAGTACTTTCTCTGTCCACATTGGGGCACTAAGACTGCTAATGGTCAGAGGTAAAAAAATTAATGAGCATTACCTGAAGTGTTTAAATGTTATTTTAAAATTCAATTAAAATCAAAACATTGTATTAAATTTTGCGGACATAACTTTTAATTGGCTGCACTTCTTCAGGGTCAAAAAAATAAATACCGTTTAATGCAGCCATTTTTTTGTGTGTGGCTTGTTTTGTACTTTACCAGTCGACGGGAAATGACAAATGATACATAATAACAAGGAACGGATGGTCGTGCGGTAAGGCGCTCGACTTTTGACCAGATGGTCCCTGGTTAGATCTCCGGTTGAGTACTAACGAATATTTCAGGCCAAGATTAAAGTCCCCGCTAAATCCCCCGTGATGCCTCCTTGGCCATTGCACTATCGGTTATGGAGGGCATGAACGAAGATCTTCGTAAAAAGCCGTCCCATTGGTGGCTTCATCTCATCCTTACAGTGACTTCACACACAAAACAATTCTAATTTTCAAAGCAAGCCATACTAACGCTTCACTTAAACCTAATACTATTTCACCCTATGATATATTTCAGTTAAGATGTCAATGGCTTTGTCGTTTGACTGTGTAGAATTTCCTTGTGCGATATATCGTTGAGTATATTATAAATAAAGAGCTCTTTCAGCCATTATTTTCAGAAAAATATAATTCTTTTATACGGCAGTTAACAAAGTTTACTTGAAAGTTAACTTAAAATTTTCATTTGCATGTGAGTCGGGTACACTATCGACTTGGCCAACAGTACAAACGTTAAGTAATTGATTGAATAAGTCGCCGCAATCGTTAGGATTTTAATTACACCGTCACGTGACTAACGCAGCCATTCACGCCAACGTTGTCCTGTCCTTACAACGACGCCCGATCCCTCCCTTGTTATTGTACTATGTTTGTTACTCCCCATGTGGCGTTAATCAAACAAGACCCCCCTACAGGGCAACAACAGTTCACACAACTCACAGAGTACTAGTGACCGACACAAATAAAACTACCCAAAAAGTCCGCCCCTGTGGAAACGGGCCACATGTTATGTAGCTTATTATTTTTTTTTTATACAGAGGAGAAATTTATGATGAAAGTGTAACGCATCGTTCTCCCCCACCCCACCCTACCCCACTCCCCTTATCGTCCACAGGGGCGGCTCCACCCTTTCCTTCTATCAGCACGTTTCAGATGAGTGTAAATTTTAATGATTGTTTTGGGGGACGTCTCCTTTTTTTTTGTTTTTATTTTTTTTCGTTTTCGTAATAAAAAAAAATTCTGATCAATTTCCCTGAGACGGAGATGTTAATGTTATGTTTAGCTGAAGGTTGAATCATCTCTGACTGTCATTACTGGACACATCTTCCTTTGTTCATCCAAGAAACAACTCACTTCACCCATTCATCGTCACGCCTCTGAGGAGATTTTGTTTTTTTACTTTATTGTCTCCCACGCCCCCTGGTGACCGGTGATTAACTTCCGGGTGAAATTGTCAAAAAGATTCAAATAATTATTTGGTTTCCATTAATTCATGATGATGTAAATATAAATGTTATAATACAAATAATTCAAATAAACAAACACAAAAATGATTATAATTCAGCGTTAAACAGACCACATATATACAGTGTATAGGTCAGAAAACTAAACTTTTTATTTGTGGATTTTTTCTTTTTATGCTCAGAACCACAACAAAACGCTTTATATTTTAGTTTCAACCATGTCTTCAACACCAAAATGTTATATAGTCAAGGCTACAAACTTGAATAATTATTTCGAAATTAAAAAAAAATGTGCAATCTATGTATAAATAGCATGTTTCTTTAATTATTCGCTTATATTAAATATTTCTTGAAAATTATTATTCTCCCCAGTAATATAGTTAAAATATGCTTTTGTCCAATGTCCAGTTACCATTTATCGGATCCAAAATATTAGCTTTGGATGCTTTACGTCAAATAAAAAGTTTATGGGATACCAGTATATTTTTTTTTCAAAGTTAGACATTAAAATTGCAATTTCTCGCCCAAGTCAATCAGTTGAGATACTGCCAGTCTGTGTTTGTGTTTGCTTTTGTGGGGAGGGGGGGTGTTGGGGTCTAGGATATGAACGCCAGCCCATATCGGCTGCCAGATTTTTTCCCCCGTTTATGAAGCGGTCAACGGCTTCACATAACGGCTATTATCTTTATGTATGTCTATGTCACAGAGTGGTAGATGAACTGTGTGTGGCTCATTGAAATGTGAAATGTCTATGTCACAGAGTGGTAGATGAACTGTGTGTGGCTCATTGAAATGTGGAATGTCTATGTCACAGAGTGGTAGATTAACTGTGGGTGGCTCATTGAAATGTGGAATGTCTATGTCACAGAGTGGTAGATGAACTGTGTGTGGCTCATTGAAATGTGGAATGTCTATGTCACAGAGTGGTAGATGAACTGTGTGTGGCTCATTGAAATGTGGAATGTCTATGTCACAGAGTGGTAGATGAACTGTGTGTGGCTCATTGAAATGTGGAATGTCTATGTCACAGAGTGGTAGATGAACTGTGTGTGGCTCATTGAAATGTGGAATGTCTATGTCACAGAGTGGTAGATGAACTGTGTGTGGCTCATTGAAATGTGGAATGTCTATGTCACCGAGTGGTAGATGAACTGTGTGTGGCTCATTGAAATGTGGAATGTCTATGTCACAGAGTGGTAGATGAACTGTGTGTGGCTCATTGAAATGTGGAATGTCTATGTCACAGAGTGGTAGATGAACTGTGTGTGGCTCATTGAAATGTGGAATGTCTATGTCACAGAGTGGTAGATGAACTGTGTGTGGCTCATTGAAATGTGGAATGTCTATGTCACAGAGTGGTAGATGAACTGTGTGTGACTCATTGAAATGTGGAATGTCTATGTCACAGAGTGGTAGATGAACTGTGTGTGGGTCATTGAACGAATGTGGAATATCTATGTCAGAGAGTGGTAGATGAACTGTGTGTGGCTCATTGAAATGTGGAATGTCTATGTCAGAGAGTGGTAGATGAACTGTGTGTGGCTCATTGAAATGTGGAATGTCTATGTCACAGAGTGGTAGATGAACTGTGTGTGGCTCATTGAAATGTGAAATGTCTATGTCACAGAGTGGTAGATGAACTGTGTGTGGCTCATTGAAATGTGAAATGTCTATGTCACAGAGTGGTAGATTAACTGTGGGTGGCTCATTGAAAGAATGTGGAATGTCTATGTCAAACACAGTCACATGCAAAATGAACAGTCTTACGAGACAGTGACTTCGTACATAGGAAGATTTCATTGTTTTAACTACTTAACTTTTACTAAGATGTGGTAAAGGTGTTATGAAACGAATATATTGTTGAGGGATGGCAGAATCGACGCCCCCCCCCCTCGTCTTCTCCCATCCCCTGAAGGTGTTTCTCCTCAGCTGTTGTTGTTGTTTTGTCCAATTGTCAAGACCTGGTTGGTTTCGGGAAATGATTTGTGTCGAATCGATCTCGCCCTATTATGTTTACTTAAACTTGAGTCAGACTGAAGGATTTGTGGAAGTATTGTTTGTTTGAATTTAGTTTCGTTGGATATACAACAATACCAGGAAGTAGACACATTTCAAGTACGTCTGTCTCACACACACACACACGCTGAGACAGAGAGTGGGAGGGAAAGGGTGGGGGGGGGTGAGACAGAGACCAATTGTTATTATTTGGAAATGGCAGATTTAAGTCGGATTGAAGTACAAACAACATACCGCAGGTATTGATTTTTGAGACCAAACACAACACGCGGGACACCTGCGGTGAAAGTCATGTGATCTGTGTCTCTGATAACCCCCACGTTTTATTGTGAACAGGTAGATGGTACTTGAGCAAGCGGTTTGTCGAGCTGTCGAGGTTGTAATACCTAAAAAAAAACCTCTTTGCTCCATTGCTCCCCCCACACCCTCCATATAAAATAAAACAAATGACGAACTTAAAGCCTTAGATTACTCCGAGTGCTGATACATTACATTGAACCCTTTATGTCACATATACGTTTATGTACATCTAAACATCTCATAGGGACATTTCACTTTTTACCGAACCCTTTATGGTGTGTGTGGAGGGGGGGGGGACAAGGCAAAAAGCGTCATGTTATATCTGATGTGAAATAAATGTTTAATATAACTGTATTACAGACAGTCTAATCTCTTTAGTCTTTACTTCGAGCGTTTATCTGTCCCATTGTTCAACTTCCACTAGGCTGTGCACATCTGTCCCGGTGTTCTACTTCCACTGTGATGTGTATATCTGCTGCGCTGTTCTATTTCCACTAGGCTGTGCACATCTGTCCCGCTGTTCAACTTCCACTAGGCTGTGTACATCTGCTCCGGTGTTCTACTTCCACTGTGATGTGCATATCTGCTCCGCTGTTCTACTTCCACTAGGCTGTGTACATCTGTCCCGGTGTTCTACTTCCACTAGGCTGTGTACATCTGTCCCGGTGTTCTACTTCTACTAGACTGTGTATATCTGCCTCGCTTTTCTATTAATATGTACACAAAACACAAGAGAAAAAGAAAGAAAAAACATGATAAATTTTTTTTTTGCTAATACATTATTTGTGCAACGTGAATCACAGAGTGCTTGAATAATGTTGGATGATACATGCACCAACCACCAAATGAAGTTATAGATCATAGTCTATAAGACATGAATGGTTTATAAAATAGACCATATGCACCCTTTCCCCCCTCCCCCCACCAAGTCTTACTCTTAAAGGGTGACTAATCAATTGTACATTGAGTGAGTCAGGCAGTTCGAATCTCAACAACATCAGTGACAAGTTTTAATTGGGCCATTCAATGATGTAGAAAGAGTAATTCACCATAAATAAACCCAATAAAGATTTCTCAATATGGCTTAAAAAATAGCAATACGATTCTATTTAAGCAAACAAAAATTGTTTGATTATCTAAATACTACAATTTATAAATGTATAGACTGTGCATTCATTTATATTATGTTCCCTATCTTAGGTCACTGGAGTGAAAGATCCTACACCAAGTATAGATTTTACTTCAGACTTCCATTATCAAAATCATCCGTCGAAAACTAATAAAGGAAACACTAGAAACCTACCAGATACGTCAAGTGGATACACCTCTGGTATTAGCAACATGCCAGGCTCTTCAGCTGGACAATCTTATTTAACTAAAAATGCCGCTCATCGGGTAGGTAGCTTTACATGGATTTTATCTATCTATCTATCTATCTATCTATCTATCTATCTATCTATCTATCTATCTATCTATCTATCTATCTATCTATCTATCTATCTATCTATCTATCTATCTATCTATCTATCTATCTATCTATCTATCTATCTATCTATCTATCTATCTATCTATCTATCTATCTATCCATCTATCTATCTATCTATCTATCTATCTATCTATCTATCTATCTATCTATCTATCTATCTATCTATCTATCTATCTATCTATCTATCTATCTATCTATCTATCTATCTATCTATCTATCTATCTATCTATCTATCTATCTATCTATCTATCTATCTATCTATATATCTATCTATCTATCTATCTATCTATCTATCCATCCATCCATCCATCCATCCGTCCGTCTATCTGTCTGTCTGTATGTCTATATCTCTTTCAATCTGTCTGTCTATTGTCCCATATATCAATCAAACGTTTAATATTTATCTATCCATCCACCTGTATACATTCAAAATTATCAATACAATCTTTTTTTTTTCTATAATTCTCTTCAGTTGCCCGACACTAATACTGTTACCAAACAAGATGACTTCCACAGCACCAGCTCTACTGAGACCACTGGTGACAGTGGACACGGCAGCGACGAGGACATGTCTAACAGTCTAGAGCAAGCCAACATCCCATCCATGACTGTGGTGGACCACGCCGTCCCACTGTCCATCACAACGGCCAGCAGGCAGAGCGCGGTCAGGGCCAGTTTTCCGCAGCAGCAGAATCGTTTGCAGAGACCCGCAGACTCCAAGTCCCCGCCGCCTAGAGCCAAGCCCAGCACGGTCAGATTTGACCCGCACATAAGCTACGAAAACATTCCCTCATTACGATCACCACCACCGCCACCTCCAACATCACAGCAACATCTGCAGCAGCCAACTGTGAACACCAGAAGCAGCAGTGGCTACAGCAACAACGTTGTAGGTGGTGGTGGTGGCATCAGCTCAACATTCTCACAAGCAAGTCCACGGAAATACGACATGGTCGTTCTCCAGAAGCAGCAACACCCTCCCCAGCACCATCTCCATCATCAGATTACCCATCACCCTTCACACCGACACCCTCAGCTGGACACCCACTCACCCCCTGCCCACCTCCCGTCACAGAACAGTAAGTCAAGGTTAGCTACAGTGTACCCAATGTCCTCCCCACAAAGACCAGGTCCATACCGATCTCAGTCCTCTCTGGATGTGGACGATGACAGTGACCTCAATACCACAACATCTGGCAGTTACAGCATTGCATCAGACGACATTGTTAGACTCAACAGTCTTGGGGAGGTTAAAGACATGTTTGTATGAGTGAATCTCTACCTAATTAACTGTTATGGAAGCTTTTTGAAAAAAAAAATATTTATTTCATTCATTTCATTGGCAGTGAAGGAAGGCTGAGAAAGCTGTTTCCTCTGAAAGGAAGTGGATTTTTCAAAAATCTCAACCTAAGCCAATCTGCTATAACTAGAACTGCCCTAACATTTTGATTCAATAACTGCCAGAGTTCTGAGCTGAACAATCAACATTGACATTGGAGCAGCTATGACATTGTTGGCTGTAGATAACTTATGTCAGGGAAAAGTAAACAAATCTCAGTTCGTTATGTTCTGGACTTTATCAAATATTTATCTCCTCCCAATGTTTCAGTTTTTATACTCAAGTAACAAAAGGAAATGAGTCAAATATCTGGTCAATGGACTTACCTGAATTATTTAATGGGAATAAAACATAAATAAAAATATTGCTGATAGTGAAAACAGTTTTAATCTTGAAAGCAGACAAAGGAAATAACAAAATAAAAACAACAACATAAGATCCAATATGCTTGATGAGGATGTTAAAATTCCATCTGGAGACAAGAGTATTGAATTTTGTATGCCCCATCATAAACATTTAAAATCAATGGTCATTCTTGACTAACATACATCTTATAAAGAATTAACTAATATTTTTTTTAATAAGATATTTGTTAATTTGCTGTTGGTAACTTGATATTATTTGTATTTATTAGAGGGTTCAAATGAATACTTGATTGGTAATGTAACACATTTAAAACGAAAAACAACAAAATATTTTATTCACATCCCTTTTTTTCAACTATAATGTAGTTATCACTATGTCTCAAGTTAAGCATCTATATTTTATAAATATATCTATAATGATATAATAATATCTATGACACAGTTTTATCCAGGGGAACAGGGCAAATAATGAGCCCACCCCCACCCCCACTCCTCATGTGTGGGGCAGCTACAAAAAAGAATTTTTGTTCAATTAAGACAAATTATCATTTTAATTATATTTATGATGAGTAGAAATTAGCTGGACATGACTGGACACACAGTATGTCGAATATTAAATTTGACAACACATTTGATGCTCTCATCATCATACTCTATGCTGTAGTAATAATACAAACATACATACTGTAGTATTAATACAAACATACATACTTTAGTATTAATACAAACATACATATTGTAGTATTAATACTAACATACATACTGTAGTATTAATACATACAATACATATTTCAGTTATGTTTCATCTTAATTGGTTGTTAATTGTTAATAATTATTCCACAAACAAAAACTATTTGTATATTTGTAAATATGAATATATTTGATATATGCTTTCACTGTTCAAATTTTCTTATTTAATGAAATATGTGTACATACAAAAAGTTCTGGTATGTTATGTTCATGCCAGCATTTATGTACATATGTGTATGAATATTTATATTGACTCATTCACCTATGTGAATGTAAGTATGTATGTATATAAGAGTGCATTATGTGTATATAGATTGAATATGTATATTTCAATCTATTATGTGTGTATGTTTGAATGTATTATGTGAGTACGTTTGAATGTATATATTCTATGTGAATGTTTGAATGTATGTATTATGTACAAAAAGGATTGTACCATCGATGATTCAAACACAATATCGGTGCCCCATCTTCATAGGTTGAAAAGTAAACTGCATAAGTTAAACAATTTCTATCATGAACATGGTGGTGTAGATGGCAATGGCTCCCCTCAAACTATGTATCTATTTTAAATTGAACAAATGGTTCGAGTGAACATAGCCTGGACCATATTGACTTGGACCATATTGACTTGGACCATATTGACTTGGACCATATTGACTTGGACCATATTGACTTGGACCATATTGACTTGGACCATATTATACAAAAGGCAACAATAAAAATTAATATCTCATTTGTTTTATTTATTTACATTCCAAGAAAAATAAAAGTTCTTCCCAGAAAATGTAACATTGTCTGAAACATTAATGCTATTCCCTAGCGGGGTTTATTTTGTTTTGTTTCGTTTTGTTTACCTTAGTTACAAGACTGATTCAGTCTGTTATTCAACAAACAATTGTTGATCTTACATTGCCAACTCACTGTAAGCTAAAATATAATTAAATACAGGTAATATGTTCTTTGATACATACAATATGAGTATATGATAGAAGTCAAGAACTGAAGTACTACTATAGGTCACTGTAGTCTATAATAAGGTTGATTAGGTTTGTGGAGTGTTTGATCTTTAACCAGTCTGTGTGTATGTCTGTGTGTCTATCAAGTGAGACAGCTTGTAAAAGACAATGGTGCTTACATGATGCACAACAAATAAACCTATCCATTTCAGTCATAATTAATCAAAAGTATTTTTTAATAAACTTAAATATATATATATAAAATGTATTCGATTTTTTTGCTTGTATTCATTGGTCATTTGTTTGTGTATGATGTCATATAATGGAGAGGCAGACAGTTGGTCGGGTGGGTGTGGAGAGCTTTACTGTCTACCTGAGGGTCCCAGTTCGGTGAGAACCAAGTCCTGGTGTAATTTGCTTTAAATTCTAACCAAGTCCACCCAAATATAACAGCCGAGTGTGTTATAAGATATATACACAATGTTGTATGATTTCAAATCAATGATGATGTCATGAAAGTGCCTGTATTTTGACACCAATGGCCTAGCACAACTAAACTAAACACCAAATAAGATCTACCGTGTAGTCACTGTAAGGATGAGATGAAATCTCTTAGATCCTATAAACCACTAATGGAACGGTTTTATGGTGCCCTTCTTTCATCCCCACCATAGCCGATAGTGCAATGGCCATGGAGGCACCACGGGAGATATATAGGGAACTTGAGCTAAGACCTGAAAAATTTCCTTGGTCCTCACCGGAGATCGAACCAGGTACCTTCAGGTCGACAGTCGAGCGCGTTACCGCACGACCATCCGTCCCCTGAGTAAATACGATAGCATCCTTCACTTTCAACGTATCAAACGTCAAGAATAGCTCACAATGTAAATACGTGTTGCTTCCAACTATCTGGCATCTGGAACTTTAATTGCAGGATAAACATGATGACACAGGATGAAACGTTATATAAACAGTCTTTCACTTTTCTTGAATTTTTCAAAGTGGTTGTAAATTAAATTAATTCAATAATTATTTAAATGATAAATTTAGGTTTTAAAATTCTGTGGTGACTCCCTCTTCCCTTGATGCACAAGGCACGTGCTTAAATTACTGATAGTTTATCAAAGACTGGGTTCACCAGGTCAACTTAGGTCACAATGAGTACAGTCACCTACCTATATCGTCTGTGGTGCTTGCAGGGTCATTTCGAACTCTTTCATGGCGAAGATATAGAAACATGCCCCATTAACTATTAGGCCATCGGGGAAGATGAATGGTAGAAAAATGACCCGTAGACTAATAGGCCATCGGGGGCGGGGCAGATGAAGTGTATAATTCAAATATTTCTATAGCCACTGCAAATGAAGAGATTATGTGATTAACACAAATGCAGGTGAATTCTACACTTCATCTGTCCCTACGACCATTAGGGCTAAAAAACCTTTACATTAAGTAAAAGTGCGCATATATATATACATATATATTATATATATATATATCTATATATATATATATATCTATATATATATATATATAAAGATATATGAAATTATAAGTATATGTGTATATATCATGAAATCTAGATGTCATATGAAAAAAACATTTTAATAGTTGTTAAGTTGTATGGCCCTACGTGATATGTAACAAAAATTGAACAAAATCGTAAATAAAACAGAAACTGAAATAATACATACATTGTTCACAAAAGCGCTCTATACCGCACGATCACCCCTCCCCCCTTTAAATGGGTACCTGACATTAATTTGGGGGAAGTAAAAGATGGCTGAGCGTTGAGCTAACCACACAATCTCTTTTATATGCCGAGGTTACTGAAACGGATGAATTTAGGGCTAAGGAACTTTGCAATGAATTTGTTGACATTATTTTAACTTAAAAAAAAATAGATCACAAATACGTTCTAAAATATGAACAATTGAAATATTTGTGCTCATACTAAGTGTAATTTGTTCAAAGACACATTATAGAAACTTACAATCCGCATTTTTTTTTTTTGAAAATCCGTTCTATTGATAGAACGCCTTTTCAACCCCCCCCCCCTCACACACATCATTTCCCCCTCTCCTGGCCAGTGTGCCAATAAATCTTCTACATGACACATGTAATGAATGTCTCTTACACATGACACATGTAATGAATGTCTCTTCCACAAATGTAATGGAAAAAATTCAGAGATTTCTCAAAGAAAATCTTTTCAAAGTGCAGTAGTTGAAATATAAAAACTAATGTATCGATACATTATGCAAGTCTTCATACTCTGGTTGTATTGATACATTATACAAGTCTTCATACTCTGGTTGTATCGATACATTATACAAGTCTTCATACTCTGGTTGTATCGATACATTATACAAGTCTTCATACTCTGGTTGTATCGACACATTATACAAGTCTTCATACTCTGGTTGTATCGATACATTATACAAGTTTTCATACTCTGGTTATGTACACTAGAATTCTTTAGTTCTTCAACAGATGTATTTCTAAATTTCACAGTGATCTACCACAGTTTCTTAAAATAAAATACAAAGTTAGTTTCTAAGAATATTACTGAGTCAAGAAGAAAACAGTTTGAGAACATCACTTAAACAGTTTGAGAACATCACTTAAACAGTTTGAGAACGTCACTTAAACAGTTTGAGAACATCACTTAAACAGTTTGAGAACATCACTTCCAAATTACCAGAAACCAGTTTGAGAACATCACTTAAACAGTTTGAAAACATCACTTAAACAGTTTGAGAACATCACTTAAACAGTTTGAGAACATCACTTAAACAGTTTGAGAACATCACTTAAACAGTTTGAGAACATCACTTAAACAGTTTGAGAACATCACTTCCAAATTACCAGAAACCAGTTTGAGAACATCACTTAAACAGTTTGAGAACATCACTTAAACAGTTTGAGAACATCACTTAAACAGTTTGAGAACATCACTTAAACAGTTTGAGAACATCACTTCCAAATTACCAGAAACCAGTTTGAGAACATCACTTAAACAGTTTGAAAACATCACTTAAACAGTTTGAGAACATCACTTAAACAGTTTAAGAACATCACTTAAAAAGTTTGAGAACATCACTTCCAAATTACCAGAAAACAGTTTGAGAACATCACTTAAACAGTTTGAGAACATCACTTAAACAGTTTGAGAACATCACTTAAACAGTTTGAGAACATCACTTCCAAATTACCAGAAAACAGTTTAAGAACATCACTTCCAAATTACCAGGCCCATCAATGTCCATTTCAAGTCACTCAGTTTTTTTTTCTTTCTTTTCCTTCCATTAATGCAGTTGAGCCAGATTTAGAATGCAGTCACGCTAACAGTAACAACACACCATGCGTGCATTAGTGTCCTCCCCACTGGGGATTATAATTTATTCTTGATTATATTTCATTACTCTTAATCCCTTCCATTTATGCAGAGGTTAAAAGAGCGTTTTTTTTATTATAACCGGTAGGAGTCATATTACAGAACCTTCACATACATTAACACAAACACACACACACACACATTGACACAAACACACACATTGACACATACACACATTTCATATGCAAGTACACTTACATTGACACATGCACACACTGACACACACACACACACACACACACATTGATACACACAAATATTGACACAATACACATCTCATACGCATACACGTCATACACACACACACAAACATAAAGATGGTTGTTGACAAGTTATAAAATAGAAACTATTTTCCTTTTTTAATATTCGCTACATAAGTAAGTAATAAGAAAGTACTTACAAAAGTAATAAGAAAGTAATTACAAAAGTAATAAGAAAGTAACTGTTTTCCATAACAATAAAACAATCTCGGATGTCAAATCTATATAAATAATATCGGTGTGGAATCTGCGTTATATCGAAAGTAAAGTATTAATACAAAAGTATTCCAGTTTAAAATCGCCAAAAGTGAACAACAGTAATAAAAATCATGAAAAGATCGGATCTGTCCGAAACGAAAAATAACCTAGCCTACTGATCAAACCTAAGGGAATATAATTCTTTGCAGAGGTTTTGCTGGGTACTGCTAGTACTAATGTATTGTTCATTACATTCGATATTTTCATTCAGGCAAACTGTAGCCCATACTTTAAGGAATTTTAATCTGTAATATCTGACATGTATTATTTGAATTTATTTACTTTTTCTCTGTCACCTTATGGTTCTCATTCCATCTCTATGTTTCTGTGTGTTTCTCTCTCTCTCTCTCTCTCTGTCTCTCTCTCTCTCTCTCTCTCTCTCTCTCTCTCTCTACTCTCTCTCTCCCTCTCTCTCTCTCTATCTCTGCCTTTCTATATTTCTCTACTTCTTCCTTTCGGTCACCATATTGCTTTTTCTCTGTATATCTGTATTGTGCACTTATGCTTCTATCAACCACTTCAATCTATCTCACCTACCCTATTCAAACTCCTCCAACCCGCACATACCTACCCGCCCAATAGCTTCCTATTTTTTTCTCTATTCAAATCTCTACTGAGCTCTACTACACCCAACTTCAGAACAGGAAACCCAACCCCCTCCCCTCTCTATCAAAATAACAACCTGCTGACAGAGTGAAACAATTAACAATTACTCAGCTCTACGTCACAAACAAAGGGAAATAATAAAATAAAAAAAAAACTCGAGTCATTCGACTCCGGTCTAATCCATCGAGTACAGGGCTACACTTCAAGGTGATCTCCCCTTGAACAATCCACTTGCTTCTCTCCCTCTAATACCTCTAATCTCAACAGCCCGACTTCCTTTCAACCACTAGATACATTTGGGCCGTTTTGAAAATTAAATCTCAGTTAATCTTTCTGTGGGAGGTTAATGCTGGCATTAAAAAAAAATGGTTCATTTTTTTCTAATCTAAACATGATTTTTTTTGGGGGGGGGGGGGTAGGGGGTTAAAAAGTCACAATTGTATTTGAATTAAGAAAGTGAAACAAAACGAATGTAGAGCTAAATTTAAAATGTGTCCCCCCCCCCTTCCTTCCACTGTACTTAGCTTTGAAACTATCAATTTATATTGTTTACTAAAAGTCCTATGTAAGTAAAGCCATATATAAATAGTATTTATATTAAATACATATATGACTAATAAATAGATATATAATACTATGTAAGTAAAGCCATATATATATAAGACTAATTAAGTAAAGTCATAGATATATAAGACTATGTAAGTAAAGTCATAGATATATAAGACTATGAAAGTAAAGCCATAGATATGTAAGACTATGTAAGTAAAGCCATATATATTTGTGAGTAAAGCTATGTATTGTGTCAAACGTAGACAACTGCTCTCCATACATTTAATGATACAACTATTAAACAAGTATAGGATGTTGTATATATCTTAATATATATTCACTGCTACGTACACTATGTATCTATTGTGTGACTGTCACCCCTACAAAAAAATCTCAAGTTATAAATCTCCCTTTGTGGAACCCCTTCCCGCACCTTTCCTTTAACAAAACAAAACAAAATTTCAAAATATTTGTAAAGCGATATGTAGATCTTTTAATGATTTCATTCTGTTTTAAAAATTGCTGCAGGCAATAAATTCAAATAAAATGTGGTCCGTGAAGTGAACTTTTGTTTCCAGTCGACCATAGCTTCATTACCATGACTAGATCATTACCATGACTAGATCATTACCATGACTAGATCATTAAACTTGATATACATTTTGAATTCAAGGTTTTAGTTTAACATATGAAGAAACAAGCTTGAACGGCACACATTCTACAAATTGTTATTATTGTGTGCAGTGCTTTTGTTGTAAAGAAATAGGTGCCGGTACTCTTGTGATGGATTGCCTAACTTTTAACTTCCAGTTCGCACCTATTTTAATTCTTACTGCGCGCAATTTTAAATTAATTCAATTTTAACATATTAATAATATAATCTATTATAATAAACGTTATAATACAAGAAAAGTAATAATTTTTTCCCCACATTTTTACCGGCAAAAAAAAAGCGCTGATCTTGTGACATATGATCAATTTAAGGTATGAACTGTGTAAAACACCAATGGAAATAGAGACACGTTAACAGTCAATATGTAATCCTAACATTAACACATTTCATTAACATGTCGAACGGAGCTGGCGAGAACAGACCATATTTTTCCATGGTCTCTGGTGAGAACATACCATATTTTACCATGGTCTCTGGTGAGAACAAACCATATTTTACCATGGTCTCTGATGAGAACAGACCATATTTTACCATGTTCTCAGGTGAGAACAGACCATATTTTACCATGGTCTATGGTGAGAACAGACCATATTTTACCATGGTCTCTGCTGAGAACAGACCATATTTTACCATGTCTCTGATGAGAACAGACCATATTTTACCATGGTCTCTGGTGAGAACAGACCATATTTTACCATGGTCTCTGGTGAGAACATACCATATTTTATCATGGTCTCTGGTTAGAACGGATCATATTTTACCATGGTCTCTGGTGAGAACAGACCATATTTTACCATGGTCTCTGGTGTGAACAGACCATATTTTACCATGGTCTCTGGTGAGAACAGACCATATTTTATCATGGTCTCTGGTGAGAACAGACCATATTTTACCATGGTCTCTGGTGAGAACGGATCATATTTTACCATGGTCTCTGGTGAGAACAGACCATATTTTACCATGGTCTCTGGTGAGAACAGACCATATTTTACCATGGTCTCTGGTGAGAACAGACCATATTTTACCATGGTCTCTGGTGAGAACAGACAATATTTTACCATGGTCTCTGATGAGAACAGACCATATTTTACCATGGTCTCTGGTGACAACTAACCATATTTTACCATGGTCTCTGGTGACAACAAACCATATTTTACCATGGTCTCTGGTGACAACAAACCATATTTTACCATGGTCTCTGGTGACAACAAACCATATTTTACCATGGTCTCTGGTGACAACAAACCATATTTTACCATGGTCTCTGGTGACAACAAACCATATTTTACCATGGTCTCTGGTGACAACAAACCATATTTTACCATGGTCTCTGGTGACAACAAACCATATTTTACCATGGTCTCTGGTGACAACAAACCATATTTTACCATGGTCTCTGGTGACAACAAACCATATTTTACCATGGTCTCTGGTGACAACAAACCATATTTTACCATGGTCTCTGGTGACAACAAACCATATTTTACCATGATCTCTGGTGACAACAAACCATATTTTACCATGGTCTCTGGTGACAACAAACCATATTTTACCATGGTCTCTGGTGACAACAAACCATATTTTACCATGGTCTCTGGTGAGAACAGACCATATTTTACCATGGTCTCTGGTGAGAACAGACCATATTTTATCATGGTCTCTGGTGAGAACGGACCATATTTTACCATGGTCTCTGGTGAGAACGGATCATATTTTACCATGGTCTCTGGTGAGAACAGACCATATTTTACCATTGTCTCTGGTGAGAACAGATCATATTTTACCATGGTCTCTGGTGAGAACAGACCATATTTTACCATGGTCTCTGGTGAGAACAGACCATATTTTACCATGGTCTCTGGTGAGAACAGACCATATTTTACCATGGTCTCTGATGAGAACAGACCATATTTTACCATGGTCTCTGGTGACAACAAACCATATTTTACCATGGTCTCTGGTGACAACAAACCATATTTTACCATGGTCTCTGGTGACAACAAACCATATTTTACCATGGTCTCTGGTGACAACAAACCATATTTTACCATGGTCTCTGGTGACAACAAACCATATTTTACCATGGTCTCTGGTGACAACAAACCATATTTTACCATGGTCTCTGGTGACAACAAACCATATTTTACCATGGTCTCTGGTGACAACAAACCATATTTTACCATGGTCTCTGGTGACAACAAACCATATTTTACCATGGTCTCTGGTGACAACAAACCATATTTTACCATGGTCTCTGGTGACAACAAACCATATTTTACCATGATCTCTGGTGACAACAAACCATATTTTACCATGGTCTCTGGTGACAACAAACCATATTTTACCATGGTCTCTGGTGACAACAAACCATATTTTACCATGGTCTCTGGTGACAACAAACCATATTTTACCATGGTCTCTGGTGACAACAAACCATATTTTACCATGGTCTCTGGTGACAACAAACCATATTTTACCATGGTCTCTGGTGACAACAAACCATATTTTACCATGGTCTCTGGTGACAACAAACCATATTTTACCATGATCTCTGGTGACAACAAACCATATTTTACCATGGTCTCTGGTGACAACAAACCATATTTTACCATGGTCTCTGGTGACAACAAACCATATTTTACCATGGTCTCTGGTGACAACAAACCATATTTTACCATGGTCTCTGGTGACAACAAACCATATTTTACCATGGTCTCTGCCTCGTTCCCCCCCTTCCCCCAAATCCTAAGAATCGCTCGCCCCATAGGCAAGCACTCTGTTTAATAAGTAAACATAATGATTCTAAGAGTATTACCATATCAGGAATGAAGGCAGAACCCTAAATTACAATGGCGACATAATAGACTTTTATTTAATATGGCTATTTTTCACTTAGCTGTGGTGCAGAGCTTCAAAATCATTTTTGTTTACGATATCAAAAACCTGGCATAGACTCTGGTCGTCCTCAGTTGTGGTCACTGACTGGTCACCCTTTACGTTGCTTGTGTACATAGTACTTGACCTGACACAGTCTGGGAACCACTTTTCTAATTAAATTCATCAACAAGTCTCAGAAATATTCGAGTATCATTTCAAAATAAATTTTTATTTCATGTTTTGTTATGGCAAAGAACAAAGAAGAAAATCAAATAAACTAGACAGGTGAGGCAAATACATTCCCAGGTGTTTCATGAAGAAGGGACAGTTGTATAAATATTTTATCAAGAGCAAGTCATGTCCAGTGGCTCTCAACGTGAGACTTTAAAAAAAAACAACATGAATTTTGACTTTATCAAGAATATATACATATAAATATAGGTTTTCTTTCTTTTATCCTAGTTGATCGCAAATCGCAAAAGACTGAGAACCACTGTTTTATGCTATTTATTGTCCTGTGTTTCACTGGAGTGTATGTATTAGCCTCTACTAGGATCTCATACAATAACATCAAAACCTGAACACTGGCATTTTTATAGTCAATTTATGACTTGTGGATTGTTTGTGCTGTGTGTCACAGTTGTATAAATGTTCAAACAGCTGCACCCTGTTTAGTCATATAGTTGATATGGTTATCAATTGCTAGAATTAATGGGTTGATATAAGGAATATTTTTTATGCTGTTCAATGTCTTATAATATATATAAAAGTGATTTGGACTCTGCGTTAAATCGAAAGTAAATAATTAATACAACAGTATTCCAGTTTAAAATACAATCATGAAAAAATCGGATCTGCCCGAAACCAAAAAATAACCTCGCCTGCCGATCAAGCCTAAAGGGGATATAACTCTATGCAAAGGTTTTTTGCAGGGTACAGCTTATTAAAGTAATGCTTCGTTCATTTGAATACGTGTACAGACTTCGTGATTACAAGCTTCCTACAATTAATTATAGACTTTTTAATACACTTTACCATGTTTTTCTTTTTTTAAATTTATAAATACCAGAAAGCTTCTTTATCAACCTCATGTTTAGCCACTTCTGGTATAATACAAAAAAAAAGAATGTATAGAGCACTGGCCTATAAAAAGATCGGGGAGTATGAATGGGCCGTACAATATATTATTTTTTTTGGATCGGAGAGTATCACAAACTATTTTGGCATGATGTTTTGTGAACTCTCCTTCCTGGTCTGAGAGACATACCATGATCCACGGGGGATGGATCATAGGGGTTCTCTAGACAGGATAAAAAACCCATTACTTGCGAGGGTGGTGGTACTGTGGTCAGTGAGGACTATCCGAGACCGCAGTATTCACAGCTGGCGGTGGTGACGGATGTAGTCGGCACACAACACCCTTCCACTCTGTCCCACACAAGCACACCTGCGCAGCCTGCCATTTCGGGCTGAGGGTACAGGCACACTACACCCTCCCTTCTGTCCGAATGGCGGGAAAACCCCGTTCCTTGCCATTCTGGCCGATCGGCAGTACACATACCCTGCTGGTCTGGCCAGTTTGGGCAAGGATTAAAACCCATCTTTCTGCCATCCCTGCAGATGATAGCGGGCACATTCACCCCGCCGCTCTGTAGGCATGGCAGACGTGCATCAGCGCCGCCAACTGTGCTGGTGTGGTAGGCACACTACACCCTACCATGCTGGCAATGGCGGCGTTAAAAAAAAAAATATTATTTTTTTTTTTGTTAAATGTAAACACACACAAAAAATGTTTTTTTAAATAGCTATGACGGAGCAAGTAGTTGGTATTTATAGAACTTGTGTTAATTTTTGTTTTCTTCAACATTGTATTGAATGATTTCTGTCTGTACGCAATGTCGGTACAGCCCACGTCACAGTGACATTGTTATTATTATCGTAACTTATTGACTTGATTAATTTCAAGTTTATATCTTTTTATAGGCAGGTGTGAGATGGCAGGACAACATCTGCTTTCTATTAAAAAAAAACAGATAAATTGTATCAACTTTCATCTACCATACACAGTGAAGTTATGTGACAGGAAGTCTGTTGAAAGAAGATTGAATCAGGTGTCTTTTATTAACGATTCCTTTAACTTTTTATACTACTGAATGTAATCATTTATTTCTATTTGCATTAATATATTGCGATTTCTAAATTGCTTGTAATATCTAAAGTGACTTTTTTTTTAGAAAACATTCCTCAATTCCTATAAAAATAAAATTAGAAATTGCTTTAAAATTATTTATTTAGTATTAGAGCAACATTCCATCGTTTTATTTTGTGTTCCTGGAAAAATATGTATGTCCTGATCTTATAAAACAAAGTTTTATAAGAACCCTTTAGCCCTTCTTTCATCAGGATCATAGCAGAGACCTCAAAGGACAGAAAGGACTGAAATGACCATGGAGTCACTAGAGAGTGACCATTTTGACTGAAATGACCAAGGAGTAACTAGAGATGACCATTTTGACTGGAATGACCACGAAGTCACTAGAGATGACCATTTCGACTGGAATGACCACGGAGTCACTAGAGATGACCATTTCGACTGGAATGACCATGGAGTAACTAGAGATGACCATTTCGACTGGAATGACCGACCACGGAGTCACTAGAGAGGACCATTTCGACTGGAATGACCATGGAGTCACTAGAGAGGACCATGGTGATTGCCGCTTTTTACTCTTCCAACTTAAAGTCAGGTATCCACTTAAAGCTCGGTGGACTAAAGGACTGCACCAAAACCTGAAAAATTCCAAGATTCTCACTGAGGCTTGAACTCAGGACTCTAGGTCGACAGTCGAGCGCTCTACACCGCACTACCACCCGTCCCCCATTCATTCAATACAAGAAAGAAATAATGTCACACAGTAGCCTGTATCAAGGTCGTTGGTCCACTTATAACATGGGGTCATGGCTTAAACAACGCTGCAAACCACCGAACAAATCATGATTTTCATTTACAGGTAAATATTTTTTTTTTGGAATAAAAGAATGAAGTTTTCCTGACTGAAAAGCTAATTGAAAAAATATTGTTCAGATATCTTAACACAACTTAAACCTGAAAATAAATATTTTAACCCCTAAAAAGTGGATTTTTAAAAAAAAAACTCTAAAAATAATAATAACAAAGGAAACAAATGTATTTAAGACGGATACTGTGGAGAGTAAACTCCCAGCATCTGTCTGTTAAAGTTTTCCTGTGAACACTTGATGATCTGCACCCTGGGAGAAGTATAAAGGGCGCGGGGCGAGTGGGTGTGGAGAAGAAACAGGTGAAAAAAAAAACCCTCTCCTGCCCATTCAATTTTCCACCTCATGAAAACGTCCACTAAGAGAGAGTGGCTTATTTTCTCTGGAGATATTTTCCTCCAAACAACCTGTGAATGTCTGCAGTGTTTGAAACAACCTGTGAATGTCGTCTGCAGTGTTTGAAACGATACAACCGGTGGGTCCCCGGGTGAACGGCTGACACGTCTGGTGCAGCGAAACAAAACAAAAATAAAATGAGGTTTGACCGTTGACGGGCACCAGGTTCTGAAGTAGTACACCCCCACCCCCTCCTCCAGTCACAATGTGCCCCTCATCCGGCGTTTATTGGGTGCAGTACAAAGCATCGCGCCAGGGGGAGTGTTTATTGCAGATTTGCACACAGTTCATCCCATTCCCCTGGATACATTGATGCAAACACTGACCACCAGAAATCTGTTGGTATTATATTGTGTTCTCAACCGTGACCGGTCATCTCGGGGGATAAGATGGCCAATCTGGACATTTCAGCTGGACAGTACAAAAGTAGGGAAATTACCTCTACCATTAACGTCCAGGTTAATTTTCATTTTATAAAATAAAACTCTTAGACGTGTGTTAACGTGTGTGTGTGTGTGTGTGTGTGTGCGTATATGTGTGTGAGTCTATGTGTGTGTTTGTGGATGCGCGCGTGTGTGTTTGTGTGTGTGTGTGATGACCTAATTTACACTCCAAAATACACTCACCGTGTTGAAATCAACGACACACTGACAAATTACAGTGTTAAACTAATGAAGTAAATTTGATACAAATAGACGACACAATCACCAAATGTGTCTGTGATCTATAAATCTGTGGAAACTGTGATGTGAAGATGGGACCATTTCAAACATTTACATCAGTCAACTGTGATGTGAAGATGGGAACATTTCAAACATTTACATCAGTCAACTGTGATGTGAAGATGGGACCATTTCAAACATTTGCATCAGTCAACTGTGATGTGAAGATGGGGCCATTTCAAACATTTGCACAAGTCAACTGTGATGTGAAGATGGGACCATTTCAAACATTTGCATCAGTCAACTGTGATGTGAAGATGGAGCCATTTCAAACATTTGCATCAGTCAACTGTGATGTGAAGATGGGAACATTTCAAACATTTACATCAGTCAACTGTGATGTGAAGATGGGACCATTTCAAACATTTACATCAGTCAACTGTGATGTGAAGATGGGACCATTTCAAACATTTACATCAGTCAACTGTGATGTGAAGATGGGGCCATTTCAAACATTTGCATCAGTCAACTGTGATGTGAAGATGGAACATTTCAAACATTTACATCAGTCAACTCTGATGTGAAGATGGGAACATTTCAAACATTTACATCAGTCACCTAAGTTCTTGAACTCATACATTGATCTAGATTAGTTAAACAAAATTTACACACGAAATTATCAAAGTAGTACACGCGTTATTAATCTATATTAAAAACTTAATGAGTAGGAAAAAAAAAAGTTTTATAAATGGAACGACCTTTGCTCTCTTAATGGATTGAGCGCTATGTGACATGTCAGGACAGCTTTAAAATTTTGTTTGTTTGTCTTTGTAGCAAAGTGTAAATGTTGACATATTAGGCCAATTGATTTGAAAGCGCGGAGATGGGAGGGGGAAGTACAGTTTACACAGTTGTAATAAACTAAAGGGGGTGGGCAAACTTTTGAAATCCCGGGCCACACTTGGTTCATAAATTAGAAAAAAAAAGAGCTAACTCAGAGCAGATATTAGACAGAAAGGCTGGACATTATGAGAAAGGGGTCAAGTTTCTAAATGAAATTTAAGAAGTTTAATGAAATTTACTTTATTTTTTTTTTTTGCGTGCCGGATCTAAAAACTAAACGGACCGCACGTGGCCAGCGGGTCTTAGTTCGCCCACGCCTAGATGAAACCAATGATTATCTGCACTATTTTGGCTTATCACACTTCTCAATAATACAATTACACAAACATGACCAACAAGAACATGTAAATATCATGTCATGGTTAGTTTTTGTGTATATCAGTTGTATGTATAATATATATATATATATTATTTCCGTGGCACTTCTGTTTCTTGGTAGGTGTATCTATATTTTAGTCTCTTCGGAGTATATGATTTAACTAACTTGACTTGAGCGTGTATATTATATTTATTATATGTCCACATGTATGAGACGAATCACATATAAAGATCACTGAGTAGACTTGGTGTATAAATATATATATATATATGTTTATTTATTTATTCTTATTCATGAAAATACATACATGATATAAAATGATGTGAGATGAATAATCAAGTCCGTCTACTTGTCTCTACCAAAAATCTATCGTCTAATGATTATCGTCTGTTTATCCCACTTCCGCTAAACTAAGTGGCCAGATAATTAAAACCATCTCTGTGCCAACTGTAAATTCTCTAGCCTAACCTGATTATTACATATCAAAATATACAGGATGGTATGGACTAGATATAAGAAGACTTCCCAAGGCTGTGTCTGGTGGAGAGATGTTTTTCACGCTCTGAATTACAGCAGAAAGATGAGCAATAATAATACATGAACTAGTAATAACATCACAGTGTAACTGTTATCACATGAACTAATAATAACATAACAGTGTAAATTTTATCATTTGTTAATGTGTACAAAAAGAAGATGTTAGGAATTAGAAGAAGTTGCTGAAATGTTTTGGTTATATATCTGTCTATCTATCGATCTGTATCTATCTATCTATCTATCTATCTATCTATCTATCTATCTATCTATCTATCTATCCATCCATCCATCCATCCATCCATCATTCCATCCATCCATCCATCCATCCATCCATCCATCCATCCATCCATCCATCCATCCATCCATCTATCTATCTATCTATCTATCTATCTATCTATCTATCTATCTATCTATCTATCTATCTATCTATCTATCTATCTATCTATCTATCTATCCATCCATCCATCCATCCATCCATCCATCCATCCATCCATCCATCCATCCATCCATCCATCTATCTATCTATCTATCTATCTATCTATCTATCTATCTATCTATCTATCTATCTATCTATCTATCTATCTATCTATCTATCTATCTATCTATCTATCTATCTATCTATCTATCTATCTATCTATCTATCTATCTATCTATCTATCTATCTATCTATCTATCTATCTATCTATCTCTACCTATCTATATGTATCTGTATATATATCTACCTATATCCGTATCTATCTACATCATTATATATATATATGTGTATATATATATATCCGCAAAACGAATTAATACGTTTGAACGAGAAAAGAATTAAAAGTTTACTCGATATCGTTTTTCCAAAATGGTATCCATTTTTCAATGGTATTCCAAGATTCACTGAAGTATGATAAATGTAATGCAATTTAAAGAATACTCGAACTCCTTTATCATAAACACGCCATGAGTCAACGCATACGAGTAAAATACAATTAATCTACACTATTCCTTATTAATGTATTCCTATATATGTTTCTGTCAAATTATGTACTAAAAAAAAAAACGTCAATATAGAAATGACATGTGAACTCTGGCGTGCACAAAAAAATAAAAAAAAAACGATATGGGACTCCAGGCATGGGTTGATTTCATCAAAGACCAGAAATTGGCGTTAAAGCAAATTATCGTCTGCTCGTGTTGGGTGAGTCCAGAGAAAGCCTTTTGATAACTGAACTGGAAAATTTGGTTCTGCTGCCGACCAGCGGATCGTGTGATTTCACCGTGAAGGCAACTCTGAACAGCACTTCGCTGGGTTTTTTTTTAATAAATCGCTGGGTTTTTGACTGAACTATGAGGAGAAGGGTTGATTTAGTGAATATAAAAGAGAAAAATAGAAGTTTAAATTGTCGGCCATTGTGAACAGAAACTGATCCCGACATTGACTGAGGTTATGGATTTAAAAAAAAAAAGTGAACATTTGATTGTTTATTGAATGTTTGTATTTAAGGTCACGACTACATGTCACTGAATATTACAAGTTTTATTTTTCTTACCATTTTACTTAAAAGCATCAAGTGGTTAAAAAATGAATTTATGTAAATGAATAATATTTATATTTAAAAGTTATTATTTAAAAAAAAAAGACTCGGAATAAAATGAAACAAAATAACAGACAATGTATTGATTAAATATAACAGACAATGTATTGAATAAATATAACAGACAATGTATTGATTAAATATAACAGACAATGTATTGATTAAATATAACAGACAATGTATTGATTAAATATAACAGACAATGTATTGATTAAATATATCAGACAATGTACTGATTAAATATAACAGACAATGTATTGATTAAATATAACAGACAATGTATTGATTAAATATAACAGACAATGTATTGATTAAATATAACAGACAATGTATTGATTAAGTATTTTGTTTAAATAGGTAACAATAGACCAACAAAATGTACGATGGAAAATGTCACTGATAGATAATAGAAGCTGATACAGACTACTGACCGACAGACGAATAGATGGACAGACGAATAGACCGATAGACGAATAGACCGACAGACGAATAGATGGACAGAAAAATAGATAGACAGACGGATAGATGGACAGACGAATAGATGGACAAACGAATAGACTAACAGTCCAATAGATGGAAAGACAAAAAACGGACAGACAAATAGACCGACAGACGGATAAATGGACAGACGCCGACAGACGAATAGACGGACAAACAAATAGACCGACAGACGAATAGATGGATATATGAATAGACCGACAGACGAATAGACGGACAGAAGGATAGATGGACAGACAAATAGATGGACAGACGCAGACAAACGAATAGATGATCAGACAAATAGAACGACAGACGAATAGATGGACAGACGACAAACGAATAGATGGACAGACGAATAGTCCGACAGACGAATAGATGGACAGAAATATGTACGGACAGACAAATAGACGGAAAGACAAATAGACGGACAGACTAATGGTTGATAGGTTCACTATGACATATTGTTTAAAAGAAAAGTAGATGAGTAGGCAGACAAATACATTGATAGATGTATGAAATATAGCTACATGGAGAAATGTATGAAATATAGCTAAATGGAGAGATGTATGAACTATAGCTACATGGAGAAATGTATAAAATATAGCTACATGGAGAGATGTATGAAATATAGCTACATGGAGAGATGTATGAAATATCGCTACATGGAGAGATGTATGAAAAAAAGCTACATGGAGAGATGTATGAAATATAGCTACATGGAGAGATGTATGAAATATAGCTACATGGAGAGATGTATGAAATATCGCTACATGGAGAGATGTATGAAAAAAAGCTACATGGAGAGATGTATGAAATATAGTACATGGAGAGATGTATGAAATATAGCTACATGGATAGATGTATGAAATATAGCTACATTGATAGATGTATGAAATATAGCTACATGGAGAGATGTATGAAATATAGCTACATGGAGAGATGTATGAACTATAGCTACATTGAGAGTAGCTCAATGAATATAAAATTAATTATTCTTGTTATGTTTTTCCCTGATAAGTAGCCATTGAAATATACCACTACAACGAATGTCAAACCGTTTACCCATCCCGTTTACCCATCCTGTTCACCCATCCCGTTCACCCATCCTGTTCACCCATCCCATTCAAGTTATTGTAAGTCATGAATCACTGACATCTAATTCCTAGAGAAAAATATTTCACCACGTATAGATCTAGGGGAGATCCAAGTATTTACTTAGTAAATATGAGTATAACATAAGCCTGGTGCCTGGAGATGTTTGTCATAAGTTTAGAGATTGTGCGTGTGTGTGTTTGTGCGCGTGAGGTGGAAAGCGGGGGAGGGGTGGGTGATAGAGTATTGCATGGTGTGTTTCAGATACGAATAAGTCAAAGTTTTAAAAAAAACAACATTTTTTTAGTCTTTTTTTTTTTTTAAATTTTCCGTGTCAGTATGTTTCCGTATTACTTTTGAATGGAATGAATCACAAGTAAGTTCATTCACCGTGAAAAAACCCTCCACTTTGCTATATTTGGTAACATCTGTTACACCTCCATATGATATGTGAACAGTGATGGGTATTGAGCTGAGTGTAAAGGATGGGAAGGGGGGAGGGGGGACGAAGTCTGGACAGAGCCAATGAAATTTGTGTTTCTGAGGTCCTACTGCGGTCAAGCATTAAATCTGGACACAGTTTTTGTCCGAAGTTTCACGTTATTCGTGGACTCTTCATTATTAAACCAAGCAAAAAAGTAAACATAAATACAGATTTTTTTTTTTCATTGGTACGTTCAAATATAACGAAGGCGGTCTCTCTCTTGGCGTGTGCATAGCACGGACCCCATTCTGTGTCCACTGACCCAACCTCATCTCACCCACATTTATATAGACGTACTTTATAGCGTAACAAAATACACATTTTCTTATTCAATTGAAAGCCTCTTTGTTCAATATTTAATGATAGACTCGGCAGCGCTGCCTTCATTCACTGGCTGGTACAACACATACATTCGAATCAATGGAATTCATTCCACTACATTTCTGACGTTCGTTTTATCTCTTGTTTTTATGGACAACTTAGAATACTTTGGACTGAATAAAGATAAATGTGACATTCACGTGTTGGTATATGATGTACGTAATTGGCACAATGTATAAAGTATGACAAATAGGATATATAGATGATTTGGAGTGTGTTAGATAGATAGATAGACAGATAGATAGATAGACAGATAGATAGATAGACAGATAGACAGATAGACAGATAGATAGATAGACAGATAGATAGATAAACAGATAGATAGATAGACAGATAGATAGATAGATAGACATATATATATATTTACATATAGATAGATATTGATATATAGATGATGTGGAGTGTGTTAAATATTAGATAGATAGATAGATAGACAGATAGATAGACAGATAGATATTGATATATAGATAAAGATTTATATATATTTATATATATATATATATATGAAAATATGTAGATAGATATATAGATTAGATAGATTATCAGTTTACTACTCCAAGAGCAAGAGCGATAACAGGAATTGTTCACATAATAGGAAACACATTGAACATTTTGATTGGCCCACATATATAACTAATTAAGGGCCCACACATATAACTAATTAAGGGCCCACATATATAACTAATTAAGGGCCCACACATATAACTAATTAAGGGCCCACATATATAACTAATTAAGGGCCCACACATATAACTAATTAAGGGCCCACATATATAACTAATTAAGCCCATCACCTAACACATGATTACCTCTGTTTTATTCTGAAGTTGAAGTGTACGCCTTTGAAATAAAACGCATGAGTGTTTTTAATGGCTTTTCTGACAAAGGAACATTTTAGGGTCCTAGGTAAGGAATAGTTGTGCACTCTAAACTTATTAACTTTAGGGACTCTATGCACAGGTATATATATCAATGTCGCCTCTGGCACATCTTTTGACCTGTAACCATCTTGACAAAGGAGACCTTTGCACCCCCTTAATCTGTTCGATCACCTACATAGTACATATTCTAGGAAAGGCAAAAGAAAAGTCTCGATGGGGTAGGGGGCTCAGCCTTCTCTATACAGTCGTCATCTCAATATGGGGGCCTTTTGGAAAGTAAATTTGGGGCCCTAGGTAAAGGGTATTGTGGGGCACCAAGTAAAGGCTGCATTGTGGCCCTGGGCAGAGGAACATTAGTTCTCTGTAGGACAGTTAACTTAGCGGGAGGCAAGGGAAAATCTTGAGGTATTAGAGAAAGATATATTTCATGCCCAAGACGAAATATGTTGTTAGTTTACCGTGAAACTAATCATCTTTACTAGCAAAGGACCTGCTGATCTTCCCCAACTGTTATGATAAACTGTAAGATAAAGGCAAGAGAACTAATAACTGGGTCGTAGTTTCAAGTTTGGACTATGGGAAGTGGAGGGGGGTGGGGGGTCATAGACAGACTTTGCTCATCAATAAGAACTACTTGATTCTAAAGTTACATTGTCAAATTTTATTTTTCTTGTAAATTATCAGGAATTTCATCACTAATATTTCGTCTTTATCATTCAAATAATTCTATCACACGTTCTATCACACGTTGTAAGTGTAATGGTAATAGAATAAATTGACACTTCTCTTCAGATTCCGTGTGGTAAAACAAAAATGGGATTTGCCAACATTTCAGCTGTGGCTTTAAACATCATAAAACAGCACTTGACGTGTGTGTTTTGTTAAGTGCCCTTCATCCGTTCTATACAGTCATATCAATTTAAATTACATTAAAACTAACAGTCATTCATCTCTGACAAAATGCCATAGCAATATAGGACTTTTACTTATAGCAGGTCTATTGGTAATTGGAGGCCGTAGAAGTCTCCTAGTTCGCCTATTTGTCCAAACCGCCCATTTATTTTTAGTACTTATTACTACCTATCTAATTTGAGACTGAATGTCCTTAGATAGGTTTTATCTGTACTTTTATATCTATTAACTGCATCTGTACTTCTATAAGTCCTTCTGATATATATTATCATTACATATAAACATGGGCGTCGCTAGGAATTTTTCCAAGGGGGGGGCAAAAATTTTCCAGGGGGTGGGGGCAAATAACAAATTTATGACGGTTTTTCAAAATGTAGGGGGGGGAGCAAATGCCCCCCTTGCCCCCCCCCCCATGAATACGCCCATGGCTATAAATCTCTATCTATAATGATATCTAAGTCTGTAGCAGTGTCACTAATCTCACCAGCTCATACACATTAGCCCCGGGGGAGGGGGGATGTGTTGTTTTTAAATAAGAGAGTAAAATTTTAATTACAGCTTTTGACAGAAGCTGTTTTAACTAAGTTATGTACTAAAGAAAAAGTTTAAATAAATGTTTGTTAACAGATATAACAGTCAATGAAAAAAAAATATTTTAGATTAATTGTAAAAAATAAAATAATCCATTCGATTTAATGCCGTGGTAAGACTCAAACTAACATCTTCAGAAATTATATAATAGTAGATACAACATTTATTATAATAAAATATATATCTCTTTGTCACTATCAGTCAATCATGGATTTGGAATCAATAAATAATTGAATTAAAAGCTATTGTTTTCCTGCATCGGCTGAAACAAAACAACCAGATAAAAATGACTGTTTTCTGCTTATTGAACCGTGTCTGATTATGTGTTTGGATTAATGTGTTTGAATATTCCACTCCTCCCAATATTTGTTTTTTTTTATCTTTCACCCTCCCCTCCACCAGCTATCTTATTCTCTCTCTCTCTCTCTCTCTCTCTCTCTCTCTATCTCTCTCTCATTCTCTCTCTCTCTCTCTCTCTCTGACTGTGTGCATGTTTGTATGTACACGCGCGCGCGTGTGTGTGTGTGTGTGTATCAACCATTATCTGGTGGGTGATGCAGCCTGTAATTGTTTAATACGCTGCCAAGTTTGAAGCATCACGCCAGGTTCACAGAAGTTCAACTCGTCTGAAAACTTTTTTGTCCGCCCCTGGTGCCCAGGGGCCAAACGAATAAAAAAAAACAACAACGGAGGAAGGAAGGGGGGAGGGGGAGTTAGCCGGCACACAAAATATTAAAATGACGTTCAAAAAAGCTTTTCTTTCTTTTTTTTTTTTTGCGATCTGGCTGCTAGAAAAAAGAAATCTGAAGTACGAGGGACGGTATGATAAAACAGTTTGAAATGTTTTGGACGAATGTATGAAAACAGCCCAAGTATGTGTGTGAGTGGGTGGGGGGATTTGAAAAAATGTTCATTATTGACATCTGGTGTGTAAAAGAATTAAGTACTTGCTGAATGAAAAAGGTAAACATTGCCACTTTGTTCATTCGCTTCATCAATCTATTGTACTGTGACCATAGATCTATTGTACTGTGACCATAGATCTATTGTACTGCGGCAGTAAATCTATTATGCTAAGAAGGTCTTCGGTACGTTTTTTTTTGTTCCTTTTTGCGGTGCTTTTTAACCATTCATTGAGTTTTTCTATTCATTCAGTAAACTGAAGAGGTTTAGGACAGCTATAATCTCATTAAACGTGTATATAATATGAACAGCCTGGAAGTATATAACTACATGTCGACCAAAAACGTAATTAACTAGCGTAGAAATATTTTGAGATTTACACATCAGTTGATATTTAATAAATATTATACAAGGATTCTAAAGTCACCCGACTAAACATTGACGACAACAGACAGAAATTAAAATATTCATAAAGCTTGAGTGTCTTGTCAATGACGTTAGGAGTATTGTCCAGTGTTTTGTATATCATAAATTGAGTAATTTGAAGAGACTTAGTAGCATGGTCAGCATAGACTTATTAGCATGGTCAGCATATACTTATTAACATGGTCAGCATAGACTTATTAACATGGTCAGCATAGACTTATAAGCATGGTAAGCATAGACTTATTAACATGGTCAGCATAGACTTATTAGTATGGTCAGCATAGACTTATTAACATGGTCAGCATAGACTTATTAACATGGTCAGCATAGACTTATTAGCATGGTCAGCATAGACTTATTAGCATGGTCAGCATAGACTTATTAACATGAATCAAGCGAGCTTTTAATTCTGAGACTACTCCAATAATTTCATGACTAGAGCCATGCGCACACGATTGCACACACCACTGCACACACCGTTGCACACACATTGTACACACTATTGTGCACACCAATGCATCCACCACTGAATGCATAATTGTTCGCACCATTGTGCATACTATTCTACACACTATTGTACACACTACACAACATTGTACACAACAGTGCTCAAAATTGTGATCTTTATTTAGCAAATCAACTATAAATTATCTAAAAAAAAAATAATGGGCTTATAACGTGCCTGAAGGGGTCATTGTACTGTTTACAGTTTTCAGCCTTCGCGTTGAGCCAACATTGTTCTCGTTCTAATGTTTATATTCTATATTTTCATTATTATTCCGAAACCCAATAAGTTTGACATTTTACAGAATAGTGCTCTCTTGAATTAATTTATTTTGGAGTGTATTTGTATGAACAAGGCCGTACCCAGGATTTTGTTGGGGGGGGGGGGGGCTGTGAGGAGAGTTTTATATAAGAAAAAATTGGAACACAAGCATAAAGAAGTATATTTTATTATAAAATTTGACTTTTTTTTTTTTACAGCCTTCCCCCCTAGCACCCCCTCCCCGGGTACGGCCTTGTGTATGAGTAAGTAAATTTAACATTTGGTATTTTCGCATAAGCCCCCACAAATTCCCATAAGCTCCCACATATTCCCATAAGCTCCAACACATTCCCATAAGTTCGCACACATTCCCATAAGCTCCCACATATTCCCATAAGCTCCTACCTATTCCCATAAGCTCCCACATATTCCCATAAGCTCCCACATATTCCCATAAGCTCCTACCTATTTCCATAAGCTCCTACATATTCCCATTAGCTCCTACATATTCCCATAAGCTCCAACATATTCCCATTAAGCTCCCACATATTCCCATAAGCTCCTACACATTCCCATAAGCTCCTACACATTCCCATAAGCTCCTACACTTTCCCATAAGCTCCTACACATTCCCATAAGCTCCTACATTATTCCTATAAACTACTACACATTCCCATAAGCTCCTACACATTCCCATAAGCTCCTACACATTCCCATAAGCTCCTACACATTCCCACAAGCTCCTACACATTTCCATAATCTCAAACACATTCCCATAAGCTCCTACACATTCCCATAAGCTCCTACACATTTCCATAATCTCCAACACATTCCCATAAGCTCCCACACATTCCCATAAGCTCCTACACATTCCCATAAGCTCCCACATATTCCCATAAGCTCCCACACACATTCCCATAAGCTCCCACATATTCCCATAAGCCCCCACATATTCACATAAGCTCCCACATATTCACATAAGCACACACACACATATTCCCATAAGCCCCCTACACATTCCCATAAGCCCCCACATAATCCCATAAGCTCCAACACATTCCCATAAGTTCGGCAAACACATTCCCATAAGCTCCCCACACATTCCCATAAGCTCCTATATATTCCTACTCGAGCTCCTACATATTCCCATTAAGCTCTCACACATTCCCATAAGCTCCTACACATTCCCAAAGGCTCCTACACATTCCCGTAAGCTCCTAAAACATTCCCATAAGCTCCTGCACATTCCCCATAAGCTCCTACAACATCTCCCATAATCTCCTACACATTCCCAAAAACTCCTACACATTCCCATAAGCTCCTCACACATTCCCAATAAGCTCCTAGTTATTCCCACAAGCTCTACACATTCCCACAAGCTCACTACATTATCTCCACATTATGGCTCTTACAAATTCCCATGTCTTAAACATTCCAATGCTTCTCCCACACTTCCACAAGGCAGCTCATACATTCCCAGTGAGCTCCCACATTATTCCTATAAGCTCCTACACATTCCTCACCCTTAATCTCCAATACATTCCCCATAAGCTCCTCACATTCCCATAAACTCCTACACATTTCCATAATCTCCAAGCACATCTTTACATAAGCTCCTCACATTCCCATAAGCTCCTACACATTCCCATAAGCTCCCACATATTCCCATAAGCTCCAACACATTCCCATAAGCTCCCACATATTCCCATAAGCTCCCACATATTCACATAAGCTCCCACATATTCCCATAAGCACAATACACACATATTCCCATAAGCCCCCACACATTCCCATAAGCTCCCAGAGATTCTCATAAAGCTCCAAACACATTCCCATAAATTCGCACACATTCCCATAAGCTCCCACACATTCCCATAAGCTCCTATATATTCCTAATCAAGTCCCTACATATTCCCATGTTTCACACATCTCCATATAAGCTCCTACACATTCCCAAAGCCCTATATAATCCCATGAAGCTCCTAGGGATCCTCATAATCTCCCAGATATTCCTGCATAAGCCTCACACATTCCCATAAGTCTCCTACACATTCCCAAAAAGCTCCTACACACTCCCATAAGCTCCTACACATTCCCATAAGCTCCTACACATTCCCATAAGCTCCCACACATCTCCCATAAGCTCCCACATATTCCCTTAAGCTTCCACATATTCCTATAAGCTTATACATATTCCCATAAGCTTTCCCACATTCGCATCAAGCTCCTACACATTCCGATAAGCTCTTAAGACATTCTCATAAGCTCCCACATATTCCCATAATTCCCTACACATTCCCAAAAGCTCTGCATACATATCCCATGCAGCTCCTACACATTCCCGTCAAGTTCGGTAAACATTCTCAGTAAGCTCCTACACATTCCCACAAGCTCCTACACATTCCCACAAGCTCCTACACATTCCCACAAGCTCCTACACATTCCCATAAGCTCCCACACATTACCATAAGCTCCCACATATTCCCTTAAGCTTCCACATATTCCTATAAGCTTATACATATTCCCATAAGTTTCTACACATTCGCATAAGCTCCTACACATTCCCATAAGCTCCTACACATTCCCATAAGCTCCTACACATTCCCATAATCTCCTACACATTCCCAAAAACTCCTACACATTCCCATAAGCTCCTACACATTACCGTAAGCTCCTAAACATTCCCATAAGATCCTACACATTCCCACAAGCTCCTACACATTCCCACAAGCTCCCACATATTCCCATAAGTTCCTACACATTCCCATAAGCTCCTACACATTCCCATAAGCTCCTACACTTTCCCATAAGCTCCTACACATTCCCACAAGCTCCTACACATTTCCATAATCTCCAACACATTCCCATAAGCTCCTAAGCACATTCCCATAAGCTCCTACACATTTTCCTATAAGCTCCTACACATCCCCATAAGCTCCTACACATTCCCATAAGTCTCCTACACATTCCCCACAAGCTCCTACACATTTCCATAATCTCCCAACACATTCCCATAAGCTCCTAGCTATCATTCCCATAAGCTCCTACACATTTCCATAATCTCCAACACATTCCCATAAGCTCCTACACATTCCCATAAGCTCCTACACATTCCCATAAGCTCCTATACATACTCCCATAAGCTCCCACACAGACTCATAAGCTCCCACATACTTCCTCATAATTCTCACATATTCACATAAGCTCCCACATATTCCCATAAGCTCCTCACATATTCACATAAGCTCCCCACACATTCCCATAAGCTCCCACATATTCCCATAAGCCTCGACATATTCACATAAGCTCCCACATATTCCCATAAGCACACACACACATATTCCCATAAGCCCCCCACACATTCCCATAAGCTCCATCTATATTCCCATGGGCCCAAACACAATTCCCATAAATTCGCACACATTCCCATAAGCTGCCTACACATTCCCATAAGCTCCTATATATTCCCATAAGCTCCTACATAACTCCTACATAAGCTCTCATAATAATTCCCCATAAGCTCCTACACATTCCCAAAAAGCTCCTACACATTCCCATAAGCTCCTATATATTCCCATAAGCTCCTACATATTCCCATAAGCTCTCACACACTCCCATAAGCTCCTACACATTCCCCAAAGCTCCTACACATTCCCATAAGCTCCTACACATTCCCATAAGCTCCTACCCCCACATTCCCATAAGCTCCCACACATTCCCATAAGCTCCCACATATTCCCTTAAGCTTCCACATATTCCTATAAGCTTATACATATTCCACACATAAGCTTCTACACATTCGCATAGCTCCTACACATTCCCTTAAGCTCCTACACATTCCCATAAGCTCCTACACACATTCCATAATCTCCTAAGCACATTCCAAAAACTCCTACCCCACATTCCCATAAGCTCCTACACATTCCCGTAAGCTCCCTAAACATTCTCATTAGCTCCTACACATTCCCAGAAGCTCCTACACATTCCTACAAGCTCCTACACTACACATTCCCACAAGCTCCTACACATTCCCATAAGTCCTCACACCATTACCATAAGCTCCCACATATTCCCTTAAGCTTCCACATATTCCTATAAGCTTATACATATTCCCATAAGTTTCTACCTATTCGCATAAGCTCCTACACATTCCCACAAGCTCTACACATTCAGATAATCTCCAACACATTCCCATAAGCTCCTACACATTCCCATAAGCTCCAAGCACATTTCCCATAACCTCCAACACATTCCCATAAGCTCCTACATATCTCCCATAAGCTCCTACACATTCCCATTATTCCCACATATTCCCATAAGCTCCCACACATTCCCATTAGCTCCCACATTATTCCCATAAGCTCCTACATATATTCACATAAGCTCCTACATATTCCCATAAGGGCACTACATATATTCCATATAAGCCCCTCACACATTCCCCATCAGCTCCCATATATTCCCATAAGCTCCACACATGCATTCCCATAAATCTCGCACACATCTCCATATATAAGCTCCCACACATTACCATAAGCTCCAATATATTCCCAGAATAAGCTATACATATTCCCATAAGTTTCTACACATTCGTATAATCTCCTAAGTACATTCTCCTATATAAGCTCCTACATTATTCCCAGCAAGCCCTCACACATTCCTCATACCTCCTCACACATTCCCAAAACTCCTACATACATTCTCATAGGTCCTCACACATCTCTGTAAGCTCCTAGAACATTCCCATAAGCTCCTACAATACTCCCCACAAGCTCCTACACATTCCCACAAGCTCCCACACACATTCCCACAAGCCCCCATAATATCTCCACAACTCCCACATATTCCCATAAGCCCTACACATTCCTATAAGCTCCTACAGATTCCCATAAGCTCCTAAACATTCCCATAAAGTGCCATACATTCCCATAAGCTCCTACATTATTCCTTATAAGTCTCCTACACATTCCCATAAGCTCCTACACATACTCCCATAAGCTCCTACACATTCCCACAAGCTCCTACACATTTCCACAATCTCCAACACATTCCTATAAGCTCCTACACATTCCCATAAGCTCCTACACATTTCCATAGACCTCCAACACATTCCCATAAGCTCCTAC
>JAGDYQ010000006.1:7622949-7645206 GCA_021962125.1 Bulinus truncatus
AAATATTTATTGTGCTTTCCAGAAGTACAAACCCATAGATACCCATAGATACCCATAGATACATTCTAAAAAAAAACACTAATTAGATTACCGGGTAGGTAAGTTTGTACTTTGATGGGATTTACTTATAACAAACGTTGTCTATATACACTGTAACAAACGTTGTCTATATACACTGTACTTAACAAACGTTGTCTATATACACTGTACTTAACAAACGTTGTCTATATACACTGTACTTTACAAACGTTGTCTATATCAGAGGTTTTCAACCTTTTTTACCCTGCGGACCCCACAGACATACCAAGCTCGGGTGGCGGACCCCCAGAGTCTAAGGCACCCTGGCCTCGACTTTTCGTACCTCAGGTTGGGCCCTAATATGTCTAATTAAGTTTGCAGATGTAATCTACTTAAATTCTGCTAAACGGTACGTCTGGCCTAAGTTACGAGCACATCATGTAAAAGTCTTTTTACATACGAAAATAACTATCTATCCAAATAATGAAACACTAACCGAATATTTATTCCACTGGTTTGTCCGTTACAAAGTTTTCTGTTCAGTGGTAAGGATGTGCCTGTTTTGCACTACAGACTTTGTCCAAACATGGTGGTAGGTGTGATAAATATATGCGTATTTCATGTTCAATATCCATTCTGGACCTGTACTTGGTTTTTATCGCAGTAACAGCAGATAATGCAGTTTCGCACAAGTAGGTCGTAGAAAATGGTAGCAGGACATTGATGGCTTTGTCTGACAGCAGCGAGTATTCCTGGAAACATGCTAGCCAGAACGACAACAGTGGCAGTCTGCTGAACTGCAAGCGCAGTGGTCTGTCGGATGACAATTTGATCAATTGTTCTTGTTCGCGACTAGTTAAATCGGTTAGCCCGCATTCACAGGGATTTCGAATCCAATGAAATGCGCTGACATCGTCGTCACCAAAAATACTGATGAAAGTAATACGACAACTGCTGCAGCCGTTTTCTTTTTCGTTCGTCTTCGGCTGCTTGATCATCAGAATCTTCCAAGTTCTGGTCAATTTTCCTCTTCAGAAATTTATCCATGCTACTAGGTATCACAACATTACACTCCAAGATACATATTCACTGAAACATCACTACTCTTTTCCGTGGGCTGTCTATTTTTGTCGAACTGTATGTCTTTACCACTTTGTTCTCCTCCTCCCCTCTCCTCTCTTTCTCTCTTTCAATCTCTATCCCTTACAAAAGATCTGCTATTTTCTTTTATAAGACCCTAATGACTGCGTCTTCTCACCTATGTTGTTGTCTCTGATTGGTCCGTCCCTCGTTGGGGATATTCTGTTATTTCAGTCAAAACAGTAGTAACCCTGAACCTTTGCAATTTAGTGACAAACTAATTAATTAACTCTCATCCATGACCCAATGATCCAGATTCTTGAAAATACAATGTTTGACCTATATTCTTGTAAATACAATTCTCAACCTAGAAACTTTGGTACTCTGATTCTTTGTAACATTTATTAAGCCCATGTGGAAGTTCGTCGCCATACATACGATACCAGACAATAGATAATTAGCTTATCACAACATTTATCTCTTGAAAACACAAGGCGCTATGCCTTGCTTTTAATTCCAGCCTAACCAGGTCATCTTTATCCCAGGTATGTGTCAACTAAAAATACAAACTCTCTCTAAACATGACCGACATTGTAATCTCACAGTACCTATGGCGCATTTCTGCCCTTCCAAAGTAGGCTATGTTATAAAAACATTACTGCATGATCAACCAGACTATTTATCAACAATACACACGCTGTCGCACTTTGCGGATGTTTTAACCGTGACGCCAGAGCTCAGCAAATAAGAAATATTGCCAAGATGACATGACTCAAAAACTCACTACACAAGTACATGTAGTATGCACTCTAGTTTATATTTCAGACATAGCATAAGCAAATGCTAGCGGAGTTTTCAATTCTGTACATTGTTTTTTGTACCTGAAACATTGGCATAGCTTGTATTTTTTTGTTTAGCTAAAAGCTAACCAATCAACCAAACCAATCAATATTTTATACGAGAAAATCCCTAATTTCATTGACTTGACCACGGACCCCTTTGAAGCTCCCCGCGGACCCCTGGGGGTCCGGGGACCACAGGTTGAAAACCTCTGGTCTATATACACTGCAACAAACGTTGTCTATATACACTGTAACAAACGTTGTCTATATACACTGTACTTAACAAACGTTGTCTATATACACTGTACTCAACAAACGTTGTCTACATACACTGTACTTAACAAACGTTGTCTATATACACTGTACTTAACAAACGTTGTCTATATACACTGTAACAAACGTTGTCTATATACACTGTAACAAACGTTGTCTATATACACTGTACTTAGCAAACGTTGTCTATATACACTGTAACAAACGTTGTCTATATACACTGTACTTAACAAACGTTGTCTATATACACTGCAACAAACGTTGTCTATATATACTGTACTCAACAAACGTTGTCTATATACACTGTACTTAACAAACGTTGTCTATATACACTGTACTTAACAAACGTTGTCTATATACACTGTACTTAACAAACGTTGTCTATATACACTGTAACAAACGTTGTCTATATACACTGTACTTAACAAACGTTGTCTATATACACTGTAACAAACGTTGTCTATATACACTGTACTCAACAAACGTTGTCTATATACACTGTACTTAACAAACGTTGTCTATATACACTGTACTTAACAAACGTTGTCTATATACACTACACTTAACAAACAACAATCAGGTCTTTAAGATCTTACCAACACAAATAGACCGTCATTCTGAGGTCGATAATAATTTTTTTAAGTCAACTTATTCCAAAATCAATTATCATTTTCTCAATGTCAGCTGATGTTCATTATGATACTGCATTATATAACCACGTCATCTTAATTAATGACTTTAGTTACATGAGGGTGTGGGAGGCCAACTGTAAAGGATAAGTCAGAGAGTCAGTACTTAGTTTTGGTCAGTACTTAGTCTAATTCAGTACTTAGTTTATGTCAGAACATAGTATTGGTCAGTACTTTGTTGAATAAGTTAGTACTTAGTATAAGTCAGTACTTTATTGAATAAATCAGTACTTTGTTGAATAAGTCAGTACTTAGTATATATCAGTACTTTGTTGAATAAGCCAGTACTTAGTATATGTCAGTACTTTGTTGAATAAGTCCGTACTTTGTTAAATAAGTCAGTACTTAGTATATATCAGTACTTAGTATACGTCAGTACCTAGATATCAAGTTCATTGGCTATTTCCTACGAAATAAAATGGTAAACCGAGACTATTGTCAGTTTAGATTTATATTGGCAGTATTTATAAAAAAAAAAATAAAGCGAAATAAAAGCAGTAATCATAATACAAGTAAATGATGTTAACTTACAATAATCAATAATGTGTGTTTGTGTCGGTGTGTGTGCGTGTTTTAAATAAAAAAGTCAAGGGAACTTTGTGTGTATCCGGTCTTAAATTTCAAACACAGCTGTAATTAAAATAATAAAACCTCAGATTCTTCTCAAAATGACTCCCATTTTCGAAAGCATAAAAAATTCAACCAATGGTCATGTCGCATTACTTGAGAATAAATTATAGCGTCAGACTGAATAAAACACCTTGCCCCTCGACTGTCCCTCGTTTCAGTTTTTCGTAATCTGTATTTTTTCACAGAAAGAAAGAGAGAGAGAGAGAGAGAGAGAGGGAGAGAGAGAGAGAGAGAGAGAGAGAGAGAGAGAAGAATGGAGAAATAGAAAGAGACAGCCATAACAGAGAAAGAGACAGCACGAAGAAGGTTTCCATCTGGAAGAAATAAGTCCATTCACTAGGAGAAGGGATATATGGGTCACAACCAAGGGGAGATAACCATCTGTCATGATTATATAAAAATTGTGATCATGGTATTGACATTAATTTTGTGTTCATGTTTATATTAAAACAGCAACAACAACAACAAAGCTAGAATGAAGAGTGAACTCCCCCCCCCCCCAAACAGTCTGAATGCAATCCTTTCTTAGTTTTTATCATTGTTAAAATCAAAACAATGTTTCGTAACGATATAAAGAAAAAAGTTCTAGTCGTCAATTGTGTCAGTTTTTTTTTTAGAACTAGTCATACCGCGGCGTACAATACGCCGCCTTATCAATCAATATAATTACTGTAATTATATTTTTAAATAAGCAATCAAACAAAATAACAGGCTGACATCTTAATAGAAAATACATGGAATGCAAAGTTGAACTTTGACCTAACCCGAGCGAAACAACGCGTGGTGTCGTCTGTGACGTATTCGGGAATACCACAATTTATAAATAGTCCCGCGTCTTCAAGTTGTGTTTTATATATATAGATAAGATAGGACAGACTGAATTCTTGTGTATTGTATGAATAATGTTAATGTCGTAATTCCAAAGTCTTATGTATCAGATTGAGAAGCCGAGAATACTTTAACTAAAGAACTGAATAAAAAACATTTTTATCGTTGAATAAGTCATAATATTTATATAGTATAGAAGATATGGAACCAGATATTAGGATAGATAATTTGATCAATAAATTTATCTAAATACGATGCGCACCAACTATACTCTCGTAAGTCTCGTTCATGCAAGTTATCTATTTTTAGTTCTTTTGTTTATTAAAATATACATATTTATATGTGAAGAGATGAACAGAAAGACACATATAAATATATCAGTTCACATTTACAAATATTGAGATATTATACCTTTTAACCTATTTCTTTAAAAGTCTTTAAGAAAAGTAGAGCAGCAAATATCTATACAGAAATAATAATTATTTTTTAAACAAAATAGTAATCTTGAGTTGTATGTTATAGTGTAAGTTATAAAACACTTCTTTAGTTGATCTTTGATGGCCTGTAAGTATACTTGTTTTTACAAATCTGCTTTATCTCTCCTTGTTTTTACATATAAGTGAATAAGTGTAATATATATATATATATATATATATATATATATATATATATATATATAAGCGATTTGGTCTCTGCGTTAAATCGAAAGTAAATAATTAATACAACAGTATTCCAGTTTAAAATACAATCATGAAAAAATCGGATCTGCCCGAAACCAAAAAAAAAATCTAGCCTACCGATCAAGCCTAAAGGGATATATCTTTATGCAAAGGTTTTGCAGGGTAAAGCTAGTATATATTAATAAAAGCGGTGTGGATTCTGCGTTAAATCGAAAGTAAAGAATTAATACAACAGTATTCCAGTTTAAAATCGTCAAATGTAAACAATAGTAATAAAAATCATGAAAAAAATCGGATCTGTCCGAAACCAAAAATAACCTAGCGTACTGATCGAACATACGGGGATATAACTCTATGCAAAGGTTTTGCAGGGTACAGTTAGTTTATTAATAAAGACAGTCATTCCATGATAGACCTCAACATTGTTTTTAAAAGTCTTAAGAAGAAATGGAACAATATTGGCATCCAAGTCTTTCTTCTAGTTTTTTTTATTTATTTATATTGAAAATTAGTCAGCTTTAATCTTCAAGTAGTTTAACTAAATTATAAATTGAAAAAAAATATATGCCCGTATGTCACTTTGAATATTGGAAGTGACTTTTGATTTATTAACTGTCCACTATCCCACATCTTAATTACACGTCTCAGTTCATTCGCCCCGTCTGGTAAACAATGGGCGACCAGAAAATTTCATGAATCGGAAACGTAGGGAGCAGACGATACGTACGTTAGAGCAAGACTGTCATTACGGAATTAACGGATCATCCCCGTGGAGAGGGGTATTGTCCACTCGACTATGTTTATCCCCCCACCCCCCCACCCGCCTAGTCCTTATCTACCCGTCCAGTGCTCTATGTCTCCATTCACTGTATTGTCCAGTTAAAACAACTCTCGCGGTCTGTCTGTCAACAGATTTGGAAGTTTCTTTTATGTTCTTCAGGTATTACCATCATTGTTGTTTTGTTTGCAACCCCCCCCCCCTCCTCCTTTTAGTCCGGCTGTGTCCGAGACGTCTGGAGACAAGACGGACACATCTTCATCTTGACGAAGTCTCTCTTATAGACAGGTAAAACAAAGATCTATTCAGTTTCATTGTACAGAGAAAATCCCCCCCCCCTCTTTGTTCGTCAATAAAAACTTCCACACGCACGCATGCAAACACACACACACACACGCACACCCACACGCACATACATATACAAATCCATTGAGTGAGATATCTCTTTGAGAAGACCCATGTTTTGAATTGTGTTATCTTAGTTGTGATATTTGATCGGGTTGTGTGTCTGTGAGTGCGTCTGTGGGTGTGTTTGTGTATGCGTCTGTGTGTGTGTGTATATCTTTCTATTAGAGAATTAAGGGTATGGGGGGGGGGGAGGTGATATCAGAGAAACTACGGGATCTATTGGGATTATTAGTTTACTCTGACAAGGGGATATATCTGGGTCACCCCACTCCTCCTAGATCCCCCTGTCTGGCTCCTATCTCCCCACGTTTGTCAGACAGGGACAGCGGGATGACGACAGAATTTTGTAAAAAGTTGGAATGTATCGGATCAACGTGAAACAAGAATAATTAAAAAATAATAATAATCTGTGAGTGTGTATATGAACTGATTCGACTCTCTGAATCATTTACATCCAGTGGCTCTTATCTTTGTTCCATTGTTTACAGAAGACTTAAACAAGAGGGTTTTAGTTTTCTGATATCTAGAGTTGTATGTTGTAGTGTAAGCTAGAGACGTCTTTAGTTGATCTTTGATTGTCTGTCAATTGTTTTTACAAATCTTTTTCTCTCCGTGTATTTCTTACTGTTACTATTACTAACCAGGGTCGGTGTCTAAAAAACTGGTTTACTCCATGGCACACTGGGTAAAGAGGCATTCGTTTATCTGCACACGAAGTGCTGTTACATATGAATTTTCGTATACTTATGTTCCATTCATTCATGAATTAACCAGTAGGAGTGAGTGAAAATGAAATATTATGCCATCAATCTCTGTGTATATACTGATATATAATCAATTATTAATCGATAGCTGACATTCATTATTTGTGACACAGGTAGACGACTTAGAAGTTATACAGGTTGCATTTTGGTGAATCCTACGACACAGCCTAGAGTTACCTTAAGCAATCGTGGTCAGTAATCGTGAGTAGTGGCGATTAGTGGTCAGTAGTGGTGACTTAAATCAGCCAGTATTTTCATGTACTCTAGGGATCAAATGTCAAAACGAGTTGATGAAATGATGATGGTTAGTGGAGTGACGGTTGAATGATGGGATTCCATTATGCATGGTGTATGTTGGGGGATCACATCCTATGATCTTACCAACACCAACTACCATTGTCTCCATAGCCACATATTATCAGCCTAAGCTGTTCAGCTAATACAGAAAGAATGCAAATAACTTGTCCGCGTGAGTATCTCGGTATGGGACATAGGGATCAAATCCGATCATTATAAATACATTATTTGTAATTAAATAAGTTAAATAGATCCGTTGAGATGCAACCACCTGGAACTCACTGTATTAAATAATGTACAGCCAAACTATAACCCAGATATGTGCAACAGTGTCATTAAAATTTAATGATAAAGCAAACGTGCGTAAATAACTGCTCCTGTATGCTATTTTGTCTCCATTTTTTACATATTTGCCCGAACGACTTCGGTTGTAAAAATAACTGAACACGTTACGGTAATGATTATCTCACGATTCAAAGAGAATGGGAGATTGTAGCTGAACTTTAAGCGGGGTAGAATTGTTTGAAATTAACATTTAAAAAAAGTAAATACAAGAATTGTCAAATCATGAAATCATACCGAGTCACAACACACAAATCAAGACAGACATCGAGACATACATTGAGACACCCATTGAGACAGACAAAGGGAGAATTCTTTACCCTCACATAAGCTACAGACTTACAATTAAATCACTTTTATAAAAACATGTTATAGAATATACTGCCAGTGAAGTCACATATTTCACTAACACCATGATAACATGGGCTCTATTTATGTAAGGCCGACAAGGCGGTCAGGGGTTTAAACTTTAACGGCGCCTCTCGGTTTTTTTTTAAATGTCCCCCCCCCCACTCCCCTTTCAGTCCCGCCTAGATCTATTGTTCTCGTCCAGACAGTATTTGGGTCAAATCTCCATACCGTCGTATTGTCCCCCTCTTAGTAGTTATGGGGAGAGGGGGGGGGGAGTGTTTACTTTTGATGGATGGTTGTCATATAAATGTTTGGATTGTACCGTAGGTTTTATGCGACATATGGATTTGGTCAGAGGTCCCCCCCCTAACTAGAAAGGCCAAGGAACCCAAAGTAAGTTGTGATGGGGGGGGGGGGGGCTAACTGCTTCACGTGGTACAGTTTGAGAACTATAAAAAAAAAGTGATCGACCGTCGACATGAAAGTCTCTGGTTCGATCTTCAGCTAGGACCAATGGATAGTTCATGTCCTTTAATAAAGTCGCCGCTATATCTCCCGTGGTGCCTTCATGATCAATGCACTATCGGCTATAGTGAGGATGATCGACACACACAAATTTTAAGTACCAATCACTATAAAAGCTTTTGTGATTAGACTGGTGGAAGTCAGTTTCTATTTATTCATTATAAAGTCAACCGAACAAGCTAATGTATTCTTCCACTTGCTACTTGTTGAGTTTTTTCCTCTTTTTTAAGACAGGATATATTCTTGGTACTCAGAACAGTTGGTTAATTTACAGAAATCTTATCAACAGCGAAATTAAATAAATTTCTTAACGTTTCTTTTGGTCTCCCTGATTTTATATTGACTTGTGGATTTAATTCTAGTACTTGTCTAGCAAAGCCGTTAGAGCTTTCGTGGCGCCCTGTGTGAGTTACATTTTGTGGCGCCCTGTGTGAGTTACATTTTGTGGCGCCCTCCTCCCAATCCGAAAAGTGCAAATTCATTTAATAGCAATCTTTCAGCGCCCCTTCCTAAGTCTTTTACCCTGTGTGGCCACACAGCCAGTAGTACTCTTTCTACGCTGCTGTAGTCTATAACACAGTCAGCTGGGTTTTTAAGAGTGCGTACTATCCATCGCCTTTTTCATTTCTTGACCGATGAGCGATTGTTTATTTTTCTCCCTCATTGCAATGATAGGGAATCTTTTCCAGGCCTTCTGACGTGCATGATTTGGCGTAGACATCTATTATCACATACGTGACAGTCTGATCAAAATGTTATTTGTCAATCTAAATGTGTCATACCCATAAAGGAATACAGCACTGTGTTTCTAATATCAAAATATTTTTTAGAAGAAATCAACTTTTGTCAGTGAAGCGATTTTTTCCCATTAATTTTAAAATTGATAAGAAACAAAATAACTATGTAACTCGTAAAATAATCCATATTTTATGTTTTCTACCCTTGAAATACATCAGTTTAATTTACAACTTATGCAAAGATGTAAACATTTAATAAATTACACTACTTAGATCTATTAGTATTCGTAACAATTTATTTTACACGATTGTCGACATGTGAATGTTTATTTTGGGTTACATGTCAGTTTTGACAAAGTCATACTGATATTTAAAATGTGTAATGAGTACGATTGTTTTAATATCGTTCATATATGTCATAAAATATAAAACTAAAATGAATAAAACTTTATAATTTATAATGAAATTTTTTCATTTTTATCAGTGGATTTTTTTATTTACTCTTGGGCGTCTGTTATGGCTATATGATACGACGGCCCATTGGGTAACATGGCCCCTGGGTAGCATGCCCATCTGGGTAACATGGCCCCTTTGTAGCTTGGCCCCAGAGTAACATGCTCCTGGGTAACATGGCCCCCTGGATAACATGGCCCCTGGGTAACATGGCCCCTGGGTAACATGTCCCCCTGGATAACATGGCCCCTGGGTAACATGTCCCCTGGGTAACATGTCCCCTGGGTAACATGGCCCATGGGTAACATTGCCTCTGGGTAGCATGTACCTGGGTAACATGGGCCCCTTTGTAGCTTGGCCACAGAGTAACATGCCCCTAGATAACATGGCTGCTAAATAACATGACCTCTGGGTAACATTACCCCTGGGTAACATGGGCCCCTTTGTAGCTTGGCCCCAGAGTAACCTGCTCCTGGGTAACATGACCCCTGGGTAACATGGCCCCTGGATAACATGGCCCCTTGGTAACATGACCTCTTGGTAACATTTCCCCTGGGTATCATGGCCTCTGGGTAACATTTCCCCTGGGTAACATGGCCTCTGGGTAACATGTCCCCTGGGTAACATGGCCTCTGGGTAACATTTCCCCTGGGTAACATGGCCTCTGGGTAACATGGCCTCTGGGTAACATGTCCCCTGGGTAACATGGCCTCTGGGTAACATTTCCCCTGGGTAACATGTCCCCTTGGTAACATGGCCTCTGGGTAACATGTCCCCTGGGTAACATGGCCTCTGGGTAACATTTCCCCTGGGTATCATGGCCTCTGTGTAACATGTCCCCTGGGTAACATGGGCCCCTTTGTAGCGTGGCCCCAGAGTAACCTGCTCCTGGGTAACATGACCCCTGGGTAACATGGCCCCTGAATAACATGTCCCCTTGGTAACATGGCCTCTGGGTAACATGTCCCCTGGGTAACATGGCCTCTGGGTAACATTTCCCCTGGGTATCATGGCCTCTGTGTAACATGTCCCCTGGGTAACATGGGCCCCTTTGTAGCGTGGCCCCAGAGTAACCTGCTCCTGGGTAACATGACCCCTGGGTAACATGGCCCCTGAATAACATGGCCCCTGGGTAACATGACCTCTGGGTAACATTTCCCCTGGGTAACATGGCCTCTGGGTAACATGTCCCCTGGGTAACATGGCCTCTGGGTAACATGTCCCCTGGGTAACATGGCCTCTGTGTAACATTTCCCCTGGGTATCATGACCTCTGGGTAACATGTCCCCTGGGTAACATGGGCCCCTTTGTAGCTTGGCCCCAGAGTAACCTGCTCCTGGGTAACATGACCCCTGGGTAACCTGGCCCCTGGATAACATGGCCCCTGGGTAACATGACCTCTGGGTAACATTTCCCCTGGTTAACATGACCTCTGGGTAACATTTCCCCTGGGTATCATGGCCTCTGGGTAACATGTCCACTGGGTAACATGGCCTCTGGGTAACATTTCCCCTGGGTAACATGGCCTCTGGGTAACATGTCCCCTGGGTAACTTGGCCTCGGGGTAACATGTCCCCTGGGTAACATGGGCCCTTTGTAGCTTGGCCCCAGAGTAACCTGCTCCTGGGTAACATGACCCCCGGGTAACATGGCCCGTGTGTAACATGGCCTCTGGGTAACTTGGCCCCTGGATAACATGGCCTCTGGGTAACTTGGCCCCTGAGTAGCATGCCCCCTAGGTATTTTTTTTTATTATCAAAATTGTTACACAGACTTACTGTAATATATTTGTATTGATGTTACACAGATTTATTGTAATACATTTGTATTGATGTTACACATACTTATTGTAATACATTTGTATTGATGTTACACATACTTATTGTAATACATTTGTATTGATGTTACACATACTTATTGTAATATATTTGTATTGATGTTACACATACTTATTGTAATATATTTGTATTGATGTTACACATACTTATTGTAATACATTTGTATTGATGTTATCTTCATTTACGAAACTTCATTGATTACGATTTTTACTTAAATTTGTCCTATGTAAACTGCATACCTGCGATGGTTGCAAGCAGGTATGGTGTTTCAGAACACCACCTAACAATGCTAAACAAAGGTGTTCTTGGTTACATATGTTGACCTATTTATATTACAGAACAGTTCCCAAAGAGAAAAAAAAAGAGTGCAGTTGATAATTACTATGCGCAGAGTGGCCACATTAAATAATATGCTAATTGAACTTTTTTATAAATCTTTTCTGTGATTATGATGGGAACTTAAACATTATAGTGACGGCTTTCATGTGGCTGTTTGTGAATAAGTCCTTTGGGGGTCCTCAAATAGATTTTGACATCTTTAGCAATTTATTAATATTGTCAAATATGTAAAAAAAAAGATTCGCACATTAAAATATTACATTGAGCTAATCTGGTAGTCTGTACATTGAGCTAATCTGGTAGTCTGTACATTGAGCTAATATTGTAGTCTGTACATTGAGCTAATCTGGTGGAATGGTATAATGGTCGATAATTTTATTTTTAATTTGACAATAAGCTCCTATTTTTAGCTCACATTATTTAGCTCACATTATTTAGCTCACATTATTTAGCTCACATTATTTAGCTCATATTTTTAGCTCACAATATTTAGTAATAAACAAAACTGTGTTATGTTATGTTTTTAAGAATATAAATACAATTTTGTAGACATATTCCTAACTAAAATTGCACCGTGGGGTGGTACACATATGACACAGAGACAGAGAGAATACCGGACAGAAATACAGGCTGATAAATACATAGACAGACAGATCTACTAACAGATAGTCCGAAAGACCGTCTGATAAATAGATAGATAGATGATGGATCGATGGGTGGATGGATGGACAGATGAAATGACGGATGGATGGATGGATGGATGGACCGGCACGACTATGAGATATGCAGACATAATATACCTACTGTAAGTGTCATTTGTATACAACCCACATACTAAATGACATCACTGAAACATAGACACATTCATGTAAATAAATGAATACCTGGCAGGTAGACACAAGGCATGTCACCTTTTTACTGTCTTCTGATGTCTACGTCAGCGGTCAGTGAAACTGAAACATTTAAACCGCCTGATTATAAATATTCATTAGTTCAACTAGACTGTTAGAATATAAATGAGTCGGTGTACATGTGAGTGGTAGCGGGAAGGGAAGTTGGGGTGGGGGGGTAGGGTCGGGAGAGGGGGGATGGGGAGTTAACGATGGCCAGTGGAAGGGGAAGTAATTTTTTGTGTAGAAACTGGATTATGTCCCCTTGTCCCATAATTTCGGGCACTCTTAAATAACTCGCCTGAACATTAAAATGTCACTGAGACACCAGCAATATAGGAAGCTGGGGGTCCAATGCCCGCTTCCTGAGTTGGAGAATTGGAAGAAAAGTTAAAATTAAAATAATAAAAGAGAGGGAGAGAGATGGAGATGAAATGGTTTAAAAAAAAACACATTAAAGAATTTGTGCTGGAAGCAAGAAGACAGTTGATAAATAAAAGAATGGAAATGTGGACCCCATGACACGGCAATGGTGCGAGAGAATAAGTATAAACAACATTGACAAGAAAAGAAATAAAGGGAGATACACAGACAGACAAATAGTTAAAAAGATACAGTTGATAGATATATAGATACATTTGGTATAGATAGATAGATAAATAACTCGTTGTTGCAAACTATGTACATTACTACTGTTAACAGAAATACAATATTCTTTATGATGGCACTGTAGAACTCGGTGCAACACACATACACATATATAGGCAGTGCCGAACCGATGGTTTTGGGGGTCCAGGGGGCTTGACATCTTTGGGGGGCCCCATGCATTCGACATCATGACATAAGATAATGTACTTAATATTTTATGTAAAAAAAAATGGGAACTTTCGAATTAGGACCCCCTTCCCCCACCCTAGGAACGCCTCTGTATATAGGTAAGTATATACACAGTTAAGTACATATGATAAGACAAACAGACATACGTAGGTAAGTAGACACGAACAGATTAACCGACGTTAAAACATACTAGCATACAGTACAATGGTGATCACCGCTGGAAATCTTCAGAAACAATGAATTTCACTAATACGAAAAAGTCTAGTAGAACAATAGTCTGTTGATGTTAATAACTACTCCCATCATTAATCTTGTCGTATAAACCTTCCTTTTTTTTAAAGTTAACTTCATTACCTTTTGTTAACAGGTCATTTCCGTATAAATAAAAACATATTTCAAATTAAAATATTATTTCCTCAGCGTTTAGAGCCATTTATAAAGTATTATAATGAATTCATTACTTGTGTCCAGGTATACATTAAACTGACGAGTGACCGGTCAGTGTTTCAACTTTAGGTTGACTCTCTTTGACAAATTGTCCCTCTGCTCATAAAAAGTCTGAACTAAAATGTCAAGTGGCCATTTCACCTGGTCAGCGTGGGTCATAATCCTCTTTTGTTTCCAAAGACCAGGCCGTCCCTAACTTGGGGTTTCTTTTTGGAGTTGTGCAATACTCCATTCCCAGGGTTGACCATACCACTCTTTCCCTCATCATCTGATGACCTAAAGGGTTGGAAAGTAATGGTCATAAAAAGCCATGACAGAGTGTCTTCGTGAGAAGGTCGTTGTGTGTGCAGCTGATGTAAAAGACCGGAAGAGTTGATACACCATTGTCATATGTCATTGTCTTAAGTTTTATATCGGGGTGAGGTTAATGGAGACATGCACACAAAGGTAGAGAGATAGAGGGAGAGATATGTAGAAACACAAACAGATGGACATATACATGGAGAGATAGAAAAAAGGAGAAAATGACTTATATAAGGAGATATAGAAACAAGGAATAGTGGACATATATAAAGAGAGATAAAAACAAAGAATAGTGGACATATATAAGGAGAGATACAAACAAAGAATAGTGGACATATATAAGGAGAGATAGAAACAAAGAATAGTGGACATATATAAGGAGAGATAGAAACAAGTAAAAGTGGACATATGTAAGGAGAGATAGAAACAAGGAATAGTGGACATATATAAGGAGAGATAGAAACAAGTAAAAGTGGACATATGTAAGGAGAGATAGAAACAAGGAATAGTGGACATATATAAGGAGATATAAAAACAAAGAATAGTGGACATATATAAGGAGAGATAGAAACAAATAATAGTGGACATATATAAGGAGAGATAGAAACAAATAATAGTGGACATATATAAGGAGATATAGAAACAAATAATAGTGGACATATATAAGGAGAGATAGAAACAAATAATAGTGGACATATATAAGGAGAGATAGAAACAAGGAATAGTGGACATATAAAAGGAGATGTAAAAACAAAGAATAGTGGACATATATAAGGAGATATAAAAACAAAGAATAGTGGACATATATAAGGAGAGATAGAAACAAATAATAGTGGACATATATAAGGAGAGATAGAAACAAATAATAGTGGACATATATAAGGAGAGATAGAAACAAATAATAGTGGACATATATAAGGAGAGATAGAAACAAGGAATAGTGGACATATAAAAGGACTCAAGGAGAGAGACATATTCTCAATAGTGGCTAAGTAAAGCCTACACAAGTAAGACTCTATCGATTAAAGAAAATAAACAACAAATTCAATAAACAAAGTCTTACAGTAACTTTAAATATTCTCTATCTAGCAATTTGTCAATGTTTTTGACGACTAACTTGCTTTCAGCTAGAGTTACCTAAAGTCATCGTGGTCAGTAATCGTGAGTAGTGGCATTAAGTGGTCAGTAAACGTGAGTAATAAGTGGTCAGTAGTGGTGACTTAAATTAAGAGACACCAGCATTTCACATTATAGTGACGGATCTCATGTGGCAATTTGTGAATGAGTCCGTTGGGGTCCTCAAATAGATTTTGACATCTTTAGAAATGTATTAATATTGTCCAAAATGTAAAAATAATAAAATCACATATTTAAATACACCTATCCCCCGATTTACACGGTAGATACGTTCCTGAGAAAAAACCGTGTAAATCGAAAATTAAAAATTTTCAAGTCAAAACTGTGTAAATCGAAAAGCTTGCGGAAAATGCATAATTTAGCTATTTAACAGTTGTGATTTTTTTCAATATTTTTAGGTGTACAAAGAAATAAAAATAAAATGCATTGACAGGTTAAAATATGTAATATATTACACAAACACTATTTTTTTATTTATTTACCATACATTAAACAGAAGAACAACAAATAAAACCAAAGGTGTTTTATTATCCTTCATCACTGTCAGGTATTACTCTCATTCTTTTTTTCGAAATCGAAGGTTCGAATTCAGTTTCATCACTCGAAGTTATTTGTGCCGATTCTTTTGACATTATAAGCCTATAATTATTGCTAATTTATGTTCATTTATAATAATCTAAATTATGCACTCACTTGTAATTTACGAATATGGAAAATTAAATCTTTCTGAAACTGTGAAACTTTCACTCAAATACAATTTTCCGTGGATAAAACTTTAATTTTATGCGAAGAAATACAGACACAGTGTGCGTGTGCAGCAAGTCAGCACATAAGCTCGGGATTCCCCGTGAGATGTATATACACAGCGCACGTGTTCAATCACAATAGCATTTAGTAGAGTGGGATAAAAACAAAAAAAAAATTATTTGGAAAACCGTGTAAAAGCGAAAACGTGTAAAACAAGTACCGTGTAAATCGGGGGATAAGTGTATTACAAATAACAATATTCACTTGCATATTTCATTGACTCACTGTTTTTGACAACCACTGATCTAGTGATTAGTCAGTGGTAAACTATTGAGCAAATTTTTTACATTTCCACATTTTTAATACTTTTATTTAAAAAAAACTATATAGGCATAAACAAAACAAAACAATAAAATGTAAAGGATTTTAATTACTTCAGAACAAAGAGATACGTTTTCATTCTAAAGGATTAACTTTCCCATTTTTTTTTAAATTTATAATTAAAAAAAAAAATTTGCAATTCATATATCGACATCAAAACAACACAATCCTTGGGTAGACACAATCCATCAATCAGATAAATATTAAATTAACAGGGAAGTTGAAGCTGATCTCTTGTCTTAACTTTGTGGTCAAGTGGTTTCATACCAGGAATGGTTGTGTATTGGTCATATCAAGATCTAGGTTGAGTTATTTATGTTTGAAACTTTTAATCCACATAAAAATGATAATAAGAATGATACAAAGATTGATTTAATTTTTCTCTGTTTCATTGCTCCCAGCAAACAGATTTACATATAAAGTACTCTAGGTTCACTTTAGTTGTTGTTTTTTAACAGTATAACAGTATAGCAGTATAACAGTGTAACAGTATGACAGTATAATAGTATAACAGTATAACAATATGACAGTATAACAGTATAATAGTACGACAGTCTGAAAGTATAATAGTATAACAATATGTTCTTTTAATAATGGGTATATATATATATTAGGGCTGCACCGGATTGTAATTTTTAGATCCTGCAGGAATCGGAACCGGAATCGGATTTAATATTTGAATCCTGCCGGAATCGGAACAGGAACCGGATTTTACCAAATTAAATAATAACTCTTCCGAACGAAGTAGTAAGTTCTCGCCTAACATAAAAAAGATATAAGAATGAAAAATATAATAAAAATTTAGTTTTTAAGTTCTAGATAGCAAAAAACAGTATTAACCATTTAGATCTTGAAGAATGTGACTAAAACCCCTTCCCCAATCTTGAGTTAAGAAAGATAACTCTGTCAAAATAACAGGTTCATTGTTTTAAAAATTTATTTTAATAAAGCTGTACCTAATTTAACTCGATCTCTATTAGAGTCAAACAAAGAAATGGATAACATATCTAAGAAAGTATAATAAACATTTTATTGATACATGAATTCCAATAAAAATAAATAGATACTGTGGCACCACCCGATAGTTCATTTTTCTTTAGTTTTCCATAGTGACGTTACCAAGCCTTATTTCATTCATACTTTCCTTTAAATCATTTTCTGAATATTTCCCATAAAACGCAAAATAAAATGCATTTCAGATCTAAATCAATATCACTTTAATGTTCAATGAAAAATGTATCTTCAAGTTATTTATCTAAATATGTGAGGAATTTTATCCAAATCGTGACAACCACTAAATTAAAAAATTAGCAGAAAAATAAATTATTTGAACTATTTTTAAACTGTAGACGCCCAAAAATAGATCGTTGTCTGCTCTTTAAAGAATTTAAACTTTGATAGCTAATTATAGTTTATAGAAAACACGGAATCAAAAGTAGCAGAAGGCAAGGTGCATATCTATGCTAAGGTGCCGTATTAGACTTTATACGATTAAAATCTTCCGTTTTAATATATTTTTACTTACATATAGAACTAAAAGCGATCGACGTTATTGTAGTTTTAAAAAAAGCAAAGAAGTTATTGTTTTAATTAAATTGTATAGCGCTAAATATTTAAAAATTATGTTGCGCTAAAAAAATTTCTTACAAATTTCAAACAACAAAGAAATCCGGCTTAAATCCGGCACATTTTAACCGGAACCGGAATCGGAACCGGATTTGTTAAAACTGCCGGAATCCGGCTTAACAGGAACCGGAATCGGATTCCGGTACAGCCCTAATATATATATATATATATATATATATATATATATATATATATATATATTAGGGTGATTCAAAACAATATGGTAAAAAATTAAATTTTGAATTTAACTTTGGGCACCCCCCCAAAAATGTTCCAATATATGAAAAAAAAATTCAGTACAAATTTTAAATTTTTTGGACAATATTAAGAGGGTGCTACCGGCATGTTTAGTTTTAACAAATAATAATAATGAAAAAATCAGTATATTTATTACCAGTTAAACAAATCTAAAGTTTTTTTACTTGTTTAATAAAAAGTAATAAAAAGTATACAAACAATTAAATTAATAGTTAAATTTTGGTTCAACTGCACCAATGTTGACTTGTTCCTGTCTGGGCAGTTCTGTCTATACTGTTTCACACCCTCAGCAGGTACTGTTTCTGTTCTTCATTGTTTGTGTGAAGTTTATTGTAATCTTACATAACAGCTACTCCAAGTTCTGCTATGCCATTCACAACTCTGAGAGAGGATAGTTCAGCATTTGCTTTTTTGAAGGTTTCATTGGTCTCCCAACTATCTGGATCACTGCTCAAAATTCAGATGACAGTCCAAAAATGGCAAAAATACGAAACAAAATCATCAAGTTCTTTGAATTCTATCAGAGATTGATCAATTGTTGTTTTTTTCAAAGAGCCAGGTAAACCATTTGTTTTCAAACATCTCACCATTTTCTGTTTTATGTCAAGTGGTACTTCATCCTCAAAAAAAGCCAATGCAACAAGTTCTTCTGATAAATACCAGAGGTGTCTTAGAAATTTTTTCAAAGCCACCGCTGAAATCTGTGAATCAGGATAGCTGCAAGCAAATACTTAAATGATACAATAAGTTTTATAATATTAACAATTTCACTATTCACTTGGTACATTAAATTAATTAGTCCAACTAATATTAACCCTCACCCTAACCTTTGTAGGCTTTTGATAAGCCAAAGATCATTTCGAGGAGCTGAAATGGCTGATGGTGCTGTGTAGTGTAAATTCTTGTGGCAAAAAATGCATATGTTTCTGAGACCCCGTTCTTCTTTTGCTGTGAGTCGAAATTGGGCCCGAAATAGTCATATTTTGTTGGCATATATGGCTTTGGCCATCCACCTAGCACGGTGAAGTCCAGCTGGTTGTTTAAATGATATACATTTTGCTGGAATTCCTCCAAGATAAAAAATGACTAAGTAGCTTTCGGTAATCGTCACGAGGTTGAAAAGTTGTGAGCTGTTTTTGTGCAAATTTGATAATTTCTTCAGCAATGTCAACAACGACTGATGTACTAGACTCCTCTGTTAAAACAGTCTGAGATGTTGATTTATCAATTAGTAGCAAGTGTTGTTTAAATCGCTTAAAGATTGCTATGTCTGAACTTGTAGAAGGACCAAATGAATGCTTCACACCTGCTTCCAACATAATTTCAAACATATGATGACGACAGGCCAGCCACAACATTTCCTTCTGCATCTTTCGCTCCAGTAGGACACATGCTCCAGTGAATTTTGCTCTACAACTGGACATCTTTATTAAACTAGTTGAAACGATTTTAAGAGATAAAATACAAAAATCTGAGTGATATTACAATATTGATTTTGTGTAAACGTGGCCAAAGAAATTAGACAAAAAAATTTAACAAAGAATAATCAACAGCAAAGATTAAAATTAACTGAAATAAATAAGAGTGACATTGTATCTTCATCATTTCACACAATTAATAGTATGTTTTGGGCATAGTCAGTCAGGCAGTCACGTTATTACCAACAAGGAGTAACATAATTGAAATTCGTAAAATTCACAATGTGGTAGCAACCATTAAACATGTGTCAAAATCAATAAAAATTTTACTGATTTATTTTTTCATATATTGGAACATTTTTAGATGGTGCCCCATGAAAAATTCAAAACTTCATTTTTTTGAATCACCCTAATATATATACTTATAAGACGCATTTGTTGTCTGTCTGTCTGTCTGTCTGTTCCCTTATAACTCAAGATCCAGACAAACAAATAACGTGAAATTTGTTACACATACACATAATTACATGGGGAAGGTTATAGGACAGGTTTCGTTTCATCTCGATGGGTAGTTTAATTGTAATTATTTTTTTTTTTATTTTAGTATTTTACTATATTAAAGTAATCTCGACGGTGCCATAAATAAAATTCCTCTGTGACGTTATTTCCCTATGATTGAATAGAACTTGCGCGCTGTTGCTGTATAGTTCCTTTGTGCTGCGAAGAATTGTTGTTGTTTTTTCATGCTACCTGATATGTATGTACAGTTTGAGGAAGGTAAAGAAAGGAATGAAGAAGGATTTTAGAAGAAGTGTGAAGCCATAATAATAAGTATATATATATATATATATATATATATATATAGAGAGAGAGAGAGAGAGAGAGTGAGGGAGGGAGAGAGAGATAGAGAGTGAGGGAGGAAGAGAGAGATAAAGAGAGAGAGAGAGAGAGGGGGGCAGGGGGGAAAGAGAGGAAAGGGTAGGAGGGAGGGAGGGAGAGAGGGAGGGAGGGGTGGACAGGGGGGAGAGAAGGAGAGGTAGATGGGAGAGGGAGCAGGGGCAGAGGTAGAGAGAAAAGAAGTGAAGGAGAGGAGGTAGGGAGGGGAGATAGAGGGGGAGGGAGGGAGAGAGAGGGTGGGAGAGAGGGGAGAGAGAGAAAGAGTAAGGGGGCAGGGAGGGAGAGAGAGGGAATGAGGGAGGGATGAATGGGGAGAGAGAGATGGGGGAGAGGGAGGGAGAAAAGGAGAGAGAGGGGAGGGAGGGAGACGGGGGAGAGAGGGAGACGGGAGAGGGAGAGAGGGAGAGAGAGGATGGGAGAAATGGGAGGGTGAGAGATAAAGAGAGAGGGGGCAGGGAGGGAGAGAGGGGGAGGAGGAAGGGAGGAAGGAGGAGAGAGGGGGGACGGGGGTGAGAGAAGAAGGGAGGGAGAGTTAGAGAGGGAAGGAGAGGGAGGGAGGGAGAAAGGGAGAGAGGGGTAAGGAGGGAGAGGGAGGGAGAGGGAGGGAGGGAGAGAGGGGGTAGGGAGAAAACAGAAGGTAAACAGAAAACCTTATTTTAAACCCGGGCAAAGCCGGGTACTTGCAACTAGTATATATATATATTTTGTAATATTGAAAAGAGAAAAAAAAATTTTTTGGAGGGAATGAATAAAGTGAGTAATGTGTTGTTGTTTTTTTTTGTAGGGAGGAGTTTTGTGTTAATGAATTTTGTGGGTGAGTGAGAATTGTGTGTGTGGGGGGGGGGGAAGGTAAAATGGGGAAAAGAGTTTTGAGGGGAAATATGTATTGAGGGAATGAATATTGAGTGGACGAGTCTTGTTAGGGAATGAGTGTATTTATTTTGGATGAGTTTTGTGACGGTATAAGTATTGTGGGGAATAAGTACCTATCAATATTAAGTGAGACCTTTGATGTACATATCGATGTCAATTACTACCCATCTAAGTCAAAACAGGACATGATGAATCGTTTGAAAAAAGACCTTCTACTTTTGAATGCTTATGTTATCATCGATGTCATTATTTTAGATACAATGACATTATTTTAGTGTTGTTTTAGTCCCAGGTCATATTTTAGTTGCAGTTTTCATTTCGTTTTTTCTGTAATTTTAGTTTTCGTCTAGTTTTAGTCTTGCTTCTAATTTTAGTTTTAGTTTTAGTTCTCGTTGACGAAAAGTCAACATTTTCGTTAACGAAGGTTTTAGTTTTAGTTTTCGTCAACGAAAACAACACTACATTATTTGATATTAAAGACCCAGAGATTGAGAAATGCTAAATATTTATGATAAACGCAGATAATATATATATATGAACATAGTCTTAAAAAAAAATAGCATCGTTGACT
>JAGDYQ010000006.1:7645706-7731251 GCA_021962125.1 Bulinus truncatus
AAAAACTCATAGTAAATATAGTAGAAATTTCGAACAAAAGTTGGGAGTAGTAAAACTATGTAGTTTTCAAATATTTGTACATATTCCATGTACTACCATGATGTAACAACTTTTTAATAATGTTTCAATAAAAAAAAATTTTGACCCACCCTAATATCTCTATACTTATAAGAGGCATTTGTTGTCTGTCTGTCTGTCTGTTACCTTATAACTCAAGATCCAGATAACCAAATAATGTGAAATTTGTTACACATGCACATAATTACATGAGGAAGGATATAGGACTGGTTTCGTTTCATCTCGATGTGTAGTTTAATTGTAATTAATTATTTTTTATTTTAGTATTTTACTATATTAAAGTAATCTCGACGGCGCCATAAATAAAATTCCTCTGTGACGTCATTTCCCGAATAGAACTTGCGCGCATAACGTATTAAAAATTGAGAATATGTTTGTGTGGCTCGCTAGCACAGTCGGTTACTCGCTTGGCCGTGACTCAAATTTGGCCGACTATGTGTGGGTTCAAATCCCGACAGTGAAATTTTTTTTTTTTTTTCAATTTTTTTTTTTTCAATTTTTTTTTTCAGAATAATCTCTATACTTATAAGACGCATTTGTTGTCTGTCTGTCTGTCTGTTCCCAGAGAGAGAGATGGAGGGAGAGAGAGATAAAGAGACAGAGGGGGGCAGGTGGGGAGAGAGAGGAAAGGAGGGTAGGAGGGAGGGAGGGGGAGAGAGGGAGGGGGGATGGACAGGGGGGAGAGAGGGTGAGGGAGGGAGAGAGAAAGGGAGGGAAGGAAAGAGAAAGGAACGAAGGGAGAGAGGGAGTAGGGAGGGAGATAGAGGGGAGGGAGGGAGAGAGGGTGGGAGAGAGGGAGGGAGAGATAAGGAGTGAGGGGGGCAGGGAGAGAGAGGGAATGAGGGAGGGAGGAAGGGGGAGGGAGGGGAAATGAAGGAGGGAGAGAGGGGTTAGGGAGAGAGAGGAAGGGAAGGAGAGAGGGAGAGAGAGGATGGGAGTAATGTGAGGAAGAGATAAAGAAAGAGAGGGGGCAGGGAGAGAGAGGGAAGGAGGAGGGAGGGAGGGGGGATGGACAGGGGGAGAGAAGGAGGGGGAGAGGGAGATGGGACAGGGAGGGAGAGAGATGGGAGGGAGAAAGGGAGGGAGGGAAAGGGAGAGAGAGGGAGAGTGACTGCAAGTTATGGAAGAATAGAAAACAAAAAGGTTCAGTAAGATTCAAACTAAACAAAACAAAGAGCCACACATTTAGCCGTCGTACTTATACCGTCTTTTTTACACTAGGTCAGGTCTAGACAGGTTCTTGCAGTTTAGTTTTGGTAATTGAAAAAAAAAAAAGAATTAATGGCTTTATTCTATGTAAGGAAAGACGGTAAAATGATGTTAGAACCACCAACAATAGAACTCTGAACTTATGTTGAACCATCATCAATAGAACTTTGAACTTATGTTGAACCACCAACAATAGAACTTTGAACTTATGTTGAACCACCAACAATAGAACTTTGAACTTATATTGAACCACCAACAATAGAACTTTTAACTTATATTCAACGCGACCCTCATTTTTTTTTATCATATTCGGGTTACTTCCACTATAGTCACATCTGGATGTGCCAGTGATAAAACCTCAAGTTAATTTCAGTGTAGTAGTCCGGCGGTTGTGATGTTGTGTAAGTATTGAATTGAATTTGCGGTCCTCTGAGAACCACTTCACTAAACTGAGTGTTAATGGTATTGTCTTAAAATCTACCCCCTCCCCCGTTTATTTTAGATTTGCTATGACAGACAAAGAGCTGATTCAAAAAAACGCAATTATTGTATGTGAGGGATGATTTTTAAATGTGATATAAATGAATTATATTTTTGTGCACACATTTTCATTCGAATAGACAATGTGAATATGTATTTAGTTGTGCTATGTATGTCCCAACGCTGTCACGTGTGATTTGGCATGGAAGTGGCCAACAGCATCAGCAAGTTGTTTTTTTTTTTTAAACAGTTTAGAACGGGTCTGCAGACATTGACGGAATCAGCGTCTTGAGACCTTGTGAGAAACTGAAATCACAGGGTCACATGACGTTCGATCAGCGAGGCAAACAGTTAAAAAGACATTTCGTTTCCTCCCCCCCCCCCAACAAAACAAACCATCATCTTCAAAGTGTGAGGGCCCGTGGGTCATACACGTGCCACTACAGAAGTGGGTCATTGTTTCTCACTAATTCCGGACTCTGTGTGACAGAAATAATGTATCGATCATCTCGCCGATAAATCAGTCATGGCCATTACCTCATCAAACATCTCACATCTTTTTTTTTTATTTCTGTGTTGTACTTCCCAGCACGCGACATCCACCGCCAGCAGTTGTTAACGACGGTTCTCCCCTCAAGATATTTGTCTTTTAATTCTTTGGTTCGCGGCTAATCCCCCACCAACCCCCCCCCCCCGCCCCCCATGTCATTACTCTGTACCTCTCACCTCTCTAGTTTTTCCCCGTGTCATTAAAGATCTTCTTGGCTCTAACCATCTGAGAGTAATTCCAATAGTTTCAGAACACTTTTCCCTAAATTGTTTTTTTATTGATTGGGGTTTGTTTTGACTTTTTTTTTTTTTTGGACTGGCGCTTTTTATTTTATCTTTTCTAAATATTGTCTTTTGTGACAAGCACTAACATCATACACAACGTCAGCCAGTTTAATTTTTTGTTTTGTTTTATAGACGCATTTCAGCAATAGAAACTCAATATCACAAAAGTCTTTCATAGAATTAAGTTGTTGGTAAATTTAGATGGTCACTGGAAAGAACTGTCAGAGTTCAGCTTTCACCAAATGTTTACTTTCAGATGACACACTACAACATTTCTATGGCTTTAACAATGAAAAGATTTGTTCGTCCCTTGTTTTTGTAAATTATTTCAATTAACCACGAGTTCATGAATAATAGTGGTTGCGTTTAGAGTTCTGATACTGGCATCAGTTGAATTGATCCATAAGAAAGAAATAATGTCCCCTGAAAAAAAATACATTTATAATTGTTGGTTTGTTTTTAAACATACTGAACAGAAGGAAAAAAAAACATTTTTTTAAAGGAAATAAAAAAAGTAGACATTTTTCTGAAAGGAAAAAAAAAGTAGACATTTTTCTGAAAGGAAAAAAAAAGTAGACATTTTTTCTGAAAGGAAATAAAAAAGTAGACATTTTTCTGAAAGGAAATAAAAAGTAGACATTTTTCTGAAAGGAAATAAAAAAGTAGACATTTTTCTGAAAGGAAATAAAAAAGTAGACATTTTTCTGACTTGAATATTTCTAGACAAATTAATTTGTCAGCATTTTTTTTTTTACTTTTCTTACATATTCATTTTTTTTTGTATTCATAAAGTAAAAAGGTTAATGAAAAATGTTGTGTCTGGGGATCTTTTATGTAATATCTTGGTCTCAGTCTGTAGAACAGGAGGAAACCAATGTGGATTTTTTTCTAATGAATGTGTGGCCAGCAATTCAATGGACAGATTTGAAATCCCTTCATGGACACTTTAAAAAAAAACGGAATCAGTGGAAACTGTTTTTGTAATTTTTTTTTTTTCTGTTGGCTTCTTACCATCGATGGTAAAACTTTACATGTACGTCCATAATGTTACAATCAATAGATTGTAATATTGTACAACATTACTTCCTTGTTCTTTACCATTGACAAAATGTGATCATCAAGTCTTTTATTATTATATTATCACTGTTAATTTTAATTGTGTTTTTATCTATTTATAGAACGGTCCAGTTTGTAGGATGTAACCTTGACTTTAAACGGCACATACTAGTTTCCTACTCAAATCTGCTTTTGATCGAAAGGAAGAATACTGTTTCCTATTAAGGCTTCTTGCCTGCGTCTTTATCGATAAACGTTTATAAAAAATCTACTGTTTTAAATATTTTCGTTGCTAAAATATTAAATAATTCTATTCAATTTTTTTACAACACATTGCATTTTTTATATTGCTTAAAAAAAATCATGAAGATATCGGATCTGTCTGAAACCAAAAATAACTGACTTCTGCTCAGACTAGGGGAAGCTATTAAAAAATATAGAAATAAATAAAAATAAAGAAGTTGGCATCTTGCTTTATATATTTCAACACTATAAATTCTACATCACAAAATTCTTCAACATTGTCCATGTCAGAAACAAACGTTACATCATATTGTCATCCTGTTATCTTGACTCAGTGGTTAGTGATAGATTGGTAAGTAAGATATGTCAGTCTCTTAGATTCTAAAAATCATTTGCTCGACGGTCGGTTTTGTATTGCCCTTATTTCATCCCAACCATAGCGGATAGCCCACAGGCCCTGAAGGCACCACGGTAAACATGAGACGAGGCATGCCAGGGGATTGAACTCCCTATGATAGATTCATTCAGTTTTTCTTAAAGTAAATAAAAGTCAACTGTGTAAGACAGCGATTCTCTCAACCTGTTTCGCGACTGTACTCCAAAGGGTGAGAAAGTATGTCCGCAGGTCAGAGGTGTGCGGATCTTGAAATTTAGCGTCCGCGTCCGTCCGCGAATTTCTATCAATGATCCGCGTCCGCAGAATCTTACAACATTGGTCCGCAGTCAGTCCGCGCGTCCGCATTGCTGAAATTTAGCTGTTTAAATGACTTGAAATTTTTTATGGTAACGCTAAAGAAGATCCGCGTCAGTCCGCGAGTCCGCAACTTAACCATACAAAGCGTCCGCTGTCAGTCCGCGGATTTGGAAAAGTCTTCGGATCTGCGTCCGCAAGCGGACGCGTCCGCTGTCCGCTCATCTCTGCCGCAGGTACCCCTCATACTTAAGTTGACGAATAAGTAATATACCTATTTTCATAATGGAATGTGTTCATCTTTCTAAAGCGATACTTGGGCACTGAGTTTGGTGATGAGTCATGCAGCGAACTGGTGCCATTCTTAAAACACACACACACACATATGAAAGTATACTGTGATTTAAAAAAAAATAATATATATAATATATATTTATAATAATGCAGTTGATAATTTTCCCTATCCTTGTTTTTCATATCGGTTAAATGAACTAGCCCGGACTGTTATGGTAACTTTTCTCTCCAAAGCCTAACCCATGCGAAGACTGGAGTCCATATTTACAATACAAAACACAAACTTCCGAACATTTTAAACTAAAAACAAGCAATTAAGCCTGTTCCATTCTGGACACAGGACGTGTTAGCGCATTTTCATGTTATGCATCAGTACGTTTGATAGCTTTCAGTAAATATTTGTAAATTTTGGAAATGTTTATAAATTCAATTGTGTAATGCATATATCTGTAAAAAAAAATATTATAAAGACTTTCTTTATATTTGAAAAAAAAATATTTTCTCTTAAATCTAACTACAAGTGGTTTGTGGTTACTGAAATAGGACTCATAATTGAAAACATTCGAAATTATAGTCATTTAATCGTCCGAAAACTCCGTCAATTGTTGCATAGCTCTGATACTTTCAATTAAACTCAGAACACAAGCTTACTATTTCATTTGATGAGTTTCTTAATAAATCTTGGTGAAACTACGTGCTGCAGTATTTCGCACCAAATGAACGGGTTATTGAACGTACAAGGTGTATATATAATATATAAGCCCCTTAGGAGCCCTGAAGCCCGGCCCTCAGAGGTCCTATCGCGAAATGAACTTTTGATGTACACATGGCAGGCCAAGACCTACAAAATGATATATACATCATGGGTCTAGGACTTATAGTTGCTGAGATATAGCGCTCCTTTAAAGGCCCCTTTTACGGCCCTGAGAGGTCAGATCGCGAAATGGAAAAAAGTCATTTCTTGGCAGGCCAAGACCTACAAAATGATATATATACATCATGGGTCTAGGACTTATGGTTGTTGAGATCTAGGGTGATGACGGACGGACGGACAGACAGACAAAACGGGGACAATACAGCATTTTTTTTCGAAAATGCTCTAAAAATTGTTAACATATATCTAACTGTGTCATCTGATCAATAATATTATGATGCGCACCTATTATACGTTCATTCACGAAAGTTGTCTCAACTCTGTGCTCGATTTCCATTATTGATCGTAATGAACATATTTTTATCTACTGAGAACCTTGTCTCGTATATGAATATGTTCGTATCTCTATAAGCCAGGAGATTTTAGATATAAAATTGGATGAAGTTGGTAGTTTTATTTACAATAAATCGGTAAGGTAATATTTCTTTTATGCAACGATATTTATAAGATGCGTAATTATTATGGCATATGTGTATTTAAATGTACTCCATTTGAAAAAAGGAGGCGAAAATTTAAAATCACTTGTTTAAAAACAACATCATGTAAATTATGGCAAGGCAAGAGTTCTAGCCGGGAACAATGTAGCTTAAATACGCTCCAGTTAGGATCAAGTGTTTGTTACGGATTGGTTAGGATGCTAAACACTTACCTTATCTCTACTGTAAATCTTCATACTCCCCGACATACCAACAGCAGTGAAAGCGTTTCATGGTAACTTTCGCCCACAAAGCCGTGCTAATTACAGGTTATAAAGAATTTGAAAAATGGTTTGTCAGAATGTCCATGAGCTTTTTAAGACTCTGGCAGCCATTATGTGTACATGTATACTTCCAGAACGATTCAGAATACAGGCGGTACACTGAGGAATGGGAACTTTGAAAAAAAAGGCGGGAAATAGGTTCAACTTAAATGGACTCATATTTTGTTTTGAAATAAAGGCGGGAAATTATGCCCAACTTTAATGGACTCATACATATTTTGTTTTCGTATAAAAAAATGAAACATATCTTAGCTTTCTCTTAACTCAATTTCTCCTAGTCAGCAGAAACATGTTGTAATAAAATAAATGATACCGAATGAAAGTACTTCCTGTAAAAACCTGAATATCTCATGGGACACTTAAAGTGATGTCTTCTAAAAACATTTCGGAGATTTAATTATACACTCGGTGTCAGGAAGAGGCTGGACCAATTGTATAGTTCAACGGTGCTCAAAGTGTGAGTCTGGTGCTATTGTGTTGTTTTTTTTAAAGTGGGTCGTCTGTGAATTTAATAATTACCAGATCGATATGAAATACAATGTATTTCAGCTTCTTTTCTTGCATCCTGTTTAACTTACTTCACAGGTAGGTCGCTAAAAGCTACCACTGGGACAATGTATGCTTCTTATTGGCTTTGTTTATATTGTGTTTCATCTTTTCGGCATTCCACTCCACTGCACGTGTTGTAATATCAACAGCTTACAATAGTTTGACACACATAGTGGTCTTTCAGAACAGATTTTACATGTATTTTTAGTTTGTAGAAAAAAAATGCCTCCGTCATTTTTATGTCAGCTACAGAAGAAAACAAATTATACTTGACAATGGATGCAAAAATAAGAAATTATAACTCTTAACTTACAAGTAAAAATACATCAGACATTTATTTTCCTGTGACGAGAATATGTCTGCCAACATTTTTCCTAAATAATTCATCAGAAAAAGATGAAAAAATATCTAGATGTTTAGTCTATAAAAATTATACCAAATAATGACAGTGAAAAAAAATGTATATATGAAGAATATATATATATATATATATATATATATATATATATATATATATATATATATATATATATATATATACCAGGGATATAATTTATCCAAGTCGGCATCCCTGGATGTGAGACAGTAAAACTTGTGTTTGATTCCAACTCTCAAATTGGCCCCGCTAAGTAGAGTTCAAACTCTTTCATCAAACAAGCTAAAGGTACTTGGTTTTAGGGCGTTTCCCTGTCTGAGAGTGTGTGTGTTCATTACTAGTGAGTACCAAGTTTTAATTATTGGATAGGCACAATTGAACTCAGCTCTTATAAGACATATCACACAATCTAGGGAACTAGGCTGGAACATTTATCACACAAGCTGGGGAACTTGGCTGGAACATTCTTATGATTTTGATGGCCAAGAAGCTATTAGGACAGAATGCATGGCTAAAACCATAAGTTTGTATCCCTGCCGTGCTACATACCGCTGTAGTCCTGCATACTTGCATGTAATATTTGTAACAAAACTAGTTATCAAAGGCCCGGTACCCGCACCGGCGAGTAGGCACACAGTTGGAGTTGAAAATGGTGATATATATATTAGCTCGTTAACAATCAGTCTATATACTTGCAGTGGCCCCAAGGACATGAACAGATTATTGTAGCCAAAATACATTTGAGAATAGGGACACCTAATAATACATCAAATAAAGTTCATATGTTAAATAGTTCCTCCCAAAGAAAATAATCCTCACTATGGGTAAACATAAACAACAACTCTTAAAATCATATTCCTTCATAATATTTTAATGGACTCCTTTCCAAACAGTTATTCATTTAATGTTTTATGATGTTCAACATGGCGTATTTAAAAAAAACAGAGACATGAGTGAGTGCTTGTGTTAAGCAAAACGCTACATGTTTATCAGGTGGTTTATTTACTGTTATACACATTGTAGCATAGTACAACTAACTAAGAAAAATTGCCGACCCGGCAGTGCAGAACCTACGGATTTAGGGGCCCGGTGGGCTTGGCCTCTTTGGGGGCTGCCCCTGCATTTTGACATGAGTTAATTTTTTGACGCTTCTAAAGCTGCGATAATACTTAAATTTCATTCCCAAGAGAATAATCCTCATTATGGACTCAGAAGCTTAACAAAAAGAACCACCGACTATTAAACGTTGAATCTAACATCCAACTATAGCCTACATAATTTGCGCACACAAAACCTTATCATTGATAAATCTTAATTCTTCATAATATTTTAATGGTTTCCTTTCCAAACAGTTCTTCATGTTATGTTTTATGATGTTCAACATGACTTATTTAAAAAAAAAGAGAGAGACGTGAGTGAGTGCCTGTAATTTAAGCAAAAATTTTTGCAGGTGGTTTACTTACTGTTATACACATTGTAGTATAGCACAACATATCGTACTGAGAATATACTAAGATAATACTGCCAACCGGGCAGTGTCGAACCTATGGATTATTGGGCCCTGTGGGCCTGGCCTCTTTAGATGCCTCTGCATTTTGACATTCGACACCATGACATGAGATAATGAAATGAATATTTAATGTAAACAATATTTTGGGGCAACCCTCAAGCTGGGGCCCGGAAAGATATAATCGTTGTGTAGCTTTTATCTGACCTTCAATTAAAAAAATATTCCATCAATCCAGTTAAGGCCGCAGACGCAGAAAACATTAGGCCTCTTAAAAAAGAAAGACATATCAAAGCTTTCAACATTATAGTTCTGTGAAGCCAATGCCGAACCAAGGGATTTTAGGCATCTCCGGGAGCCACTACATTTTGACATGAGATAATGTACTTAATATTTAGTTTAAAAAATATTTTGGGGGCCCTCCTCAAACAGGGCCCCCTCCATAACCCTCTGTGTGAATCCCCCATCATAAATGGGTTAGTTTTCATTGTAAACGTTGTGTACTGCGCTACTCAAACTCAACCCTTATTCAATTCATTCATGTGACGTAATAGTCAAAAAATGAAAAAAAAATGTGACGTATTTTAGGTTAGTAATAAAGGGAAATACTTGTACATTAGAAATAGACATATTTTAGAAATAAAAACAATTTAAACAATATAAATATTACATTATATTGAGGTATCCATAATTTTGGTTTAAAATTTAGATTGTGGAAAATAACACAGAATATTAATTGAACGATTTCTGTAAATATTTCTTTTATGATTGCTTCTCATTTAATAACAAATTGAACACCATAGATCTATTACGATACTGTGCGATATACATTGGCCTATGGAACAACGTTTCGGCTCAAAATTTGTTTCGGAGAGTATCTCGGAATATTTTGGCATGATTTTGTGTTAGCTCTCCTAAGATCGCTCTATTGCCCTTTGGTAATGATTGAGGCGGTCGAAAACATTATTACATTGTGATTGCCATTTGGCATTCATGATCTTACCTGCCGTATTTTAGTGTACGGTGTTTTTGTCACCTCGGCACTAAACATATGGCTGGTCCAATGTCATTTCTGGCAGCCATGTAGGAGTTGATTCTTACTCGGCTGGCCAGTTGGTAGCCGGATCATGCATGTTAAGAAAACAGTAAATGTTTCTGCCATCTTTGAATTGTTTATGCCGCCATGTTGGATGACAGACGGAAGTCGCGATGACAGACGGAAGTAGCGATGACAGACGGAAACCGGAACATATGATGTAAAATTTGTATTATAGATGTCATTTCTGTTGTGAACCATAACAGCTTGCTTTTAAAGTCGTCTAAAAGGAAAGTTCCTTTCATTTAAAACTTTGTTTTATCTAGCTATATCCCTGAACTTTACTCCGTAATTTTTTGTACTTAGACATGTATTTCCTGAAATTTCCTCACAGTTCTACTGTTATTCTCATGGTCTGGATTTCCAGTTTTTATCGTCATTACTTCTCTTAAATTGATGGTGGGGTTGTGGCCCTGGGCCCAGGGATTAGTTGTAATCACGTGACACGACTACATTTGTAAGGGCACACACACACTATCCAGTTGTTTCCTTGAACCTAATGACGTGTGTTTGTTCTCGAGCTGGTTTAAAAAAAAAAACAACTAAATCCAGAATTGTATTCCCGGCTCTGTACTTTTACGACGACATTTTCCTGAATGCTTTACTTTTAATTTGCATTATTCATTGATATTGTTTTCTTTAAGGGGCGGGAGTGGTATTGAGACGATTGGATCAATCATATAATGGAAGACGTTGCGCTTCAACACATGACATAACTGTGAGCCTCTGTATTTAAATGTGAACCACAGTATATACATGAGAGCCACAGTATGTATGTTCACACATACGTTATCATAGTGCGACACATTTTGCGTTCCAATTTGGATTAAAGACTTTTATACTATAATTCTACTTAACTAAAAATATTACTTCTTGAAATTCATTTCACTTAAAACAAATATAAGCGATTTTCATTCTTGTTGTTTTTTTTTCAATCATTTTTTTCTAATTATGAAATTAACAGCATTGTATTTTGTTTTATAATCAGTGTTTATCAAAAATAAATGTGTTCTTCAAATTCCTACGTAAGCTGCAGAATTGACGACGATGCTGAAGATTTGGGAAATCAATACAAATTAAACATTTTATTTTTATAAAGTGTAGGTAAAAAAAACCGTTATCACGCTGTTGTGTTTATAGAGAAAAGGGAAGTGTTACGATATGTGTAAATTATGTGATGGTTAAAACTGTCCTGCCAGTGTTTGTCGATCCACTTCAGTAAGATAGATTTCTCAAATAAATAAATTATCTTCTAATGGATAGGGTTTAAACAATAGATCCAGAATTGTATTACTGGCTATGTACTTTTACGATGAGCAACGGAAATTAAAAGTACAGCCTTCGGGTAACGGTCGACATAAATTAGCCTCCAATGAAAACCATGAAGATTGTTATAACCTGCAAGCCTCTAATGAACATTGTGAAGATTGTTATAACCTGCAAGCCTCCAATGAACATTGTGAAGATTGTTATAACCTGTAAGCCTCTAATGAACATTGTGAAGATTGCTATAACCTGCAAGCCTCTAATGAACATTGTGAAGATTGTTATAACCTGAAGCCTGTAATGAACATTGTAAAGATTGTTATAACCTGAAAGCCTCTAATGAACATTGTGAAGATTGTTATAATCTGCAAGCCTCTAATGAACATTGTGAAGATTGTTATAACCTGAAGCCTGTAATGAACATTGTGAAGATTGTTATAACCTGCAAGCCTCTAATGAACATTGTGAAGATTTTTATAACCTGAAGCCTCTAATGAACATTGTGAAGATTGTTATAACCTGCAAGCCTCTAATGAACATTGTGAAGATTGTTATAACCTGAAGCCTGTAATGAACATTGTGAAGATTGTTATAACCTGCAAGCCTCTAATGAACATTGTGAAGATTGTTATAACCTGCAAGCCTCTAATGAACATTGTGAAGATTGCTATAACCTGAAGCCTCTAATGAACATTGTGAAGATTGTTATAACCTGCAAGCCTCTAATGAACATTGTGAAGATTGTTATAGCCTGCAAGCCTCTAATGAACATTGTGAAGACTATTATAACCTGCAATTTTCAGAGCAATCAAAACTAAAATGCATTTTTTACGTTTCTGTATATCTGTCATGGCTGTCATTGAGAGGCTGGATCTTATGTACAAACATGAACTATGACTATATATATATATATATCTATTTATCTATCTATCTATCTGTTAGCGTGTGTTTGAGTACTCAGATCTCGCCTGGGGTAAAACGTACCAAAACGGACAGCCTAAGTGGTGTTGACTCAAGTGTTTAATCCAGGTTTTATGCTTGTTTACTTACACTGAATAAAATAACCTCCATTTCATTTTTCCCGCCTTCGACTAAAGTATTGAATCCCCTCCCGCCCACCCTCTCCTTTCCACCATATGTTTATGAAATACATTGTTAGCGATTTTAGCCTGCAAAAAAAATGCTGGCATGTCTTTTATTTTATTTTTTTTTATCACTGTTTAATTTAGAAATCAATCACTTTTCCCTACCAAACTGACTTCTCCCCCTCCCTGACCAACCGTTACGGAGCCGATTCTCCAGTTTTGCAGGAGTGATCGATGTTAAGTTGAATCGATGCTACAGTTGCACCAGTACGACCTGTTTCATCACTGACAATTACATTGCCAACAGGAATGTTGAAACCTCTCTTTACATTTGAAGGCAGGCACGTCTTGTGGCCATTATTGAGAAATAAACCGTGTAAGAATTGATCCTTTGTGGCATTGTTGATAGAATTCGGAGAAATAAATACTCTTCTACTTGAGTTCACTGACCATGCAAATCTTTGCTAATCTTTTTTCCATTGTTCAGAGATCTCCGGTATTCTATTAGATACGACATATGCAACTCTAGCGACTCTAGAAATTGATTGGGTCGGGGGGGGGGGGCAGGGGGCTATTGTGTTGTCGTTTTCTTATTGTCCATTTCACACAGACCTTTTTTTTTTAATTTCTTGTTATTTTTCTGACATGATGTGAGCAAATGGTCACTGTTCAGAGCTGTCAGAATTCAACTTTTACCAAATGTAGACTTTCAGATGACACACTACAACATTTCTATGACTTTAACAATGAAAAGATTCCTTCCTCCCTTGTTTTGTAAAATATTTCAATTAACCACGAGCTCATGAATAGTGGTTGCAGGTACAGTTCTGATACAATTATTATTTGAATTGATTTATAAGAAGGAAATAATGTCCCCTAAAATAGAAATAAATTTATGTTTATGCTGAACAGAATATTAAAAAAAAAGAAAAAAAAAATATTCTTTTTATAAAAGAAAAAATAGACATTTTTCTGAAAGGAAATAAAAAAGTAGACATTTTTCTGACTTGAATATTACTAGACAAATTAATTTGTCAGCATTTTTTTTTACTTTTCTTACATATTCGTTTTTTTTTTTTGTATTGGTGAAGTAAAAAGGTTAATGAAAAATGTTGTGTCTTGGGATCTTTTATTTAATATCTTGGTCTCAGTCTGTATGTAGAACAGGAGGAAACCAATGTGGATTTTTTTCTAATGAATGTCTGGCTAGCAATTCAATGGACAGATTTGAAAATCTCTTCATGGATATTAAAAAAATAAATCAAACAAATTTTGTTACATTTGCTGGAAGTTTGACTACCAGTGCCATCAGTAATAAAACTTTACATCTACTACATCTACTTCCATAATGTTACAATCAATAGATTGTACGCGTGTCATAATTATAGTGTACAACATTACTTCCTTTTTCTTTACCATTGACAAAATGTGATCATCAAGTCTTTTTATTATTATTACTCACTGTTAATTTTAATTGTGTTTTTATCTATTTTTTAGAACGGTTCAGTTTGTGGATTGTAACCTTGACTTTTAAACAGCTGCTGGTATATTATTGGTAGAACTATTGAACTATTGTTTGATTAGTTGTTGTTTTGTTTTTATATAGAAAGTAACTCCAGAACTAAACTAAAACAAATGCATCGAAATTAACTGCAAGTTTAATCCACACAAAGTAGTTAATAAATTATTGGTACTCTAACAAGGTTTTCATTTTATTCCAATGGCAGCCAAGGTGACTCTTATTTTGTGCCATTCTCTAAGAGCAGTTTTTTTTTTAATCATTATATTACTTTAGTTCACCAAGTATTGTTTCCTCGACGTTTGTGTGGCTCTTTATTTTATCATATATATATATATATATATATATATATATATATATATATATATATATATATACTAGTTGTACCATGCAAAACCTTTGCATAGGGTTATATCCCCTTAGTCTTGATCGGTAGTCTAGTTTATTTTTGGTTTTGGGCAGATCCGATTTTTCACGATTGTATTTGTAGCATGGACGTTCTCAAATATGTCTTTATCAGTTAGAGTTTTGAGAAGCTTCGCTCACCTCTGGCCACAGAAACTGGAAGTGTCAAGAGGATTCGGAGAGATATAACAGTGTTGGGCTCACTATCTGTTAGATTATTTTTCAATATAAAGTTTAGTACATCCTATGGCGATGTACACCTTGCAACTCGTCTTGAAATGGCTTTCAGTTCACTGCTTAGATCAAATGCGTCAATATCTTTGGAGTCTCCATGTCGCAAAGCTTTCTCAAGATTCAAACAATGTTCCGTAACTTCCCTGCTAGTTTTATTTTGTAAACTATGAACATCATACAGGAAACCAAACACCGAACTAATTTTTTGCATCAGAGTGTTAACAATGATTGTATGGCTGTGTCAAGAATAGCGAAGTAAAAGTTTACTTTGAATTTGTCTTTTGGATCATGAATGGGTTCTTCGTCATCTTCATATGGAAATTGTTTCTTCTTTCTTCTGATACGGGTTGGTTCGGGTTCGAAAAGTGCTAGTATATCTAAATTGACTGCGATTTCAGCTGCATCTACCAGTGTTTTCTCATACTCTGTGTCATTTCTGCGGTTTACGAGAAACTTCTTTGTTTCAGCCAGATGATTGAATGCGCCATTTATATCTAATTCTTTTTTTTTTTTTGAAGTTGTTTACTACTCATGTTGATCTCAAACAACACGTCATACCACACAACCAGAGAAACGACAAACTTAAAACTAAAAATTGCTTTTGCAATAACCCGCGCATCGGTTCGCAATATCTGCCAGAGCATCGTAGATTTCACCAAGCTGAAAACGAAGAGGCTTTAAAGCATCAATTCGACTTTCCCATCTTGTTTCACTCAGTGGTTTAACAGTGAGATTAGAAACATGTCGAGTTAAAACTTCCCAACGGCGAGTTGATGCAGAAAAGAATGTATAAACACGTTGCACTAGATCAAAGAAGGTTGTTGCTTCTAAGCAACATTTTGCGGCATCATTTACAGCCAAATTCAAGGTATGTGCACAGCAAGGAACATACAATGCTCGTGGATTGACATCGAAAATTCTTCTTTGGACACCATTGGCTTTTCCCTTCATATTGCTGCCATTGTCATAGCATTGACCGCGTAAATTTTCGATAGATAAAGACATCTCTTCTAACTGCTTAAGAATAGTTTCAGTCATGCCAGCACCAGTTGTCTTTTTTAGAGGCACAAAAACCCAAGAAATGTTCCTTTACAGATGGTGGTGCTGCAGTGTCATTTTCTACACTTGAAATCACATCAGCTAAGCGAATGATCGTGGTCATTTGTTCAACATGACCAGCATCTGGTGTGAAATCTAGAATTATTGAAAAGTACTTAGCATCACGAGCAGAAGCCAGAATTTTTTGTTTGATTGTATTGGATAAAAGCTGAATCAATTCATTCTGTATGTCTTTGCCTAGGTAATGTACATGGGTCTCATTGTCTTTAATCTTTCGGAGATGCTCATCCATAAGTAGGTCAAACAAAGCTAGGAATTCCACAAATTTCAGGAAGTTACCGTTATCAGAAGTGTTAAGTTTATCATGTGTTCCACGATTTTTCATACCAAGAACTCTAACTAAAGCAATCAGCTAATCTCAAGATTTGCCGCCAATACTGTTATGTGTTTTTAATGAGACGCATGTGTTCGGCATCAATTGTTTTTATTTGTCGCATTCTCAGCTCAAGTTCCTTCCATGACTGAAAATTCGCTAGATGCTCACTGCTTTTCTCATGCCCTGATAGAATACTGCAGCCAGCATCTACGAATTTCTTCTCCATTGACAAGCCTGCGGTTGTAATGAATTTTTGAGGATTTTCGTTGCAAACTATCTTTAGGAAAATCAAACTGCTCAACTTGTTCTGGTCCATGTGCTATCAAAATTTGTCTCGGTCCAAGCAGCAGGATCGCCAAGGTTAACATATACACCATTGAAATTATCTATTTCTTGACCTTCAGATTTTGTTTCTTGGTACGTAACTTGCATTTCATTTTGTGATTCAAACTCTTCTGATACTGTAATCTCGGATTACTCCGCTTCCTTGTCTGCTTCGGCTTCGATCTAGACCATCTTCATCTCTGTGCGATGTACATAGATACTTTAACAACGATTCTCCTTGTTTTGTTACATTTTTTTTTCTTTTTCAACCCGTCTTTTACGATACTGTACACCAGACAATCGTTTTCTCTCTGCCATGGTGCGTTAAAATAACCATGGAAACTGCAAGATCGAATTTTTATTGTGGTTCAATTACAGTTTACATTTACAAATTTAGGACTAAATATCTGAAGACTAAACTTTCAAATGACAATTAACCAATGACGTCTCTATATAATATTACTAGATGAAATGTTTCTATATTGGCTTATGCAATAGAAACAGGCCCATTTTTCCAAATAGCGATGACAGTGGCATGACGTCATTAACGGTCGTTTATATATTTACATAATCGTTCACATTTGAACGTCGGCCATCTGCAAAATATCTTCCAATGTTAAATAATTGGACTCGGGCAAAAGGTCAAGCGTTAACCTCTGCTATTAACTAACTTTAATCTTCACAGTCCACTTAAGTAACGTCTTTTAAAATGAGATCGATCACCGACGTTATTTTTAAGTTCAAAAGACACAGATCGGCCGCATTTGAAAACACGTTGTTTAAGGGGAGATTACAGACAGAAGTTACTTGACGTTGTCAAATTTCTCCCCATATCAAATGATTTGAAATATAATGCTGTTATATAGTATTTACATAAGAAAACTAAATATATTACCTACAGTATAAGTCGGCAGTCGAATAACTCTACGACAATTAATTTTCAATTATTTAATTTATTTTTAATACCTATATATATACATATATATATATATATATATATATATATATATATATATATATATAATTCTCTTCTTCACCCAACCATGCTGGACAACAGCAACAGCCTGCAAGACGCGATCCTATATATTTATAGATAGATGTGTTGCGTTTGTGGTTTTCCGGAATACGTCAAAGCATAATGACGTATTCAACCACGTTCGACAACTCGCGTTGTTTTCTGATTTCTTTTATAAAACCAGATTATTTTAATTTCTAATATGACGTTTTGCCTTTTATTTAGTGAAATATATTAAGAATTTCAATATTAATAAACTCTTAGCACTAAAATATTATTCAATCCATTTATTACTATAGGGCGTCATTTTTTTTTAATATTCCTATTTTTTACGTATCTTTTAGTACCACGGCTGCCGCCCCAGAATTTTTGCCGCCCTAGGCGGCCGCCTAGTCCTGCCTAGTGGTTAAACCGGGCCTGAGTGTACCATACATGTGTAGTTGGTTTATGTCCTTGTGGTTTTCGACTGTGCTTCTCTAAACGCCTTATAAAAAACCCCTGAAAATTTGAAAACATTATGGGACCTGAAAAGAGTGGAGTGTCAAGAACTGTGCTCACCATAAAAACCAACCAAGAGATTATCACTAAAGTAGAGAGTGGACAAATAATGACTGATGTTACCAGGCAGTACGGCTTGAACACTACACTACTGTAGGCACAATCCTAGCTAAAAAGATGTCATCAAGAAGACTCAACCCGCTAAAGGAGTAACGAAAATTACATCTGAGAAGCAAAAAAATGTGTCATCCACATGGAGAGTTTGCTTTTAGTTTGGATAAATGAACGGGAGGTGAAAAGAGATGTAGGCTAACTAGAATGGCCATCATTCAAGAGAAGGCTGGAGAAATTTTTGAGAAATTGAAAGAACAAACTCCAGGCTCGTCCTCCGAAAATCTAGAATTCAAGGCTACCACTGGCTGGTTTACAAAATTTAAAAGGAGATCTGGCATTAAACAAGCTGATGTCAATAGGGTTGCTGATCTCTACAACGACATTGCTATCAATCATTTCCTGAAAGTCCTGAAGGAGAGAGAAAAACAACCGACATTGGACATGTTCTTTAACGCCCAAAAGGGAAAAGAACTGATTAATAAGCAAGACTTACCAAGAAATTATTCTTGTACATGACAATTTTTTTTAAATTTAATTTTTAGGATCTCCAGAACGAATTAATTGAATTTCCATTAACATATATGTTAAATCGATGATCGGTTAAGGAACGATTCGGATAGCGAACATAATTGTGGAACGAATTAAGTTCGTTAACCGAATACCCACTGTATTCCTTAAACTGCATTTTTTTTGTTATGTTTGACCAATAATGAGACTCGATAACATTACTTATATTTACTTGGTAGGCAGTAAATTGATAAAAAGCTGATTTTATTTTGATTTTTTTTTTTGTTGTGGGTCGAAGTGCTGAATAGCAAACTTCATCTTTGTAAATAAAAAAAAAACACGTAAAAGTTTAATAAAATGCGTTATCTTGATGTAATATACACACATACATAACTGATTTTTAGAGCATTTTCGAAAAAAAATGCTCTATTGTCCCCGTTTTGTCTGTCTGTCTGTCATCACCCTAGATCTCAACAACCATAAGTCCTAGACCCATGATGTATATATCATTTTGTAGGTCTTGGCCTGCCATGTGTACATCAAAAGTTCATTTCGCGACAGGACCTCTGAGGGCCGGGCTTCAGGGCTCCTAAGGGGCTTATATATTATATATACACCTTGTACGTTCAATAACCCATTCATTTGGTGCGAAATACTGCAGCACGTAGTTTCACCAAGATTTATTAAGAAACTCATCAAATGAAATAGTAAGCTTGTGTTCTGAGTTTAATTGAAAGTATCAGAGCTATGCAACAATTGACGGAGTTTTCGGACGATTAAATGACTATAATTGCGAATGTTTTCAATTATGAGTCCTATTTCAGTAACCACAAACCACTTGTAGTTAGATTTAAGAGAAAATATTTTTTTTTCAAATATAAGAAAACGTCTTTTTAATATCTTTTTTCAGATATATGCATTACACAATTGAATTTATAAACATTTACAAAATTTACAAATATTTACTGAAAGATAGCATACGTACTGATACATAATACGCAAATGCTCTAACACGTCCTGTGTCCAGAATGGAACAGGCTTAATTGCCTGTTTTACTTTTTTAAAGTTAATTATTACATTTTTAAGTGGGAGTGTTGTCCTTAGAGCTTTTGACCGGATTCCGTGCTCGTGACTAAACTGTGACTTTTTTTTAGAAAACTGAACTGGAGAAAGCTTGTATTTGTGACTAGTTAATGTATAATGAACATTTATATATGTATATATATATAATATATATTTATAATATATCATACACTTGATTATATACACCATCGGGCCTCAACTTATGTTCGTTCTCTGCACTATCCCAAGATTCATTCGTTTGTTTGTCATCCCCACCCCATTAAGCCCCCCCCCCCCCGGTTCGCTTCATAACAAACCTAATAACGAGTAGGATTTTATTTTTAGATTTTACATTTTTTTTAAATTTCCAGTTTTATGCATTTTCTTTTGTGATGTGACTAAAATGAGGTAGAAAAGTAACATCAATATGTTACAGGTGAGTGTAATTGGTTAAAAATGCACACCTCTCATAATTATCAGAATGGTAGTACTTAAACACTAGTCATTAATACCAGAATGTTAGTAAGTGAAATGTTATTGTACCGTTCTTATTTCCCTTATGTCTAGACTGCTTCTGTCACAACAGGAAATTCTCTTCCTCTAAACTGTAAATGTTTCTTTTGTCGGAACAGAATTTAGTTTTATAACATCGAATGGTACATTGTTATATTTACATAAAAATCCCAAGGGCTGAATTCCACTTTTTGCATCTCAATAAGTCTCATGTTGAGATGAAATGGTCACGACATCGACAACTAAAGATACTGACGATTTGATTTGGTTATTGGGAAAAGATCCAACCAGTGAACACGTAGCCCACATGTACTAGCGGTGGAGAATAGAATATGTCTGTAACAGTCCAAATGATTTTCATCGCTGTTTATCATCACTGTTTATTGTCACTCTTTATCATCACTGTGCATCATCACTGTTTATTATCACTGTATATAATCACTGCTTATCATGACTTTTTATCATCACTGTATATTATCACTATTTATTATCACTGTTTATCACTGTTTATCATCAATGTTTATTATCACTGTAAATTATCACTGTGTATCATCACTGTATATTATCACATTTGCATCCATGTGTTGGTTTGATTCTTTCCTCTTTTCAGTCCAATATCATTAATTTTAATCCTAAATATTTTTTCCAGTCATTTCATTCGGCAACTAAAGTGTCAATATACATATTTTCCGTCTCGTGTCTGTTTGTTATATATAGGTCGAAAGTAGGAATACTGTTTGCTGTTTAAATGTTAATGGCCTGCGTCTCGATTCGATAATTTTTGTTTAATTTGTTATAACCTAAAATAAATAGGGGCCCATCTAATTACGTTGCCCTACTGCTGATAACCTCAAAGTTGAACTATGGTATACAGGTATATCTCTATGCAAAAGGTTTTGCCGGGTTCAGTTTGTTGTTGACCCAATGCGACTCATCGTTATCTGCGGCTCTCGTTGAACCAGTTGTTGTTTTTATCTCATTGTTTCGTTGCTTTCTCCATTAAATATTTTTAAAGGAATTACGTTGTCGCTGTTTATGTTTTCTTTTTTTTTTGTCCCCGTTTTGTCTGTCTGTCTGTCCGTCATCACCCTAGATCTCAACAACCATAAGTCCTAGACCCATGATGTATATCATTTTGTAGGTCTTGGCCTGCCATGTGTGTAGCAAAAGTTCATTTCGCGATCTGACCTCTGAGGGCCGTAAAAGTAGGATTATAAAGTACCGTTTTTTACTATATAAGCTATATTAACAAAGGAGCGCCATATATCTCAGCAACCATAAGTCCTAGACCCATGATGTATATATCATTTTGAGGTCTTGGCCTGCCAAGTGTACATCAAAAGTTCATTTCGCGATCTGACCTCTGAGGGCCGTAAAAGGGGGCTTATAAAGTACCGTTTTTTTACTATATAAGCTATATTAATAAAGGAGCGCCGTATATCTCAGCAACCATAAGTCCTAGACCCATGATGTATATATCATTTTGTAGGTCTTGGCCTGCCATGTGTACATCAAAATTTCATTTCGCGATAGGACCTCTGAGGGCCGGGCTTCAGGGCTCCTAAGGGGCTTATATATATATTATATATAGCCCCATTCTACACCTTGTACCCATTCATTTGGTGCGAAATACTGCAGCACGTAGTTTCACCAAGATTTATTAAGAAACTCATCAAATGAAATAGTAAGCTTGTGTTCTGAGTTTAATTGAAAGTATCAGAGCTGTGCAACAATTGACGGAGTTTTCGGACGATTAAATGACTACAATTTCAAATGTTTTCAATTATGAGTCCTATTTCAGTAACCACAAACCACTTGTAGTTATATTTAAGAGAAAATAATTTTTTTTCAAATATAAAGAAAGTCTTTATAATATTTTTTTACAGATATATGCATTACACAATTGAATTTATAAACATTTCCAAAATTTACAAATATTTACTGAAAGCTAACAAACGTACTGATACATAACATGAAAATGCGCTAACACGTCCTGTGTCCAGAATGGAACAGGCTTAATTGCTTGTTTTAATAAAAAAAATTGTAATGCGGCTCTCATCGATTTTAAATCCTGGGCCGTGACAATTAGTTCAAACAGAGGGCCACTCTAATCACACACATCCACTAACAATTTATTTATTATATAGAAGATTTATGTACTTGACAAGGCCCCGGAGGATGGTGGCCAATGGTCATGTGTTCACATTGCATCACCCTCTTGGACGGCCATGCACAAGTTTACTGGAAACGCGTGTAAATTTTATATAACATCACTTTCATAACCCGCGTTGATTATCCCAACACGCTCTTTGATATATTTAGGATCACTTTCATAACCCGCGTTGATTATCCCAACACGTTCTTTTATATATTTAGGATCACTTTCATAACCCGCGTTGATTATCCCAACACGCTCTTTGATCTTTGTTTCTGTTTCTTTCTTCCATCATATGATTTGAAAGAGTTTAAAAGTTCACTTAGAAATGATCACTGGTTGGGAAAATTCAAGATGTGATGATGACAACGTCTGTGATACAAATGATAACAATTCCACACAGGGAGTTTTGTTATTGAAATAACGGGAACTGAATATTCTGCCACCACACAAAGTGTGGAGTATTAAATCCAACGATCCCGCCTGCTGCTCGCACGGTGCCCTGACAAATCAATGGTGTGTGGGGGTGGATTTATTTTCGGAATCACTTCTCTGTCTCCATCCTCCCACTTCTGTTGTCATATTATCTGCGTGTATCAGGTTAAAATATCAGAAATAAGTGTATTATTGACTGAATTTAATGTAAAACAGTAATGACACCCTCCTTTGTTTCTTTAATATTGCATTCTGTATAGACACACACGCAAATGTATATATGTATAGATGCTTATTTGTTGAACAAAGATGTACATCATGTCCGTTGTGGAACACGGGCAACAGTAGTCGTCTCTGTGTATGTGCGTGCGTCCGCGTGTGGGGTATTATTGTGCTGAATTGGTTTTCAGACGTTTACCAAATATATACATCCAACATGTAACGTCTAAATACTTCCCCACAGGGAGGATAGTTGTCTTGAATGGAGTGGTCACACTGTATCTGTTAGTCATGTTGTCAGTTCTAGACATGCAAATGTCGGGTTGTCTAGTCATGTACCCCGAGCCAAGTGACATAGAAGTCGAGCTCACGTCACGTTTTAACATTAACATAAACATATCACTGTTGGTTTGTTCATATATAAACATATCACTGTTGGTTTGTTCATATATAAACATTTCACTGTTGGTTTGTTCATACATAAATATACCACTGTTGGTTTGTTCATATATAAACATATCACTGTTGGTTTGTTCATATATAAACAATTCACTGTCTCTTTGCTCATACATAAACGTATCACTGTTGATTTGTTCATACATAAACATATCACTGTTGATTTGTTCATATACAAACATATCACTGTTGGTTTGCTCATATATAAACAATTCACTGTCTCTTTGTTCATACATAAACATATCATTGCTGATTTGTTCATACATAAACATATCACTGTTGATTTGTTCATACATAAACATATCACTGTTGATTTTGTTCATGTTTTTTTTTTTTTTTGTGGTTAGTGGTTGGCATGATCGATCGAATTCTGAGCAACATTATGCAGGTCGCGGGCTCGAATCTCTCTGCGACACCTGCTAGTCTTCTGCGAGGAACTGTTTACTTTATATTGATGTTAGAAGCGATATTGAGGCTGTACATATGGTCTTGTTATAGTGGTAAGACATACAAATTTCATCTTTACTTGCGACTTATGGACGTGTGTTTTATGTTAGCTCCTATAGCCGCACGCGGCTCTTCGTTGATTTAACTGTGATTTCCAATGAAAATTAAAACGTTTTTTTTTTAAAGGAAATTTTACACTGACTCTTGTTATATCGATAGGATCGGCTTTTTACTTAGCTTTCTTAGACTTTGGTTCCGTTGATGGACTTTTATTGGAATAAAGACCTGATAATCATAACTATTGAGAATTTTATACTTGGATAGACTTTTGCGCACTGTCTTTTACACAACATATGTAGATTAGAGGAAAGTTAGCTGCATTATAGACAGTCTAAAAAAAAACCTTAAGCTAAACATAGAATATGCTTGGCTTTGATTAAGAGAAACATAATGGAATACAGGGAGACAACAAAATTAGCTAGTTGTGAATGTGGGCATTGAAACAAAGGCAATGTACAGAGTTGTCCATTCTGACTGAGACAGATGGATTAAAGATTCTGGGTCACTTCTGTGGTTTTACTGCTGCGGCTCATAAAAAATGAACTCACGGACCACATGTAAGAATCAATCTCTATGAAGGAGCCTCCTCTGTCTGGGCTACCTTATGTTTGACTAGTTTATGGTATAGCTGAGTAAGTCCATCTTCGTTTATTGCTGTGCTAGACTATATACCAGGACATGTACATTTTCGCGAAGCATGGGTTCTTGATTTATAATTGGAGTGTGTTTGTTGTTGAAGCACTGACTCCCTTTTATGATTTTGAAATACGTATGTCACGTGAATAAAACATCCTATCATCACCGTTCCCCTGGTTTTTCTCATTATATACTAGACAAAACACGAGGAAGTAAGACGTTTGGATGTTTTTAAATATAATACTATTAGTGTTGTGCATTTTGATCATTCAGACGTGTAGATAAGCAGCATATGAAACTTTTATTTAGCTATTGAAAACCGCTGTAGAGTGAAGCAGCCAAAGTCGAAGAGCCATGTGGCGAGGAATTTAAATGTTCTTGAGGACAGGTCACGGCTATCACTAGGATCCCTTACTGCGGTGTGTCACGAGGATCCCTTTCTGCGGTGTATCACTAGGATCCCTTACTGCGGTGTGTCACTAGGATTCCTTACTGCGGTGTGTCACTAGGATCCCTTACTGCGGTGTGTCACGAGGATCCCTTACTGCGGTGTGTCACTAGGACCCCTTACTGCGGTGTGTCACTAGGATCCCTTACTGCGGTGTGTTACTAGGATCCATTACTGCGGTGTGTCACTAGGATCCCTTACTGTGGTGTGATCCCTTACTGCGGTGTGTCACTAGGATCCCTTACTGCGGTGTGTCACTAGGATCCCTTACTGCGGTGTGTCACTAGGATCCCTTACTGCGGTGTGTCACTAGGATCCCTTACTGCGGTGTGTCACTAGGATCCCTTACTGCGGTGTGTCACTAGGATCCCTTACTGCGGTGTGTCACTAGGATCCCTTACTGCGGTGTCTCACTAGGATCCCTTACTGCGGTGTGTCACTAGGATCCATTACTGCGACTTGTCACTAGGATCCCTTACTGCGGTGTGTCACTAGGATCCATTACTGCGACTTGTCACTAGGATCCCTTACTGCGGTGTGTCACTAGGATCCCTTACTGCGGTGTCTCACTAGGATCCCTTACTGCGGTGTGTCACTAGGATCCATTACTGCGACTTGTCACTAGGATCCCTTACTGTGGTGTGTCACTAGGATCCCTTACTGCGGTGTGTCACTAGGATCCCTTACTGTGGCGTGCCACTAGGATCCCTTACTGCGGTGTGTCACTAGGATCCCTTACTGCGGTGTGTCACTAGGATCCCTTACTGCGGTGTGTCACTAGGATCCCTTACTGTGGTGTGATCCCTTACTGCAGTGTGTCACCAGGATCCCTTACTGCGGTGTGCCACTAGGATCCCTTACTGCTGTGTGTCACTAGGATTCTTTACTGTGGCTTGTCACTAGGATCCATTACTGCGGTGTGTCACTAGGATCCATTACTGCGGTGTGTCACTAGGATCCCTTACTGCGGTGTGTCACTAGGATCCCTTACTGCGGTGTGTCACTAGGATCCATTACTGCGGTGTGTCATGAGGATCCCTTACTGCGGTGTGTCACTACGATCCCTTACTGCGGTGTGTCACTACGATCCCTTACTGCGGTGTGTCACGAGGATCCATTACTGCGGTGGGTCACTAGGATTCATTACTGCGGTGTGTCACTAGGATCCCTTACTGTGGTGTGATCCCTTACTGCGGTGTGTCACTAGGATCCCTTACTGCGGTGTGTCACTAGGATCCATTACTGCGGTGTGTCACTAGGATCCCTTACTGCGGTGTGTCACTAGGATCCCTTACTGCGGTGTGTCACCAGGATCCCTTACTGCGGTGTGCCACCAGGATCCCTTACGGCTGTGTGTCACTAGGATCCCTTACTGCAGCTTGTCACTAGGATCCATTACTGCGGTGTGTCACCAGGATCCATTACTGCGGTGTGTCACTAGGATCCCTTACTGCGGTGTGTCACTAGGATCCATTACTGCGGTGTGTCACGAGGATCCCTTACTGCGGTGTGTCACTAGGATCCCTTACTGCGGTGTGTCACGAGGATCGCTTACTGCGGTATGTCACGAGGATCCCTTATTGCAGTGTGATCCAAACAGTGAGAACCGCTGGGTGAACACATCTGTTCATACTTTTTTTTTTAATGTGCTTGGGGTGCCTTGACAGTGGCGTGGTGCTCTTTTACGCCCTGAAGCTTTCTTTACTACCCTCCTCCCCGGCATTAATCACCATATTCTGTCGTGATCTCCCCTTAACTGCCCTTGTAGACTAGTTCCCACCCACCCATCGGGTAAGGGAGAGGACCATTTCTCATTGCTGAGCCGGCGAGATTAGCTGAGGCTGGTCTGTAGTGACTGGGAGGGGAAGACGGCGGTAATACTGAGTAGCGACACGACTTGTAATGGTCGATTCTGACGGTGAGCGGATTAACCTTTTATTTACTCACGTCTGGCGTCACACATCTACCTAGGGAGACAATTTTTATTTTTGTGTGGAATTATTTTTCTGTCTCCCTTTAACCTGGTTGACGGATGTGTGAGGGTTACGCGTATTATTACATACTGTGATTTATTTTGTTCTGACATTCGAACTGGACATTGGCCGGTGGGATATTTCAGTTGTTTGTGGTGTATTATTTCATAAAGGAAAATGAATCACGTTTGTATCGAAGTGTTATCGGCTTTTACCGGACATTAGTCACTTGGCTTTGTATCTTTTTTTTTTTGACCACAAAGTTGCTCTTGTGTTCACATTAAGAATTGATGTCGCATTTCTGTTCAGTTTTTATTTGGACTTCGTTAATCTGCTCTAGTGTTGTTGTTGTTATTATTACATGACTGTCAAACTGTAAGCAAAAGCGATTGTTAGTATTTAGTGTGTGAGGGTCTGCATCAGCCAGTCTTCAAATATTTAGGTCTTGTGTATTGGAGCCTGAAGAGTCATTTATGAGTGTTGTGGTGCCCAGTATTGAGCACCCCATCTTTGTGTTTCAAGTCACGACAGAAATGCGTGCCTATATTTTCATGTATATAAAATTACTACCGATAGCAATAGTGTAATCTTTGTGATGTACTTATCTGCTTACTTGACTTGTACTGGAATACATTTTGATTCTATCTACCGACATGTTTGACTAACAGATTATATAGATGTTTAATGTTTCATTCAGTGAATTGTTTGATCGTGTAAAATTTCTAGTTGTGTCACTTGCGACGTTCAAGCAGTTACCATTAATATCAACAAGGGGCTCTGTCCATTCAGTTGTTTATATATCTTCTTGACCGATCCCTCCTCGAAATGTACCAGTTTGTAGCATCCTGGAAAATGTCAACTCAAGTGACAACAGTGGTCTCTGGGACATGCTCAACATTTATTACATAGGGAAAATGTTCCCTTACGTCTAGTTGACTGATTAGATCTGTGTCTATCCTAAAAATGTCTTAAACAGGGAACATGTATCCTTACGTATAATTGACTGATTAGATATGTCTATCCCAACATTTATTATACAGGGAACATGTTCCCTTTAAGTCTAGTAAACTGATTAGATCAGATCTGTGTCTATCCGAACATTTATTACACAGGGAACATGTTCCCTTTAAGTCTAGTGGGCTGATTAGATCTTTGTCTATCCCAACATTATTACACAGGGAACATGTTCCCTTTAAGTCTAGTTGACTGATGAGATCTGTGTCTATCCCCAACATTTATTACACAGGGAACATGTTCCCATTAAGTCTAGTGGACTGATTAGATCTGTGTCTGTCCCAACATTTATTACACAGGGAACATGTTCCCTTTAAGTCTAGTGGACTGATGAGATCTGTGTCTATCCCCAATATTTATTACACAGGGAACATGTTGCCATTAAGTCTAGTGGACTGATTAGATCTGTGTCTGTCCCAACATTTATTACACAGGGAACATGTTCCCTTTAAGTCTAGTGGACGGATGAGATGTGTGTCTGTCAGAGCCTTGTTAGTTGTTCATGTTGCCTGGCCCACACGTAGGTTCGTGTTAATTCTTGTTAATGAAAGCCATAGAAATGAAACAAGTGGACTTCATACTGACGGTTGTTTTATTGTATTTTCATTATGTTATGTTTTTATTGATCTTTCTTCACATTGATTCTGTGTACTCTGGAGTGTGTGGGTGTGTTTGTGTTTTAAATGCAAACATCTTTGTAGTCGTCACGTTCATATAGATGTGAGCGTCATCTTTATTTGACGTGTGAGAGTAGCGTGCCCCTATTTCCTGTTTGTTGTCGTTTGCTGCTGCTGCTGTTGTTGTTGTCTTCAATTCAAGTCATTGACACAGTGTTTACGTGGAAAGTTTATGAGTCCGGTATTTTACCTCCCAGGGGAACACCAATGGTAACATTATAAGTCCGGTATTTTACCCCCCAGGGGAACACCAATGGTAACATTATAAGTCCGGTATTTTACCTCCCAGGGGAACACCAATGGTAACATTATTAGTCCGGTATTTTACCTCCCAGGGGAACACCAATGGTAACATTATTAGTTCGAATAATGATGTTTAAATAATTCTTGGTCAAGTTTTGTAACACATTTTGAATGGTGCGGTCTGGCTCACCTTGTCTGATTTGTTCAAACAAGCGAGAAAGTTGTGATTGTGTTTGGTAGATATTGATCAGAGTTTCTACCACAATCATCAACAGCACAGCTCTCTTTGATCTTGTATTACTTAGGATTAGGTTCTAGATCTAATAATACACGGCTAGCTGCCGCTATTATGTAGCTGTTGGTTTTCTATCCGTTGCTGTTTTTCATGTGTGTGTGTGTGTGTGTAATCTTAATGTTTCAGTTGCATAATTCATATACCGTACTTGGCAGATTCCTGTCAGCGTGATGGATCCTGTTTGAATACAGTCAATGATGTCAGTGTTCATTTGTAGACTGTGGGACATTTTATTTTATTTCCGAAATCGAACATTTTGTCAGTGATACACACTGGTTCCACTGTCCATCTTATAGAGATATTCCAGTCAGTGATAAACACTGGTTCCATTGTCCATCTTATAGAGATATTCCAGTCAGTGATAAACACTGGTTCCATTGTCCATCTTATAGAGATATTCCAGTCAGTGATAAACACTGGTTCCACTGTTCATCTTATAGAGATATTCCAGTCAGTGATAAACACTGGTTCCATTGTCCATCTTATAGAGATATTCCAGTCACTCAATTCTCTACGAACTCGTCCATTTTATTTGACGTATAACACTCTCCTCAACAACTTGTCCAGAGTCCTTCTTTCTTTCCCCATCCCATAATTTAAATTGGGTTTTTTTCTTTTTTATCTCTTCGGCACAGATGTGAGCTGTGTGTGTGTGTGTTGTTTTTGTGTTTTAGCAGAAATGTGCTTAAGAAAAGTGTGAGAAAATTTCTCACGTTCATATTTTGTTTGTATCGATCTTGTTTGTAATATAATCTCTAGGCAGTGTTTTTGTCACCTCGTTTGTAATATAATCTCTAGGCAGTATTTTTGTCACCTCCTGTGTAATATAATCTCTAGGCAGTATTTGTGTCACCTTCTGTGTAATATAATCTGTAGGTAGTATTTTTGACACCTCCTGTGTAATATAATTTCTAGGCAGTATTTGTGTCACCCCCTGTGTAATATAATCTATAGGCAGTATTTTTGTCACCTCCTGTGTAATATAATCTCTAGGCAGTATTTGTGTCACCTTCTGTGCAATATAAATAGAAACACATTATTAAAGTCCTCATCTACTGTTGTATGTTCTGCTTCTAGAATTGGAGAAGTAAAAAAAAGCAAACTTTTTTATATTTGTTTTTACAAAAAAAAAAAAGAGACAAAATGGATAAGAAAAACAAATAATATCGAGACTTACTAAGTTGAAATCTGAAAGAAGTTTCATGTGTAAACCTGTCACCATTTGTCTTTACTGGAAGGTCACCCTTAAACGCTTACAAAATTTCTAACAAGAACTACATCCCGGTCTTACATGGATCATACCTACGATAGATGTCCACTTAAATCACAAAGACCACACCCTAGTTATAACATGTATAATGACATAATGTGGACAAGTCAAAGCATAATTTAAATTAACTCGATACAGGCGTCCTATTGTCAGTGATGGCGAGTGAGATTATTGCTTTTTTTTTAATAAAACACTAGTCACAAATACTTAACAACACATCTCTATACTTATAAGACGCATTCGTTGTTTGTCTGTCTGTCTGTCTGTTCCCTTATAACTCAAGATCCAGACAAACAAATAACGTGAAATTTGTTACACATACACATAATTACATGGGGAAGGTTATAGGACAGGTTTCGTTTCATCTCGATGGGTAGTTTAATTGTAATTAATTTTTTTTTATTTTTTAGTATTTTACTATATTAAAGTAATCTCGACGGTGCCATAAATAAAATTCCTCTGTGACGTCATTTCCCGATGATCGAATAGAACTTGCGCGCTGGTGCTGTATTGTGCCTTTGTGATGCAAAGAATTGTTGATGTTTTTTCATGCTCTCTGATTTGTACAGTTTGAGGAAGGTAAAGGAATGAAGAAGGATTTTAGAAGAAGTGTGAAGCCATAATAATAAGTATATATATATTAGGGCTGCTGATTAAACTGCGTTAATTTGCAATTAACGCGTCAAAAAAAATTTGCGATTAAAATTTTTAACGCAATACCTAAATGCGTTAATTTGACCAAAATGCTGAAAGTTCACCAAATCGATAAATAACGGGGGGCAGGGAGGGAGAGAGAGGGAATGAGGGAATGAAGGAGGGAGGAAGGGGGAGAGAGGAGGAGGGAGAAAGAGGTGGAAAGGGGAGGGAGGGGGTAGGGAGGGAGAGAGGGAGGGAGGGAGGGAGAGAGAGAGGGTGGGAGAGAGGGAGGGAGAGAGATAAAGAGTGAGAGGGGGGCAGGGAGGGGAGAGAGGGAGAAATGAGGGAGGGAGGAAGAGGGAGAGAGGTGAAGAGAGGAAAGAGAGGATGAGAGAAATAGGAGGGAAGAGAGATAAAAAGAGAGAGGGGGCAGGGAGGGAGAGAGAGGGAAGGAGGAAGGGGAGAGAGAGGGAGGGGGATGGACAGGGGGAGAGAACGAAGGGGAGATGGGAGAGAGAGGGTGGGAGGGACAGAGATGGGAGAGAGAGCGAGGGAGAGGGAGGGAGAAGGAGGGAGGGAGAAAGGGAGAGAGAGGGAGGGAGGGAGAAAGAGGGTGGGAGAGAGGGAGGGAGAGAGAGATAAAGAGTGAGGGAGGGAGAGAGGGAGGAAGAGGGAGAGAGGATGAGAGAAATGGGAGGAAGAGATAAAGAGAGAGAGAGGGGGCAGGGAGGGAGAGAGGGAGGGAGGGGGATGGACAGGGGGGAGAGAACGAAGGGGAGATGGGAGAGGGAGGGTGGGAGGGAGAGAGATGGGAGAGAGAGCGAGGGGGATGGAGGGAGAAGGAGGGAGGAAGGGAGAGAGAGGGAGGGAGGGAGAGAGAGGAAGGGAGAGAAGGGGTAGGGAGAAAACAGAAGGTAAATAGAAAACCTTATTTTAAACCCGGGCAAAGCCGGGTACTTGCAACTAGTTTAATATATTTAATTCTCGGATAAAACAATACTTCTTATCAACTTCTTCACATCAAACTATATCCCGTCACTGTGTACATTATTGTACATCAACTCTAACAAATCTACACAATACGATCCTCTACGCTCGAAAATCTTCACCTGTACTAAACCTACATAGGCTAGCTGGACAAAAACATCCTATAATTTTCAAGTCTCTCGTTTGCTATCTGGTTCCACCCCCATTCAATACACAATTAAGAGTCTGGTGAACAGAATAAAGAGGACAGTGCACTTCTCATGTTACCTGAATTCCTCCACACCGACACATAGTTCCTGAACTTTATTTAGTTGTAGCAAGGCCCTAACCCTGAATTCCTGAACCTACCCACATCGACGCATCTTCCTGAATTCTATAATAACACAAATTTTGATCGTCTAAAATCTCTCTACTTTTTTTTAAGTTGATGAGTTCTGTCTCTTTTTCTGTCCACCCGTACCATATTCAGTTACACTAAACTGTTCCAAAACTTGAACTTAAAATTTACCTACCCCTGACCAACTTTCACTATATATATATATATATATATATATATATATATATATATATCCCAATTTACGATATATCACGTGAATAAGTTCACATGAATTATTTCTTTTGATCAACAACATACCAGGTGGTGACGTGAAACAGTATCTGTATAGAAGGATTGAACTTTAGTTGTTATATTTTTTGTAGTACTATTTGAGGGTTTTTGGTATTGTGGGTACTAAAATACCAACATTTACATTACGACCAACACTGCTACGTCTTCAATGTGGATTACGGACACAGTTATGTGGTGCATATCTTTGCGAGTGTTAGCGTCTTTCTATCGCCGACAATGGAGCTGAGCAAGTTCTTCGAGGGTAACGTCACCCTCCTCTTTGATCGCATCTAGGATCGTATCAACAACAAAAGTTCCCACAGCACACCCAACTCTCCTGTGAAACATTTTGCGTGGCTGGTCACCGGCCAGACTTCCCCCAGGCCAATAGCTCGACAGGCCCCAGAGGTTTCGCAGGGAAGCCCATTATCAGGAAACGGGCCGCATTTTTTCCGCCAAGCGCGGACGACTCCCAATTCACCGGTGAGAAGTTCCTGTCGCTCCAGGCCTGGCACCGGAAGTAGGAATGGATCTGTAAGACCTCGCGACAAGTCATTTCAGGACTACAAGGTGCAGACGGTAAAATAGAAAATGTTTTAAGTACACTTTTAAAACAAATAAATGTGTATACATGTGAAAGGAATATTAGTTAGCTAGAGATCTATAATTTTATTACAGTTTTTATAGTTTAGTTTACTAGAAGTATGATAGTCTACCAGAGTTCTAGTAATTTAGTTTTCTTTTTGGTTTTCCCTTTAACTCGTGCATAGGGTCTCAACGCCTCTTTTACTTCTATTTCGACTGTTCTCCATGTTTGTTTTGACATCCCTGTTCTTCTCTTACCATGTGGGTTCTATTCTAGTACTTGTTTAGTAGCATTGTCAACTAGTTTTCGGAAAGTATCACATATCTATCGCCATTTTCATTTCTTGGTTTCTTGGCTGATGTGCAATTATGTAGTTTTATCACTCATTACGAATCTTTTAAGGCCACCTGATGTTTCATGATTTGGTTTAGGCATGTTTTAATAAATGCCTGTATAATTTGTTCTTATTGTGACAGATTTTGACATTGGTGTCAGAGTCTACGTTATACGTTTATGGAGTAAAGTCTTGATTGCCACTGATTTCAACGTGTAGAAATTCACTCTTTACTTGACAGTTGGGAGCGTTCGGTCTTCTTCTTCATTAACAATGCTTCCTTGGTAAGTGAAGCAGGGTGTCTTGTTTATGCCTTTCAGTTGAATTAGGCTTCTTGTTTGCCATTCACCGTTTGCCGTCACGACTTCTTTTTTTTTTTTTTGTGAACTTTGTGCATCTGTGACAGTATGATTATGTATCAACATAAACAAGGTCTTCCGAAATCTCTTCTAGGGTCCACTGGTTGCCAATTATCAAAGGCAATCAGGAAAATAATTGGAGATAACTAGCAGCCTTGCTTAACTCCTGTCTCGATTTCGAGTGGGTCGGTCAGCTTGCCATCGTACACAACTTTACATTTAGTTCCCATATGATGATGAATTCGGTGGAACTCCATAGCCTAACAGCAGCTTCTATATGTTCTCCATATCACTGTAAAAATATTTTTCCACATCTTAAAAAGTCATGTACAATGGTTATTTCCATTCAAGTGATATTTCTGTTATAATTTGAAATGTTTCTGTTATGATCAATGCATGATTTGACTCTTCGACAGCCGTTTTTTTTTTCTGCTTGGAGGCTCTTGAATAAGGCATCTTTCAATTTTTCGATTACTACTGTAGTCAGAATATGCCTCGGACTGAGAATATCACCATCCCTCGCTAGTTGTTGCATAGGTAAATGTCTCCTTTGGAAATTTGTTCCCATATTTTCTTTTAGTTATGGTTGCAACATCTCTGTAGCTGCAGCTTGGTCGGCCCTAAGTGTCTCTGGAGGTGTACCTACAGGGCCTGCCGCCTTACCATTGTTAACTGCCTTTAAAGCTTTTTATAATTTCTGACTTTATTGGACCATAGAAACAGCGCAGCTGTTCTGTTTCTAATAGAATGTCCGATCCCTGTTCTGGAGTTGTCATGTTAAGGACTTCTTCAAAATGTTGAGCCTACCATTTTTAGAGCATTTTCGAAAAAAAATGCTCTATTGTCCCCGTTTTGTGTCTGTCTGTCTGTCCGTCATCATCCTAGATCTCAACAACCATAAGTCCTAGACCCATGATGTATATATCATTTTGTAGGTCTTGGCCTGCCAAGAAATGACTTTTGTCCGTTTCGCGATCTGACCTCTCAGGGCCGTAAAAGGGGGCTTGTAAAGTACCGTATTTTACTATATAAGCTATATTAACATAGGAGCGCCCTATATCTCAGCAACCATAAGTCCTAGACCCATGATGTATATATCATTTTTTAGGTTTTGGCCTGCCAAGTGTACATCAAAAGTCCATTTCGCGATCTGACATCTCAGGGCCGAAAAAAAGACTTTCCTAGGTACCGTTTTTGCTTATATTTTAAATATAAATAATAAAAGTTAATCAAAGGGGCGTAATCATTATTTATTTTTGTAACAGTTATTCAACATTACTTTCCTCTCTTTTTATCAAAACACGGAAAAAAATACGGATTTCGTTCGGCGAAAATGCTCTAAAATGTCCTTTGTCCGAAACGGAAAAGACTTAAATTGCTTGTTTCTGTTTCCTCTCTTATCTCTGACTGGTCTACATTTTCTGCCTCCTCTGACAAGCTCTTAATAAATATTCTGTCTTTCCTTATGCTTTTTGTTCCCCCCCCCCCCCAATACTCTCTGTGGATATCTGCTTCTTTCTTGGGGTGTTTCGCATTTTTACTTTTTATTTAGCTCTCTTCTTTTTTTTTCTCGTATTTTCTACTCTAGTTTCTTATTGGATGTATTTCCCCACGTTTCGCCCAGCACTGTCCAGTGATATTCAATATATTTATTATTCTAGCTCTGCCACCTCTTCAAATCTGTTCTTACATGTACAGTTGAAATCTTACTTTTTCCTCTTCACTGTTCAAGAATTGCGTATGAATCTTATGGTGTGGTCTGTCAGCATTTTCTTTTAAATCTCAGTTTAATTTTCAGTTTTACAACCAAGAGCTGGTGGTTTGAAGCTACAGGTGAAGCTAACCAACCTTTAGTAAGCCTTACCCTTATATTCCTAGGTTCCCCCCCCCTTCCCAAGTTCATTGCCGCCATGTTTATGTTGAGGCTGTATTGAAGGCACTACACAACTTACACAAAAACAGGGTTATTTCTCTCTATGTATGAGATCACGAGAAATACTTCATGCCAACTGGCACTTTATGGTAGCCTACATGGCTTCACAATATATATTGCACTAAACTTAAGTGATATATTTTCTGCCAAGTGTTTTAGTTGCACAACAGCTCACAGTTTTGTAGTGTCCTGACCTCCCCCTAATTGGTGCTCTTTCCCCTCTAGGCTCCGTGAAATCCTCAAAACCTCCCTTTAAGTACGAGTGCTTGTACGTGTATTGTTTCGAAACCTTTAGTTAAATAATTCGTTGATTCAGTATTCACTTCATTATTCCCAACGCGTCAGTTCAGCTGCACGGAATATCACTGTGGTGGCGTCAGTTCGACTGCACGGAATATCACTGTTGTGCTTTAATACGAGGAACTCGTTGGGTGTGATTGATGAAGCAGTCTTAGTATAGAGAGTATAGACCAGACGTGGGGCTTTTTTATCCGGCCGATGCTCCGCAGCCTTCTGTTACATCACAATGTATCACATTGTATCGTATTATATCACATTATATCACATGCTATCGTATTATATCACATCATATCACTATATTCATATTTAATTTATGTTCTTATAAACACTTCAGTCACATGCTTTTGATCGTGACATTCTGTTAAATATAATGACCTAATGTAACCCATGGATCAGAAATCGTGCCCACCCCGAGTTCAGACTATCCGTATGCATGTTGATCGATCTAAAACTGTGATTCGCTTTACTATTAGGAACACCCAGCAGCTTCGGTTTATGAGAACATGAGGGGGGGGGGGGGAGGTTAAGACGTTGAATTTTAGGGGATTAGTAAGTGTCGTCACGTGCCGGTGTTGTTGTTTATTTTTTTTTTTTTTAATGGCACCTAAACGTAAGAAATTATTGGGGAAAACATTTAACAACCACCGACTTATCAAAAAGTCTATTTATTATACCATAACAAAACAAATATAAGAGCTCTTAGTTCCATATTTAATAACTTTACATGAAACATTAACTGAAAAATATTGGAGCTCTTTTTAAATGGGAAATAAATAAAAATTAGCATTCTTGTGTAATAAATTGTATTTTTTTTCCAGCTATCTTAACAAGACACTTTATAAGATAGAATGTATTGTGTTTGTATCCCATCTGTTTTTCAACGCTGTTTTTATACACTGTACTTTTTTTTATTTGTCCTGTCAAAGCTTAACTCGGTTTTTCTATCACTCCCTGATGAGTAACTACTGGGGTATGATAAATACAAACCTTCGTGCCCTCTCGGTTGTTTGATTGGGCATACTCTCCTGCTCCCGCACAAGAGCTAGGGAAGTTCAGCACCGTCAGTTCATTACGTTGTATATTAACACTCCATCCTTCTAGTCTTGGTTTGGCCCCTTTTTAACAACTCATTGTGATCTCCAACGATTCAAAAAGCTCGCCCACCCCTGAACTACATTTTGAAACATTTGCTCAGTGAAAACGCAAGTATGTGTATTTTTAATACCGTTCAGTCATCTGTTTATCAGCTAACATGTACTAATACCGTTCAGTCATCTGTTTATCAGCTAACATGTACTAATACCGTTCAGTCATCTGTTTATCAGCTAACATGTACTAATACCGTTCAGTCATCTGTTTATCAGCTAACATGTACTAATACCGTTCAGTCATCTGTTTATCAGCTAACATGTAGAACGTTGTATCCTTTCTTTTTTGTCTCATTTGCTCACACTTGTGGCCCTTTACAAAGATTTATTATTATTACTATTATTAAATAGAAACCTATTTGACAGAAGTATTTGTCACCACAGCTAATGTGCATGAACGCGGCATCAGTCCACTTCGAAAAATGTGATGGAAGAGTGCACAGTTGAACGCAGGGCATTTAGAGTACAATTAACAATCCGTGAATGGATGCCTCTGAACTCTTGGCAGGTTTGGTTGTGATGGTGTGTAAGCTATGCAAATGACTGTGTTCTTGTTATGTATGTAAGCGGGTGCTGCTGTATTTTAAAGTGTGTGTTCATAGTGTGGATTTGAACAAGCTCTCCAGTGAGATATTGTGTCTGTGAAAGGTGGTGTGTTTTATCAGTGAATTTGCTCATACTATGTGGGTGCCCACGCTCTACTCATGTACTTGATTAGAATATGCACTGCTTACGAGCTCAGTGTGCATGTGCGCTTACACTTCATGCTAACGTGTTCATTTTCAAGTTCGTATTCTAAAAGTAATATTGTAAACGCTTACTGAGGAAGTACGTTGCCGAATCTGACGATGAGATATAGCCCCAAAATGTAGAATTTTCTGAACTCAGTTTCTGTCGTGCCATTATGTATTTGAGAGTACAAGTGTGAACGGGAGACTAATCTACAGATAATCCCCCTAGGAGCTATATATCGAATGTGACTTGATTTACCTCATTAGCTTTGACACCTGTGTATTATACACGTGAACTATCCGATTACACTTCTATACTTGCATGTCTGCATGATATTTACATGAACATACATTCATTATGTATATGTTGACATACGTGATACTTTACATGCTCTGTGCGCTGATCTTCTCTAATCGTGACATTTTGGTCATTTTTCCCCCCAGGGTAAAAAGAAAGAAGACTCTAAAGATGGCATGAGACAGAGAAGCTGGACAACTGACAGCGAGGCTAGCTGGGCATCTAAGGTAAACATAACCTTTGTTTACTTTGAACTATTACATTTCTTTCTGTTGGTATTAATATTGTTTGTGTTTGTTGGACTTGATATTGTTTGTGTTTATTTCTCGTGGACTGTTCCCCAGTCAGTTGACAAACAAAAAGTTTAAAAAAAAACAACAGCTGTCACCTCTGATTTGTGAAATCTACAATTACATTGAATGGGTTCATAAAAGTACATTCAACATATAGATGGCAATAATGATCTATCTGGTGAACTAATGAAATAATTTACTCTAATTGTTTTATCTTAGTTTTGTCCAAGTATGACCGCACTTAATTAGTTTATTTCTACGAATTACAGTGATTAGTTTGTTTGTTATGGGGTAGAGGATTTTAATCAGGAATTCCCTTTTGTTTAACTCGTGTATACCGAACTGATCATTATTATGTTAGGATAGCCAGACAGGTTTTTTTTTTTTCAGGAAACCTTTTTTTTTTGTAAACAATCACGGGCGTTTAGTATTAAATTTAGACGCCATCTGTTCGTTGTGTTTGTAGATTATGACAGATAATTGATCAAAACTATGATACACACATTGATTTCACAGGTTGACTTTCGGTTACATAGTTGATATTTGAAAACCTGTTCGGAATATCTCAATTTAACAACAACTATAAAAAGAACCCTGCGGGTGTGTTCGGAATATCCAAATGACCGCTGAGTTCTACATGAGTACATTATCTTTAAGTCACTTTTCAGCTCTGAATTTGTTCGACTTACATCTGGATTAAAAAAAACAAACTTCTTCAGTTAAACCATTTTTGAACCATTCACTTCTTCAGTTGAACCATTCACTTCTTCAGTTGAACCATTCACTGGTTCATTGAAAGTAAATGCCACACGTATTTTATTTGAATTGACGCCTTGAGTTTCTTATTCAATATTTTGATTTGAATTTGAGCTAAGCCTGTTATAGTAGACACAAGATATTGTCGTTTTGTTTTTGGTTTTATTGTTAGTTATATTTCTATATCCTTTCAAAATATTTCTGGCCATCTGTCATTTTATTGACTTAATAAATACTTTGCGTAATGCTCAACTTTCTTGGTCTTATTTTAGCAGCTATTTTTGCAGCTGTTCACTTGATTTTTTTTTCTCCTAAGACTATGTGTAAATATCGGTAAGTAATAATTACATAGTTCAACTTATAGTTATTAACATAGAGATGTTTTTTTTTTTTGGTTTCTTTTTTAATGAAATAAAACATTAAGTAACAATAGTTGATACGTTATGATAGTGAAAATGGTCATCTCTTTCTTTTTTTTTTTGACATGATAAGTTTTTAGAAAAACACGAATTGACTGAGCGGTGTGTGTATGTGAAATCCATGTAAGGATGAGATGAAATCTCTTAGATCCTATAAATCACTAATGGGACGGTAACTAACATCGGTTATTCGGTATATAGGTAGGATACAAACTAATATATATGTAGGATACAAACTAATATATAGGTAGGATACAAAGTAATATATAGGTAGGATACAAACTAATATGTATGTAGGATACAAACTAATATATAGGTAGGATACAGAGGGGACGGATGGTCGTGCGGTAACGCGCTCGACTGTCGACCTGAAGGTACCTGGTTCGATCTCCGGTGAGGACCAAGGAAATTTTTCAGGTCTTGGCTCAAGTTCCCGATATATCTCCCGTGGTGCCTCCATGGCCATAGGATACAAACTAATATATATGTAGGATACAAACTAATATATAGGTAGGATACAAAGTAATATATAGGTAGGATACAAACTAATATGTAGGTAGGATACAAAGTAAAATATAGGTAGGATACAAACTAATATGTAGGTAGGATACAAACTAATATGTAGGTAGGATACAAACTAATATGTAGGTAGGATACAAAGTAATATGTTTGTAGGATACAAACTAATATATAGGTAGGATACAAAGTAATATGTAGGTAGGATACAAACTAATATATAGGTAGGATACAAACTAACCAAACAGATGAAGAAAATTATGAACCACTTACAGAACTAGTTTTAAGAGTCGCAGACTCAATAGTGACGTCATTACAAACAAACAAACAGTTGCACATTGTGTGTGATCTCACTCAACTGAACGTTTTAATATTGTAGTGGCAGAAAACTTAAAGCCTTCGGGGTTTTTTTTCCCCCACATTAATGGAATGACCTATAAATAGATTGTCTTGATTTTCAGGAAAGTGTAGAGTTTGTGAACTCGACAATTAATTCTTCCACCCCCACCCCGGGGGCCACAGGGTTCCATCGTGTCCCCCCCCCTCTCTCTCTCTCTCTCTCTCTCTCTCTCTCTCCATACCGTGATTTGTTGTTATTGAAAGTTTATGTCTAAACAAAAATGTCTCATTTGAAAAAAATTGAACTGGTTTGTAAAAAGTCTGCCATTTGTGTGTGTGTCCTCTGTCCTTGATTTATGTTCTCCTTATTGGTTTATCTCGTTGAAGTAAATAAAACTTTGTAAACCCAACCCCATGCTCAGCGTGTTTGAGATTTATCATCTTAAAGTGGGACAGTGTTCATCTCCTCCAAGGGGAGGGAAGATGAATGCATTTGTTTCCCAGTATATCATTGATTTATCCTATTCTCGGTACTAAGACCTTTTTTTTAAAAAAAAAACTGGCTGCTGCTTGTTAACATTGCTCACTGATGCATTATGGACCTACTTTGCACAAGAGAATATTGGTTCACTGGCGTTATGTTGGTCACAACATCCGGTATATTTTTTTTTTTACAGCTGAACATATTTCAAAGGATTGTTTTTCTATTTAATAAAGATCAAAATACCCTCTATGATTGCACGTCTTCAAAGTTCTGTGGCATCTGATCTTGACCGTGTAAAAAAAACGTAATAGAGATCCAAAAGAATTTTTTTTTCTTCAAGCCACTGGCCCGTGAATGAAACTGTCACATTGAGTAGAGAGTGTTGAATTTTCCCTATCGCTTGAAGGATTGATGACGACATTTTTATTCACACGCCCCCTCACTCCCTCCAAATGCCCCCCTCCGCCCCCCACACCCCTACTCTTTCATGTTTAATATCTTCTTACGCCAGAGATTTTTTTTTTTTATTCCAGCGGTGAAACTGTCACAAATGATGAAACTGAATGATTTACATCCTGATATTTCTCCGTTGCCGCAGACTTGCCCTCTCTAAGCAGTTCTTACATATTATTGACTTTTGAAAACTGTGTTCATTTCAGTGAATCATCAATCTGTCAGGTGTCATCTGTCTGCGTCGAATGACTACCTCATAAACTATCGATTAACTCCGTCATTCACATCAGAAATTAGAATCATCTTTAAAGTTGCTTTCATTTCATTCTTCACTTAATACAGTTGCTGGACTTGGCGTTTTTTTTTTTTTGTTTCCCTCTATTAACGTCACAGTCCAGACGGAATTGATATTTCTCTTTCAAACTATGTGTGTTAAAAATTGATCCACATACCACACATTGTTTAGGCGTGAGTCAAATGCGAACTGTGTGTGTGTGTAGCACTCGTCTCACTTCACCGTTCTGCTTGACCTGTTAGATGGCCGGGGTAAACTGTACTTACTTACAATCTCTTCAAAGTAATGGGCGGGGGGGGGGGTCCATTCAGGTGCTCAAATCTAAATGGAGTGGGCGTACCACGGTGGTAGTCTGACCTTAGTTTTAAAAGATGAAGAGGCGTTAGCAATCGATAAAACTTCGTGTATCGCTACTAGCAGGAGCTTATAATAAATCAGTTCCTCTCTTCTTTTTTTTTAACTGAATATATTATATACAGTTGTTACAGAGATGTATTGCTTGGGTTGGATCATCTCACAGTTGTTACATAGATGTATTTGCTTGGGTTGGATCATCTCACAGTTGTTACAGAGATGTATTGCATGGGTTGGAATATCTCACAGTTGTTACAGAGATGTATTGCTTGGGTTGGATCATCTCACAGTTGTTACATAGATTTATTGCTTGGGTTGGACCATCTCACAATTGTTACAGAGATGTATTGCTTGGGTTGGACCATCCCACAGTTACTACTGAGATGTATTGCTTGGGTTGGATCATCTCACACTTGTTACAGAGATGTATTGCATGGGTCGGATCATCTCACAGTTGTTGCATATATGTATTGCTTGGGTTAGATCATCTCACATTTGTTGCATATATGTATTGCTTGGGTTAGATCATCTCACATTTGTTGTTGTTGTTTTAGCTTTTAGTTGGAATCCCAAGATGGTTGCTGATAATGAATGTCTCAGTCTGTTAGTATAATGTGTTTTTTAATCAACTTTTGTTTTCTATACTTACTTCAGGATTATTTTTTTGTTAGAATTATATACTTGACGCAAACGTTTGCTATTGAATGTAGTATGTTTTGAGTATGAAACATTCGGTCTTTTATATCAAACAAGTTTGATAAACCTGAAGTAAGAATGTTACTTAAGTTTCTAGAACTATTCAAACATTATCATCACATTTTTACTGTGCCCTATGAAATAGTAGACGGTTGATTTTTTCGAAATTTCGTTTCCTATGACTTGAGTTTGACTTTTAAACAAGATTCTACTTCATAGCTTCCGGTCTCTTAACATATTTCATATCCAAATTGTTTATAATAATTGTTTTGTAAACTCAGTGTATGAAATCCCACCTTTATCACCTACTTCCATAAACCGAGTTTAAATTAAATTATTTTTTTTTAATCTGAAATTATGTGAATATGAACGAAACGGTCTAGGTATCCAATTCAAATTATTTTTTCCTCAATCAGATTATGCGGGGGAGTAAACAGGAGGATGAAAATGTCATGTAAAATTTGATTGGTAAGATGAGACACTTTAAAAAAAAAATCCTGACATGAGTGTGGTTGGTTCACCCAGACATGTGTGTGGCTGGTTCACCCAGACATGAGTGTGGTTGGCCAGACTTGAGTGTGTTTGGTTCATCCGGACATGAGTGTGTTTCGTTCATCCGGACATGAGTGTGGTTGGTTCACCCAGACATGAGTGTGGTTGGTTCACCCAGACATGAGTTTTGTTGGTTCACCCAGACATGAGTTTTGTTGGTTCACCCGGACATGAGTGTGGCTGGTTCACCCAGACATGAGTGTGGTTGGTTCACCCAGACATGAGTGTGGTTGGTTCACCCGGACATGAGTGTGTTTGATTCATCCGGACATGAGTGTGTTTGGTTCATCCGGACATGAGTGTGGTTGGTTCATCCGGACATGAGTGTGGTTGGTTCACCCAGACATGAGTGTGGTTGGTTCACCCAGACATGAGTGTGGTTGGTTCACCCAGTCATGAGTGTGGTTGGTTCACCCGGACATGAGTGTGGTTGGTTCACCCGGACATGAGTGTGGTTGGTTCACCCGGACATGATTTGGTCATGTGATGCTGTCTAGTAAAATGTCACAACTAAAGCTTGACTTTGTTGAAGCAACTGGAATGTACTGATACCTTTGGACAGTATGTGAGGTCCACAGTGGACAAATCAGCCACACATGGAAACATTTAACCTATTTGAATCAGATGTGTGAAGTCCCTGTATTGATGAGATGAAATCTCTTAGATCCTATAAAACCACTAATGGGACGTTGCTCTTTTTATGGTGCCCTTCTTTCATCCCTACCATAGCCAATAGTGCAATGGCCATGGAGGCACCAAGGGAGATATAGCGGGGACTTAAGCCATGACCTGAAAAATGTCCTTGGTCCTTGTTGGTTTAAATTTTAATAAACTTTTCTCTCTATCTCTGTACATCTCTCTATCTTTTTACATCTCTCTATCTCTGTACATCTCTTTCTCTGTACATCTCTCTATCTCTGTACATCTCTCTATCTCTGTACATATCTCTATCTCTGTACATCTCTCTTTCTCTGTAAATATCTCTATCTCTGTACATATCTTTGTTCATATCTCTATCCGTTACTTTGTTATTTTTAATTTCTTCTACGTATTGACAAACATACACAGTAACATGCAATCAGATGTATTGAAAAACATACACAGTAACATGTAATCAGATGTATTGACAAACATACACAGTAACATGTAACCAGGTGTATTGACAAACATACTCAGTGACATGCAATCAGATGTATTGACAAACATACACAGTGATGACAAACATACACAGTAACATGTAACCAGATGTATTGACAAACATACACAGTGACATGCAATCAGATGTATTCATCAACATACACAGTGACATGTAACCAGATGTATTGACATACACAGTAACATGTAATCAAATGTATTGACAAACATACACAGTAACATGTAACCAGATGTATTGACAAACATACAAAGTGACATGTAACCAGATGTATTGACAAACATACACAGTAACATGTAACCAGATGTATTGACAAACATACACAGTGACATGCAATCAGATGTATTCATCAACATACACAGTGACATGTAACCAGATATATTGACAAACATACACAGTAACATGTAATCAGATGTATTGACAAGCATACACAGTGACATGTAACCAGATGTATTGACAAACATACACAGTGACATGCAATCAGATGTATTGACAAACATACACAGTAACATGTAATCAGATGTATTGACAAACATACACAGTGACATGCAATCAGATGTATTCATCAACATACACAGTGACATGTAACCAGATGTATTGACAAACATACACAGTAACATGTAATCAGATGTATTGACAAACATGCACAGTAACATGTAACCAGATGTATTGACAATTATACACAGTAACATGTAACCAGATGTATTGGCAAACATACACAGTGACATGTAACCAGATGTATTGACAAACATACACAGTGACATGTAACCAGATGTATTGACAAACATACACAGTGAAATGCTATCAGATGTATTGACAAACATGCACAGTGACATGCAATCAGATGTATTCATCAATATACACAGTAACATGTAACCAGATGTATTGACAAACATACACAGTGACATGCAATCAGATGTATTCATCAACATACACAGTGACATGTAACCAGATGTATTGACATACACAGTAACATGTAATCAGATGTATTGACAAACATACACAGTAACATGTAACCAGATATATTGACAAACATACACAGTGACATGCAATCAGATGTATTGACAAACATACACAGTAACATGTAATCAGATGTATTGACAAACATACACAGTGACATGCAATCAGATGTATTCATCAACATACACAGTGACATGTAACCAGATGTATTGACAAACATACACAGTAACATGTAATCAGATGTATTGACAAACATACACAGTGACATGTAACCAGATGTATTGACAAACATACACAGTGACATGCAATCAGATGTATTGACAAACATACACAGTAACATGTAATCAGATGTATTGACAAACATACACAGTGACATGCAATCAGATGTATTCATCAACATACACAGTGACATGTAACCAGATATATTGACAAACATACACAGTAACATGTAATCAGATGTATTGACAAACATACACAGTGACATGTAACCAGATGTATTGACAAACATACACAGTGACATGCAATCAGATGTATTGACAAACATACACAGTAACATGTAATCAGATGTATTGACAAACATACACATGTGTGACATGCAATCAGATGTATTCATCAACATACACAGTGACATGTAACCAGATGTATTGACAAACATACACAGTAACATGTAATCAGATGTATTGACAAACATGCACAGTAACATGTAACCAGATGTATTGACAATTATACACAGTAACATGTAACCAGATGTATTGGCAAACATACACAGTGACATGTAACCAGATGTATTGACAAACATACACAGTGACATGTAACCAGATGTATTGACAAACATACACAGTAACATGTAATCAGATGTATTGACAAACATACACAGTGACATGCAATCAGATGTATTCATCAACATACACAGTGACATGTAACCAGATATATTGACAAACATACACAGTAACATGTAATCAGATGTATTGACAAACATACACAGTGACATGTAACCAGATGTATTGACAAACATACACAGTGACATGCAATCAGATGTATTGACAAACATACACAGTAACATGTAATCAGATGTATTGACAAACATACACAGTGACATGCAATCAGATGTATTCATCAACATACACAGTGACATGTAACCAGATGTATTGACAAACATACACAGTAACATGTAATCAGATGTATTGACAAACATGCACAGTAACATGTAACCAGATGTATTGACAATTATACACAGTAACATGTAACCAGATGTATTGGCAAACATACACAGTGACATGTAACCAGATGTATTGACAAACATACACAGTGACATGTAACCAGATGTATTGACAAACATACACAGTGAAATGCTATCAGATGTATTGACAAACATACACAGTGACATGCAATCAGATGTATTCATCAATATACACAGTAACATGTAACCAGATGTATTGACAAACATACACAGTGACATGCAATCAGATGTATTCATCAACATACACAGTGACATGTAACCAGATGTATTGACATACACAGTAACATGTAATCAGATGTATTGACAAACATACACAGTAACATGTAACCAGATGTATTGACAAACATACACAGTGACATGCAATCAGATGTATTGACAAACATACACAGTAACATGTAATCAGATGTATTGACAAACATACACAGTGACATGCAATCAGATGTATTCATCAACATACACATTGACATGTAACCAGATATATTGACAAACATACACAGTAACATGTAATCAGATGTATTGACAAACATACACAGTGACATGTAACCAGATGTATTGACAAACATACACAGTGACATGCAATCAGATGTATTGACAAACATACACAGTAACATGTAATCAGATGTATTGACAAACATACACAGTGACATGCAATCAGATGTATTCATCAACATACACAGTGACATGTAACCAGATATATTGACAAACATACACAGTAACATGTAATCAGATGTATTGACAAACATGCACAGTAACATGTAACCAGATGTATTGACAATTATACACAGTAACATGTAACCAGATGTATTGACAAACATACGCAGTGACATGACTTGTGTTACCAATCAGAAATCGTTTCACCCGATATTATTTTATCCATCCGTCCAATTTACTTTTGGTTGTCCCTGTTCGTTGAACGCCCCACCATCCCCACAACATCCTTCTCTGGTCGGTCAGCATCGTGAATGATTTCAACCATCAGAGTACCATATCAAGTACTCTGTCCGGTCATAACGACACTCTATACTATTCCAGTGGGGGAAGCTATGAAGATCGTTAGCTGTCTCCTCCTACCCCCCCCCCCCCTGAAGGAAATAAATTTTGAAAAAAAAAAATCGAATGAAATAGACAATTCTGGAGTTGCCATGTTCCCAGTGGCGTTGACTCGACGTTTTGTTTGTGTTTTTAAATGTTCATGGATTCTTCTTATTGATTGATTATTGTGTACTTGCTGAAATGGTTTATTTAAAAGAAACAAAAGCTAAGTGAACAGTACTGTAGTTGTCATGTTATCAAAGAAATGTCTTTTTGACAATTTTGTTTTGTTTTTTTTTCAATGCTGGTTCCCCCATTCTCTTTATTGTTTGTAAAATGTCTTGAGTCTATCATTTATGGCTTGTCGCATTATATCCATGTAGTTCTGATTCAACTGGCTACAAACCGCTGACCTAGTGTATTCATTTATTAAACAGGTTCAGATGTAGTTTAAGTTTGACCCAACCGGCAGACTTGCCCAGGCACGTTTATATCTCCCATGTGGCCGGGTATATAACCTTTGGGTTCAGGACTGGAGAGGGTCTAGATGATCCATTCAAAACGATTTTTTTTTTAAAAAGAAGATAATTGTAGGGGGTTTTCAAAAATTTTTTTTTTTTCAGCGGAAAACGCATATTTGTTTATCATTGAGGCCACTTGATGGCGTGTGACTTCCTACCTGACTTTACTAAGTCTATTAATGGCGGCCAAATGTGGCTCTTCGATGAGTTTTGTGAATCGTCCTATGAATCATTTTCTCCTATTATTTAATTATAATTACTTTACCAAATTTACTTCAGTAGACCTGGTGCCACGTTTTAATTTTTTTTTTTTATTTTTACAATTTTATAAACCGAAATGTTGCTGGCATTGACTTCATCTGTGGCTACATTTGATGTACATATTTAGTTTACGTAATCTGGACACCCCGCAAACATTTTGGACACTACTCAAACATTTATTTCTGGACTTTCTGCAAGCATCTGAACACTCCTCAAACATTATCTGGACACTCCTCAAACATTATCTGAACACTCCTCAAACATTATCTGGACACTCCGCAAACATTATTTGGACACTCCGCAAACATTACCTGGACACTCCACAAACATTATCTGGACACTCCTCAAACATCTCAACACTCCACAAACATCTGGACACTCTGCAAACATTATCTGGACACTCTGCAAACATTATCTGAACACTCCTCAAACATTATCTGGACACTCAGCAAACATTATCTGAACACTCCTCAAACATTATTTGGACACTCCGCAAACATTACCTGGACACTCCACAAACATTATCTGGACACTCCTCAAACATCTGGACACTCTGCAAACATTATCTGGACACTCCGCAAACTTTTTCTGGACACTCCGCAAACATTATCTGGACACTTTGCAAACATTATCTGGACACTCCACAAACATTCTCTGGACACTCCTCAAACATTATCTCAAACATTATCTGGACACTCCGCAAACATTATCTGGACACTCTACAAACATTATCTGGACACAATTAAAACATTATTTCGACACTCCTCATTGGACAATACACCCTTGACTGTGTTGACAATGTTGTAAGTTTCTCTACACATTGGACTTGTAGTTTGATTGATAGATAACTTCTCATCTTCTGAGGTGGAATGATAGATAACTTCTCATCTTCTGAGGTGGAATGATAGATAACTTATCTTCTGAGGTGGACTAAGGTCAGTTCTAGGCCTTTAAGAAAAAAAAGGTTATAAATTCAGAATACATTTTGGCTTTATTGTTGGGCTCCTCACGACTAGGAAGTTCGCTCCTGGTGAGCAAGCCCCTGGTCAGCCCACCGTTTAGTCCACCTCTGCTCACCTTCTTGTAATCTGCATTGTTTTCAATAACATAGTTAAAGAAGAACTAACAAATAACCAGCAAGACACACATCCAGCGAGGTGTGAATACACAAATATCTGCATCCTAGTTAAAAATAATCATTATAAATATTATCAAATGATAAGAAATGAACAACAATCGATGAAAATATGAGATAATATCATCACTGAGAATACTATTTTCGTTGGTAACTTACAACTCAGTATGTTGGTTCTTTGACTTCATTTTTCGTGTTGGGTCACTCGAGGTTAAAATTACCACCCGCGTTTCCTTGTTCCATTCATTGATTAAAAGATATGATGTCTGGACCGGATGTGGTCTGTTCAATTTGTCTTCATCTGTATGCCGGGGATTGTCTTACATATTCTGTCCCCCACACCCTGTGTCTATCTGAACTAGCCACAGTCGCGACAGGAGCAGGGTGGTCCGCCACTAGGGCGCCATCAATTGTTTCAGATGCTGGTCATGAAAATGTGTGTCGTGGTCAAGCTGAGTGTAGGCGTGTCATGACCTTTTGTCTCTTAAGTTGGCTGGAGAATTCCAATCCTCACTCCACTGCAAGGGAATCAGTTGCAAACTTAAAAAATGTTGTCTGGTGTAGCAGTTAAATAATGTTGTCTGGTGTAGCAGTTAAAAAATGTTGTCTGGTGTAGCAGTTAAAAAATGTTGTCTGGTGTAGCAGTTTAAAAATGTTGTCTGGTGTAGCAGTTAAAAAATGTTGTCTGGTGTAGCAGTTAAAAAATGTTGTCTGGTGTAGCAGTTAAAAAATGTTGTCTGTTGTAGCAGTTAAAAAATGTTGTCTGGTGTAGCAGTTAAAAAATGTTGTCTGGTGTAGCAGTTAAAAAATGTTGCCTGGTGTAGCAGTTAAAAAATGTCTGGTGTAGCAGTTAAAAAATGTCTGGTGTAGCAGTTTAAAAAAAAACAAAGTATTTTTCATTGACGCAAATGGAGCAGGATCGGAGCAGTTTGTCCAGTTGCAGAATATCCTGTTGGAGCAGTACCCACCACATCATGCACAGAATCTACTTCACTTTCTTTTTTTTTTTGTTTAGTTTGTGGCAGCAGAAAGTAATTGTTTACGTTCCCTCTGGTATTGTATTCAATACGATAGTTTTAAAATTGAGTTGGTCCGTTAGTGAATGTAGGGGCGCCCCCAGGGTAGTGCATACTTTAAAATGGTGTCTAAAACTGTTTGAGGCACCACTATTGAGTCCTGGTCACATAAACATGTGTATCAAACTATTTCTGACTGCAAATACAGGACTGGCTCAGCCAATGTACAGTATTATGTTAGAACGAAAGAAAAAGTATTTCAATCATAAGGAGTAGGTTGGTCATGGGGAACAAGTCAGGTCTCATTATTGTAATAATAAATGTCGTCCGGATACTAACAAAATTATGTCATAGTTGTCAAAAGCTATCAAGGTCATAAGCTCCGATCACAATTACTTCAGTCAGATTTGTGAATATCTATGTGTATGTGGTGTGTCAAGTTAATCACTAATGCGAGTGATAAATATCAATTAAATATATTTAATGGATTTCCAAAATCATTTTCTTGATTAGTTGTTGTTGTTTGTTTTTTTTTTTTTGTTAGTCGTTTTAACAAATTAAAAAAAAAAACTTTAAAAGGTAATTTGTCACATGAATGTTTTTCTTCTTGTTCGAATTGTGTCCCTTAGTTCAGGTTTCTTGTGCTTTTTTAATTTTGTTTTGAGAGTCATAATTGGGAATATTGTGGGAAATAAAGGTTTGTTTCAGTAAATAGATGACGATTTATGAAGTACGTATGTGTACGTATGACGTACGTTAGTGTGGTGTGTGTGTATGTATGACGTACGTAAGTGTGGTGTGTGTATGTATGACGTACGTAAGTGTGGTGTGTGTATGTATGAAAAACGTAAGTGTGATGTGTGTGTGTGTGTACGTATGACGTACGTAAGTGTGGTGTGTGTGTGTATGTATGACGTACGTAAGTGTGGTGTGTGTATGTATGACGAACGTAAGTGTGGTGTGTGTATGTATGACGTAGTAAGTGTGGTGTGTATGTATGTATGACGTACGTAAGTGGTGTGTGTATGTATGACGTACGTAAGTGTGGTGTGTATGTATGACTACGTAAGTGTGGTGTGTGTATGTATAACGTACGTAAGTTTGGTGTGTGTGTATTATGACGTACGTAAGTTTGGTGTGTGTGTGTATGTATGACGTACGTAAGTGTGGTGTGTGTATGTATGACGTACGTAAGTGTGGTGTGTATGTATGACTACGTAAGTGTGGTGTGTGTATGTATAACGTACGTAAGTTTGGTGTGTGTGTATTATGACGTACGTAAGTTTGGTGTGTGTGTATGTATGACGTACGTAAGTGTGGTGTGTGTATGTATGACGTACGTAAGTGTGGTGTGTGTGTGTACATTTGAAGTACGTGTATGTATGAATGATGTGTGTATGAAGTGTGTATTTATGTATGTGCATGTATGTATGAAGGATGTGTGTATGAAGTGTGTATTTCTGTACTTGCATGTCTGTATGAAGGATGTGTGTATGAAGTGTGTATTTCTGTATGTGTATGTCTGTATGAAGGATGTGTGTCTAAAGTAAGTGTGTATTTCTGTATGTGCATGTATGTATGAAGGATGTGTGTATGAAGTGTGTATTTCTGTATGTGCATGTCTCCATGAAGATGTATGTATGAAGAGTGTATTTCTGTATGTGCATGTCTGTATGAAGGATGTGTATATTTAGTACGTATCTGTTTGAGGTGCATGTGTATGTCTTTATAACGTGTGTGAGTCTGAAGTGTTTGAAGTACGTGTTTATTTGTGTATGAACTCCTTAGTTTGCGTTCGTGCATGCTGGCGCGCAATAATGTGTGTTGTGTTGTGTTGTTGTTGTTGTTGCTGCTGATGCTGTTTTGTCTGCTTCATTGTTTGTTTTGTTTGTTTTTGTTTTTTTGAAGTTGTTTACATCTCATGTAGATACGTCTTCACATTCTTTACCATGTTTAACTTCACTATGCAGGCTGCTGTGTGCACTGTGTATGGAATGGAGACCAGACAAGAGATCTATGTAATGGATGGAAATGGTGGTCATTTAGCTGTCTGATAATAGACTTGGACATGACAGCTTTCTCTACCAGGATCAGGGTGCGATGCCATAAATGTTGATTTTTATCTGAAACACCATTTATCATGGGCGCTGATATCGTGTTGTTCACTACTCCAGCCGACCTTTTAAGTCAATTCCCATTCTTTCATTTAGACTACACCCCCCCCCCAACGCCCCTTTGGAATTGGAGGTGCCTTCAACTTGTCTAAGAAAAATTGACGTTTATCGATTTTTGTTGTTTGCCTTTATATTCGTGGCGTTTAACAAATATTTTAATACAGTTGCCATGGAAACGTTTATGATTCCGTAACATTGTTTAACTTTTTTTTAGAATTTTGTTATCTAAACGGTATTACACTTTTTTACGTTTTGGTCGCTTGATAACTGGCAAAATACGTCATAAATTGAGCTACATTCCAATTCAGTTATACAGGATTACAGATTTTTCAGTAATTATTTATTCAATAAACAAAACAAAACCAGCAATAATAATGAGCAGATGTAGCACATGGTGATGTAAACCACTAATTCAGGTAGACCTTAAGTATCAAGGTGTTGAAGTGATCCAGTGATGACAATTCACGTGAAGTAAGTTGGAACTGAGAACCAAAATGAAAATCTTAAGGCTGTAAATCAGTTTTGCCATCCACCGGGCCAGGTAATAAGCTCCAGGAACCAGAATCTTTTCATCTGCACCACAAGCTGCTAGAAAAAGAAGTGACAGTTTCAGAAGCTCACGATAATCATCTCTGGGCTGAAACACTGTTAGCTGATGCTGAATGAAATGAATGAGTTCATCCCTAACTGGATTGAGAACCACTGCAATTAATCTCTGGAATAACATGATATTTGGTCCACTAGATCAAACACCTTTGCCACAATGAGTTACATTATATGGCGCCTGCACGATAAGCTGATCAATTCTCTGCCAAGTTTCTTCTCCAGAAGAATGCAGGCACCTGCATTAATGCCAGTGTTACTGACCGTAGTCTCGAAACACATGAAATTGATGTTATCAGCAATGTTCCATTCTTGAATAAGATTAAATATGGCAGTTGCCTCGGCCTCTCCAGTTCCATTTGGCACTATTGGTACTCCCAGCAACTGCATTGTTCCATCACCGGATACCAGAACAGCAAGACGATCAACTAACTCTTTTGATGTTAATGCAGGCAACATTTTTCCATCCCAGTGCGCAGTTAATGGACAGTTTGGATGAAACGATGCATGAATCTCTGTAGCTGCTGCTTCACGATGTTTACGTCGACTATGCCTGACTGATTCCTTGTTAATCGCCAGGGCTGCAGTACTGTGGCCAAGTGATTCTGCTGCTGCTGTAATTAAGTAAACTGCGTTCCAGTCACTGACTTTACTTCTGCCTAATGCAGCTGCCAAACCTGGACTCACAATATTGGTGTATCGGACGATCCTCATTGGTATAGTAGACACTTCAGGTGGTTCGGGGAGTTCATCAGGATCATCGGGATCACAACCATCGGTGCTCTTAGCCTCTGTGTCACTGTCATTGCTGGCACTAAACTCAATCTTCTTTGCCTCATGTTGCATCCGCTTAGCCTCCTTTTCGTTACAATATTATTGCTCTAAGCGCCTATTATGAGACCTTTGTTCTTTCCGAGTTAGCACCATATCCACTGGACCCATGCAACCACGCCTCCCTTTCTTTTTTTGTGCCTCAAGAAATTTTATGTCTTCAGGTACCTGCATCTTAGTTAAAGCTTCAGCATGTACAACATCAGACAAATCAGTCAAACTTTCAGTAAATTAGTGCTCCTTCTCCTTCTGAGTATCTGTTCTGCGGGATACATTTTTTTCTTATTTCAATCCATGATGAATGGAGATCCTTTATGTTGACAATTATGTGGAATTCTTTGCGAACTGGAATGCGTGCCTTATGCCAGAACTGAACAATTTCTTTCATTGTCACTGTGGCACTAGCAGTAATATATATTGCACTGATATGAAAATATAAGTAAGTAACAGAAATTATATAAATAAGTAAAGAAATTGCCTCCAGTTTGCCTTGTATGTCAAATACAGTCATTTTCCCATATAATATAAAACTTCGACTCCTTTGAGCTACCTCTAAATATCACTGTATCTTCATGAAACTTGGTAAAATTACTTAACACAACAAAAGGAAAAAAATTAAGGGGTGGGACAATGAAACTTTAAAAAAAAAAATTTTCCCATTGCATTGAGTGGCACCCTACTACCTATATATCTATCTACCTGTCTGTATAACTACCTACCCATCTACCTCTCTGTATAACTACCTACCCATCTACCTGTCTTTATAACTACCTACCCATCTACGTGTCTAACTACTTATTCATCTACCTGTCTGTATAACTACTTATTCATCTACCTGTCTGTATAACTACTTACCCATCTACCTGTCTGCATAACTACCTACCCATCTACCTGACTGTATAAATATCTACCTGTCTGTATAACTACTTACCCATCTACCTGTCTGTATAACTACCTACCCATCTACCTGTCTGTATAACTACCTACCCATCTACCTGTCTGTATAACTACTTACCCATCTTCCTGTCTGTATAACTGCCTACCCATCTACCTGTCTTTATAACTACCTACCCATCTACCTGTCTAGTATAACTACCTATCCATCTACCTGTCTGTATAACTACCTACCTACCTGTTCTGCTTGCCTAAATACATTTCAGTCGGCCTGTTTAATTTTGTGCCTCTGTACTTTATTAAAGGGAATTCATGTTTTTGTAATTAACCGGTACTATTCTAGGTCTTTATTAACCTTAGGAAAGCGAAAGTTTTTTTAGGAATGTCTGATTTAGTTCGTTGTTTTTTGTTTGTCTGTTCATCTGCACTTGAGTTGATGTTTTTTACGCTTTTTTTCAATATTTATAATGTGTTATTATATGTTATTGTGTGTGTTTGTGTGTTGTTATTTCCTCCAGAATGGAAAGTTTTAAGTTTTGTTTTGTTTAACATTGACCAACTTGAACTCATATTTTTCCTCACGCCTGTATTCCCTTTTCTTTTATATTTTTTTTTAAGCATGACATCCCCCCCATGACTTTTACTGACCAGTTTTTATTTAACTTTCAATGGTCCAATCATCGTTTCATTTCTAAAAGCATGTGTTTTAAAAAATAAAGTAATGCCACTAATATTGTAAAAAAAAAAAACCGCTACATTTCAGGATATATTATTGTTGTCTTAATTTTTTTTGGATCGATTTTTTTTTTTTTCTGGCCAAAATTTTTTTGTTGGTTGAAATAAAATAAAAAAAAAATAATAAAAAGTTGGTGAAAGAAACTGAGGAGACATTTCAAAATAGAGCAACTAAAGGTCAACAAATATCCCTGTTGACATCTCCCGTCAGTTTTCTGGTAGAGACGTTTCAATTCCAAATATCTCTGTTGACATCTCCCGTCAGTTTTCTGGTAGAGATGTTTCAATTCCAAATATCCCTGTTGACATCTCCCGTCAGTTTTCTGGTAGAGACGTTTCAATTCCAAATATCTCTGTTGACATCTCCCGTCAGTTTTCTGGTAGAAATGTTTCAATTCCAAATATCCCTGTTGACATCTCCCGTCAGTTTTCTGGTAGAAATGTTTCAATTCCAAATATCCCTGTTGACATCTCCCGTCAGTTTTCTGGTAGAAATGTTTCAATTCCAAATAATGTCTTCCTTTTTTTTTTGTAAACGCCGACCTTGAACCTAGATGGAATCATTTCTTTTGTTCATAGAAATCAATAGTCAAAAATTGAGCGTTCTGTTCTGGTCAGCATGTGATTATGTCGAGGTAGGCCCGTACATTAGGTCTTATGTTTGCTACACAGCGAAATAATACTTAACAAAGAGTCACACTAAGGTCCATTTTATCAAAATGTATTGAACAAAGTAATATCAAATAATAGAGTCAACTGGTCCATTGTCAGCCAATCCAAACTCATGGAATAGCAGCTTGGGAATCGCGGCTCTAAGAGCTGTTTTGACTCTTCTAGCTTAAAATATAGTTGAATAAGTGAAGTCTGTCACTGTGTGCTAATACTGTAGTCACTGTAGTGGAATAAGTGCTCTCAGTCACCATGTGCCAATACTGCAATGGAATATCGTATATACTCGGATAGAAGCCGAGTTTAGAACTATAAAATACAATCTGAAATCAGGGGGTCGGCTCATATGCGCATAAAACAAAATTTACACAAGGACAGATACTAAGTGCGTGTGTGTGTGATATCACTTCAAAGAATTTAATGTATTCATAGCTCATAATTATACTGTGTATGAATATTACCACGGAGAATTTATTTTCGAAGTCATAATTGGCATAAAATTTAAAAAAAAATACTAAAAAAACAGAAAATATTTCCTATGTCTAAGGTTTCCTAACTAATACTATAAAAACAATCTCATGAAGTGTAATCAAACATAGATTTCTGTATAGGCACACTGTATGATCCTATATGTATTATTTATAGTCTAATAATACAGGAATTCTCTCTAGAGGTGTAATCAAACATAGATTTCTGTCTAGGCACACTGTATGATCCTATATATATTATTTATAGTCTAATAATTCAGGAATTCTCTCTAGAGGTGTAATCAAACATAGATTTGTGTTTAGACACACTATATACGCAAATGGATAGAATAAAGTGAGAATGACACGACCACGTGGTTGTCTGTGCACCAGTGGCGAACCGTAACCAATTGCTAGAGCTAGCGGTGAAGCCGACGTCATCGATACACGGTCTGATTTCTTAGAAATAACACGCTCAAACGACTGTACGTCACATTACCTACCGATCACATTGGCGTCACCCCTGGGCCCAGCCTTGGTTACGGATTGCCACTGCTGGTGTGCAAACAATATGGAGTAGACCAGTGTTTTTCAACCTTTTTTATTCAGGGGAACCCTTTGGTGTCGTCAGATTTCTGGCGGAACCTGTATACCCCTTTATGTCCCTTCATGGCCCTAAATTTTTGCTATTAATTTTTTTTTTAATTCAATCGCGGAACCCCTGGCTTACCCTTGCGGAACCCTTGGGTTCCGCGGAACCCCAGTTGAAAAGCACTGGAGTAGACAATTGTGTGGTCGGCTTATATGCGGGTTTTTGCAAAAACTGGCCAGTTAAAAGCAGTTTTACGGATGGAGGGGTGAGGGTCGGCTTATATGCGATGTAGGCTTGAATGCGAGCATATGCGGTAAGTGCTTTCAATTACGATGATAATAATGTACTTCAATACGTGCTATCAGCTATCATGTAGTAATACTTTATTTGAGGGAAATGTCGTTATCCACCGAGTACTATTAATGCTTTAGTTAAAGTGCTTTCAGCCACCGTAAGCTGCTACAGCATTTTAAGTGCTGTCAACCATTCGGTCTTTTCATCAAAACAAATGTGTTACGTCATCATCTCCAGCGCCTCCTTCTATTCCAGCCCGATTTTTAAGTCTAGGATGACGTCTTGTACTTGAGCTTTTCATTGTTGTGTTTGTTGTTCGCTGTCTAGCCGAAAGTAAAGAATGTCACCTCTGTGTTATGACTTTTGTGTACTCATATGGACTACTGATCAGTTTTGTTTATAACTCAAAGGTTCTTGAATGTATTTTTGTTTTTCAGACTTTCTAAGCCACAAGTTATTGGTCTACTGTAGACCGTAATAAGTCTTAATACATGTAATGTGACTTATGTAAATAAGAGACTCGTTACATTTTTATGAATGTATTTTCTGTTATAACTATCTTTCAGTTGATCTGAGCTGATGAGGCTTTCAAAATCCGTCTGTGTGTTAAAACTTTCCCAGTTGGACTGGATTATCTTACAATTGAATACGATGTACAGTCTATGTGATTAATTTAAATCTTATCCACGACATCTACAAAAAGGGGTTTCAGCTAAGAAAGTATGTGCTTAAAGAGGACAGAAAATGTATTGGAAAGAATGTAGTGGATAGAGCCAATGTAGCACGTTTCTGTGATAGAGTGTTTATAAAGCAATCGTGTATCAAACATTACGTTTCACTGTTTAAAAAAATGTTGATGGAATTTTATTTTTATTTTTTTTTTTTTTTGGAAAATAAATGAAACAAAAACAAACAAGCAAAAATTAAGCCTGTAAAAACAAGACGTTTTAGAGCATTTTCATGTATAAATATAGAGGGAAGTAAGTCATGTTTAATAACTGTTACAAAAATAAATAACGATTACGCCCCTTTGTTTAGCTTATAATTTATATATAATTTATTAGCCCCTTAGGAACCCTGAAGCCCGGCCCTGAGAGGTCATATCGCGAAATGGGCTTTTGATGTACACGTGGCAGGACAAGACCTACAAAATGACATATACATCATGGATCTAGGACTTATGGTTGCTAAGATCTAGGGCGCTCCTTTGTTAATATAGCTTATATAGTAAAAAACGGTACTTTATAAGCCCCCTTTTTCGGCCCTCAGAGGTCAGATCGCGAAATGGACTTTTGATGCACACATGGCAGGCCAAGACCTACAAAATGATATATACATCATGGGTCTAGGACTTATGGTTGTTGAGATATAGGGTGATGACAGACAGACAGACAAAACGGGGGCAATAGAGCATTTTTTTTTCGAAAATGCTCTAAAAATTGACACAATAGACGAATAAAATATGGCGACAGTAAACTTCCCAATGCAAATAAAAGTTGGGATGAAATACGAGGCAACCTGAAGACATAATCTGTCTTATAGATTTATATATATATATATATATATATATATAGAGAGAGAGAGAGAGAGAGAGAGAGAGAGAGAGAGAGAGGGGGGGGGAGGGAGAGAAGAGAGAGAGGGAGGGAGAAGAGAAGAGAGAGGGAGGGAGAAGAAAAGAGAGAGAGAAGGAGGGAGAGAAGAGAGAGAGAGGGAGAAGAGAAGAGAGAGGGAGGTAGAAGAGAAGAGAGAGAGAGAAGGAGGGAGAGGAGAGAGAGAGGGAGAAGCGAAGAGAGGGAGAGAGAAGAGAGAGAGGGAGAGACGAGGGAGAGAGAAGAGAGAGAGGGAGGACAGCTTTTCATAAAACAGTAAAAAAAAAAAAACTAACATTTGGACTTCGATGAGTTGTTGAGGAACAAGTCCTTGTATTGAACCAAACATGTGAGGACAGTATGGAACAAGTCCTTGTATTGAACCAAACATGTGAGGGCAGTATGGAACAAATCCTTGTATTCAACCAAACATGTGAGGACAGTATGGAACAAATCCTTGTATTGAACCAAACATGTGAGGACAGTATGGAACAAATCCTTGTATTGAACCAAACATGTGACGACAGAATGGAACAATCTTTTTTTTTTTTCTGTCCTTGTTCCTCTGTTCCTTAGTAGCCCGGATCGATACACCTGTACTGCATTGGTCCCCAACTCCCAAGCCGCTGACCGGTACCGGTCCGTGGAACGAATGTTCATGGGCAGCCCAAGAAATATTAAATTATTTCCTTTTATTAATTTCTCTCGTGATTGTGCGACTTTCCATAGACGAGAAATAATCAACGTCCCTTTCCAGTGGGCCGCGGTGAAATTATCAAACGCTGACCGGTTAGTGGCGAGAAAAAGGTTGGGGACCACTGCTGTACTGAATACATCTCTTAGGTGATCCGTGATCTAGACAGACCTCCAGACAGACATCGGATGGAACTTTGACGTGGACAGGGAGACTGGTGATTGATACCTGGAGCTTTTTAGGAGGATCATTTTTTTTAAAAAGGAAAATGGGGGGGGGGGGGGGCTATTTGGTGCAAAGTTGTCCACTCAGAGGTCGAATGTTTGAGTTGAATAATTTTTTCTCGCACTGGCCACCATATTATTTGAGTCTTGAGCCTTTGGCTCAAGGGGAGATGATAAAAGCAGTAAGCTTTAAATGAATTAGTCATTTGGAAAGTAGACAGACAAACTTCTTTTTACGGGCATAATTCGTTTCATAGAGCTGCACGTAATCCAAAACACGTGTTTAACAAAGCATTTGTGCTTATAGAATATAAGGCCAACTCGGATGATTATTTCCAGAAAACTAAAATTGCTTGTATTTATAATAATCAATACATTTATTTTTATTTTTTTTTACAATTCTATGAAGATGTTAAATTTTGTTCACTCTTACTAACAGAATCGATTCCATCTGTTAGCTCATTGTAATATTTTTAATATTGAATGGTGTTAACACGGAACTTATCTCGTGACACTTGCTTAAGCCCTCTTTGTAATAATTACGCGGAAATTTGTCAGAGCATTGTGTTGACAGAATCATTGCTCGCACTATTACACTCTACTTACTCGCACTGTACTATTTAAACTCTATTCACTCGTACTATTTACATTCTACTCACTCGCACTGTACTATTTAAACTCTACTCACTCGTACTATTTACATTCTACTCACTCGCACTGTACTATTTACACTCTACTCACTCGTACTGTTACACTCTACTCACTCGTACTGTTACACTCTACTCACTCTTACTGTTACACTCTACTCACTCGTAATGTTACACTCTACTCACTCGTACTGTTACACTCTACTCACTCGTATTGTTACACTCTACTCACTCGTACTGTTACACTCTACTCACTCGTACTGTTACACTCTACTCGTATTGTTACACTCTACTCACTCGCACTGCTACACTCTACTCACTCGCACTGCTACACTCTACTCACTCGCACTGCTACACTCTACTCACTCGCACTACTACACTCTACTCACTCGCACTTCTACACTCTACTCACTCGCACTGTTACACTTTACTCAGTCGAACTGTTAATGTTGATCTTCTAATTTCACACACTGCTTAATTTTATTTATTTGGCGGATTTCTTTTTATAATTTCACTTTGTAATGTCCTAAATGCTTGTAATCTACTTTAACGGTACTACCTAATGAAGATTCTGTAGTTGGTATGTGTTGATCTTCTTCATGACAACACAATTACATGCATTGGCCACTTTGGAATCCATGAATTAACATCTTGTAGAAATACTAAGAGAATTACCTTTAGTCACCTTATAATAATGGGGAAATCGACTTAAGATTATCATATTATAGAAACTTTGCTCGTCTGAGGTTTGACAGAACATGAATATGTCAGTGTTTGCGTTGAACTTTTCATAACATTTGAACCTGTTGAAGGGATAGAGCTACACTAAATGTATCTCTTACTTTACAACAAATAGTTTAGATACATTTCTCAGCAATTGTGAATATGGTTACACTTTGTGTATGTAATACTTTCTTTGTCGAATTAAAAGGTTTTGTGTTTGAGGGTTCAGACGCATGCTGTGCCCGGAGAGGGTACATGTTTTGATAGATGTCGTAGCACCGAAACGTCCAGCAGAAACCAGTATATGATCATTACATAATGCACCGGAAAGCGATAGCGCACCCAGTTAGAGTCGTAAAGAGATAATCCTGCTGAGAGCGTTCCAGTGTCACAACTTATCCGTTTACTTTTATTTGTCTTCGCCATTGATGAGAGCTTGACGAAATACACGACAAATGGCAAATTCGTGAAAGGCTGGACTGCTGATTAAATTAGAAACAAACTGACAGGAGGATAAAAAGGGCTAAGATATTCCTTGATGAGGCAGAGGTCGTGAGAATCGAACGCACGGAAGAATTTATTTATTCATTTTTTTTCTCAAACCCACTCTGGGAAAAAAATCCAACAACGTAAACGCGATCCTCTTAGTTGAAATGTCACTTATGGTGGGTGATTACAAAACTCCGCCATCTTTATAAGAAGAATTTCGTAATTTCGATACGTGAAGCCCCTGTATGGTTGAGTTGAGATGGTACAATTAAAATCCTTAAAACCAACAATAAAGGGAGCGGTTTTAGTTTTGCCATTCTTTTCACCCCCACCAAAACCGACAGCGCAATGGTAATGGAGGCACCACGGGAGACATGAAGGGAACTTTCAGGTTGACAGTCGAGTGCTTTACCCCCTCCTCCTCCCCCCCCCCCCGACGACGCTTCCCATACAATAAAGCCTCCGGATTTGTAGCAGGAAAAACTCGAATCAAAATGTGTTAAATTTAATTGAAAATGTTTAAAATCTTTAATTATTTTTGTATTCGCTACTTAATTGTTGTAATAATTTATTACTAGCCGTCCCGAGGCGTAGCATACACCGCCTTATAAATATAATTAATGTAATTATTTTTTAAATAAGCAATCAAAAAAAAATAACAGTCTGACATACATGGTATGCAAAGTTGAACTTTGACCTATCATGTGCAGATTTATGGTCATTATCCATCAACTCGTTTTCTATTTTGTTGTTTACAGATTTTTAGTTAATTATTTGGATGCCTTGATTCTCGATGAGCTGTCAGACTGAATTTTCTCTTTATTGGTTATATATATTTTAATGGCTTTTTTTTTTTTAAGATCAGGATTTTTATTGTCCCCGTTTTGTCTGTCCGTCATCACCCTAGATCTCAACAACCATAAGTCCTAGACCCATGATGTATATATCATTTTGTAGGTCTTGGCCTGCCAAGAAATGACTTTTTTCCATTTCGCGATCTGACCTCTCAGGGCCGTAAAAGGGGGCTTAGTACCGTTTTTTGCTATATAAGCTATATTAATAAAGAGCGCCTATATCTCAACAACCATAAGTCCTAGACCCATGATGTATATATCATTTTGTAGATCTTGGCCTGCCAAGTGTACATCAAAAGTCCATTTCGCGATAGGACCTCTGAGGGCCGGGATTCAGGGCTCCTAAGGGGCTTATATATTATATATACACCTTGTACGTTCAATAACCCATTCATTTGGTGCGAAATACTGCAGCACGTAGTTTCACCAAGATTTATTAAGAAACTCATCAAATGAAATAGTAAGCTTGTGTTCTGAGTTTAATTGAAAGTATCAGAGCTATGCAACAATTGACGGAGTTTTCGGACGATTAAATGACTACAATTTCGAATGTTTTCAATTATGAGTCCTATTTCAGTAACCACAAACCACTTGTAGTTAGATTTAAGAGAAAATAATTTTTTTTCAAATATAAAGAAACGTCTTTATAATATTTTTTTACAGATGTATGCATTACACAATTGAATTTATAAACATTTCCAAAATTAACAAATATTTACTGAAAGCTAACATACGTACTGATACATAACAAGAAAATGCGCTAACACATTCTGTGTCCAGAATGGAACAGGCTTAATTGCTTGTTTTTCTTTGAATTGTAATTTTTTTCATTCAGTTTTTCACAAACATATTTCGAGTGGTGGGCGTTTTAATTTGCATTGCTTTTTTTTTTGGTTCGCTTTATATCTGCCTCAATCCATCCCTTCCCCCATCACACTATAGTGTAATTTTGATGTAACATTTTTTTCATCCAAGTCATGGCAGTCTCCATATTAACTGTAGGCAGTTGTTTTATATTTGTTTCTTTTCGTATAACCTTCATCCTACAGTACCTACACTACTCAGTACAGATAGATGTTAGTTAATATTTTTTTAGTAATGCGTACATATTCTGAAAATATTTATAACTAGTCATCCCGCGGCGTATCATACGCCGCCTTATCAACCAATATAATTACTGTAATTATTTTTTTTTAAATAAGCAATCAAACAAAATAACAGACAAACATACATGGTATGCCAAGTTGAACTTTCACTTATAGCCCTCCCTTCTCCTAGCACACTATGTTTTTTTTTTTTCCGCTATTGCGAGTTGTCGACATATTCGGGAATCCAACAATGTATAAATAGTCCTGCGTCTTGCATCTCGAAGTTGAGAATTATATATATACTAGCCATCCCGCGTCGTAACATGCGCCGCCGTATCAATCAATATAATTACTGTAATTATATTTTTAAATAAGCAATCAAACAAAATAACAGGCTGACATCTTCGGAAAAAATACATAATAAACAAAGTTGAACTTTGACCTATCATGTGCAGACTTTATGGTCACTATCTGGTACCTTCCAGCAACTTGTTTTTTTTTTTTATTTTATTGTTTATTTTTTTCATTCAGCATTCCCTCATTTCCGCGGTTAAACGGATGCAGAATTTACCGCGACGGGGGATAAATGAAATAGTTTCGTATTTAGAGCACATAAAAACATGATCAAGGGCGGACTTAACGGAGGGGGGGTGAACTCCCCCCTCCCCCCGTTACCGCAAGTTTAGGTAAGACATCATTAAATTATTGAAATATTTTTTGTTCTAAGACGGGCGGACGGACTATAATTTTAACATTTCAGTTTTGCCCGTCAAAGTTGTCTAGGTCCGCCCCTGAAAATGATTACGACCAAACAATACTGTTTTAAAAATTACTGGAGCTGTCTAGACATAAAATAGTATTGTACAACCACCATTGCGCTCGTATCATTCGCTTAATTTATTTCACTATATAAAAGGACAAAACGTAATATAAGAAATTAAAATAATCTGGTTTTATAAAAGAAATCAGAAAAATTTAAATTTATCTCTGACTTCCCTCTCTTCTGAACCCAGCTATAAATAGTCTTGCAAGCTGGTGTAATAATTACTGGGGTTTTTTTCCCCGCTGTCGCTTGCTGTGTGACCCAGCCCTCGTCTCCCAGCAGACTATAGTGTTATTTTGACAAAACGTCCTATAACAAATAAAAATAATCTGGTTTTATAAAAAAAAAACGCACTTGCTGGTGAAACAATGCGTGGTCGTCTGTGACAATTCGCCGTGTCTGCCTCTATCCACCCCTCCCCCACCCCCAGCACAATATAGTGGGTTTTTTTTTCAACCTCGCTGTGACCCAGCCCTCGTCTCCCAGCAGACTACATGTATAGTGTTTTTTTTTTCACTATCGAGATTTCGGCTACGTCTTGCGTCTCGAAGAGGAGAAATATATATATAGATAGATTTACTTACTAGTGATTTCCCCCAAAACAGCAGCACAAAGAAATCAAAACAAAAGATTTCACCATATCTAATATTTTATTGTCTACACTTCAGCGTTGAGTGTGGTTTTATAAAAGAAATTAGAAAACAACGCGAGTTGTTGAACGTTGTTGAATGATGAACGCGTCTTGCTTGCTTTGACGTATTCGGGAATTCAACAAACGCGACAAATCTATATATAGTATTGCAGGCCGTTGTCTCGCAAGGTTGGGCGAAGAAGAGAATTTATATAGATAGATTACTCCTTATTGCATTTATTAAAATTGAAATTGCAGAAAAGAATGTGATGTTTTTCCTCCCATGAATTATTTTATCTTTTATATTTAATATCTATTCTGAACTGTTCCATGGCCACAATAAAAGATTGTTTCATCTGTCCTGGTGGTCTTATGGGCTGAAAGCAAAAAAAAAACATTTTTATTGCTTTTGCGTTTTCTTGTCCTTGTTAATTTAGAAATATTTCACTCTTACTAACAGAATCGATTCCATCTGTTAGCTCATTGTAATATTTTTAATATTGTTTGGTGTTAACACGAAACTTATCTCGTCACACTTGCTTAAGCCCTCTTTGTAATAATTACGCGGAAATTTGTCAGAGCATTGTGTTGACAGAATCATTGCTCGCACTATTACACTCTACTCACTCGCACTGTACTATTTAAACTCTACTCAATCGTACTATTTACACTCTACTCACTCGCACTGCTACACTCTACTTACTCGCACTGTACTATTTAAACTCTACTCACTCGCACTGCTACGCTCTACTCACTCGCACTGTTACGCGCTACTCAATCGCACTGCTAGAAGAAAAGAATGGGTACACTTTTGCTGAATATAGCAGTACTAGTACTTAGGAAAACATTGGCAAAATAGTGTATGTAAAAGTACAATAATCGCCTACGACATATTGTTATACTACTTTCAGTCTAGAGAATATTTCTCTAATTGGGTGGCACTTGCTTACCATAGATATCTGTGGTTGTTATTGCTTATTAATTTATTTTCTAAACACTTTAAAATGTTGGCTATATTTTTAATTGACCAAACAAAAACTCTCGACCCTTTAACTGACATTGCTGATTCTGGAAACAAATACTATAAAGAATCCCAGGAGATAAGAAGAGTGCAAGTTGGCACTGGCTTTTTAATTTATTGAACTTACGTTGTTGTTGTTGTTTGTTTTATAGTCCAAGGCAACTGTGTCTGGGTTTATTTTTTTTAATTGACTGGGTTTTTTTTTTGATCAAGTATGTTTTCCTCTGTCACTGCTCGGATATTTTCTTGTTCCCGTCTCTTTGAATATTTTAACATATTCCGTTGATTTGATTTCCTGTGTAATTTTTGATGAATGTATTTTTATTGCCCTTTTTTTTTTATCATTGTTATAAATCTCAAAAGTTCAATGACTAGATAAGAGCTTTTTTTTATGAATCAGTGAATAGTTAGATTAACTCCAGTCTTCTGTTTGGAAGTGCAGGTAATCCCCGATTTAAAAGAAAAGAAATTGTTTCCAACGACAAAGTACAAAACAATCGACAAAGTACAAAACAATCGATTTAGCTGCCAACAGTATACATCATTCTGTTTAATATTTCAAGAAACCGCTAGTTTCGTGAAAGGTGGGGGTGGATGGGGGGAAGGCAGTTCTTTGTTCAGTATATACATAGTCATATTATTATATTACAGAGAAATACAATGTTTATTGAACAGTACTGCTTGCTTAAGACAATGTGGTTTAGTCTATTTTGTGTAACTCATTTTTTTTTTACTTATTGCGTTCACTCTTTTTTTTTTTAGTTCTTGCCTCCACCCCCCTGGTCTACTGCTCTGAAGTACTACATCATAGTCAGTATTTAAAAATACACCATTAGATACCCCGTTGCTGAACATCTTAGCACCTCGAGTGTATATGTAACGACTTTAGACTAGAGGTTGTTGACCTTTAGCTGAGCGGCAGTGGCATTAAAATGAAAACAATCTAAAATATACATAATCAACGTATTCGTCGTGTCACCCCCCCCTTCCGCTGGCCCGCAGCGTGCGGGGGGCAACGGGTGCCGCCACCCCCCCCCTGCGTTTTGTCTGCCCTCCTGCTTATTTGTTCTACTTACTAAAATGTATTATCTGGCCCCTGCTGTAGAATGCCTGGCCCCTATGAAATTATCAAATGTTGAGCGGTCCGTGTAGAGAAAAAGATTGGGGGACCACTGCCCTAACGTGTCGTATTTAGCCCGCGGGACGTAGCTCAACCTTGTCTAGTGTTAGGAGTAGTGTTATTCAAAATTTTTAAAAAGATATGTTGCCTAAAGGTCTGAAATACTTTTGATGTACACATCCTGTTAGTCCCCCCCCCCCCTCCATTGACAACTCCCATTTATATTGTGTGACATGATATTGAGCCGGGATATTTTTCCTCCCATGAATTATTTTATCTTTTATATTTAATATCCAGTTTTAACAGTCCCTCAATATTCCATGGCCACAGTAAAAGATTGTTTCATCTGTCCTGGTGGACTTATGGACTGAAAGGAAAAAAACTTCATTGTTATTGCTTTTTCGTTTTCTTGTCCTTGTTTAGGTACTTGGATATCGCTAAAATCTCGGCCGGAAATCGTAGTATTTCCTGCCATATACTAAATAAATTTGTGAATGATCCTACCCTGAGTAATGTACTTTTCGAAAAAAAATGCTCTATTGTCCCCGTTTTGTCTGTCTGTCTGTCCGTCTGTCCGTCATCACCCTAGATCTCAACAACCATAAGTCCTAGACCCATGATGTATATATCATTTTGTAGGTCTTGGCCTGCCAAGAAATTACTTTTTTCCATTTCGCGATCTGACCTCTCAGGGCCGTAAAAGGGGCCTTTGTACCGTTTTTTACTATATAAGCTATATTAATATAGGAGCGCTATATCTCAGCAACTATAAGTCTTAGACCCATGATGTATATATCATTTTGTAGGTCTTGGCCTGCCATGTGTACATCAAAAGTTCATTTCGCGATAGGACCTCTGAGGGCCGGGCTTCAGGGCTCATAAGGGGCTTATATATTATATATACACCTTGTACGTTCAATAGCCCGTTCATTTGGTGCGAAATACTGCAGCACGTAGTTTCACCAAGATTTATTAAGAAACTCATCAAATGAAATAGTAAGCTTGTGTTCTGAGTTTAATTGAAAGTATCAGAGCTATGCAACAATTGACGGAGTTTTCGGACGATTAAATGACTATAATTTCGAATGTTTTCAATTATGAGTCCTATTTCAGTAACCACAAACCACTTGTAGTTAGATTTAAGAGAAAATAATTTTTTTCAAATATAAAGAAACGTCTTTATAATTTTTTTTTACAGATATATGCATTACACAATTGAATTTATAAACATTTCCAAAATTTACAAATATTTACTGAAAGATAGCATACGTACTGATACATAACATGAAAATGCGCTAACACGTCCTGTGTCCAGAATGGAACAGGCTTAATTGCTTGTTTTTTAGTGTCTAAACGAAGAAAACAATTTTGTTTAAAACAGCGTGTGTTGACGTATCCTCTTCGAATGTTTCAAACTTTTACCTGTTGAATTGGAGTAGGGGGGAGGGGGGCGCAAGCCAACCGACATATTAACAGGAGATGTAACACCCCTCCCAGTAGTTGGACATCGGGAGTGTGGGGGGTATCTGTTAGTAACACTGTTGTGTGACTCATCCCATCGTTAGCGTCCCGTCTTAGACAACGAGTCTCGTATGACGTCTTCAAACTAGACCTGTGATAGAAATTAGACAACGTCACCTGGGCGCCAGACTTAAGTCAAACTAGTCTCCACAGTTGTGAAGGTCCGTGATTGGAGGATTAGTTACACAGTGACAGGCTTGTGTTGGTTTTATTTCTTTGTGACACCTTTTTTTTTTTTTAAAACGTCAGCATGTAAGTCAAATTTTTGTGTTTACTTTCTTCATGGCTCCAGGGTTGTTACACATTGGACTTGACGTAGTACTCTGTTGTTGTTTTGATATTGTACTCTGTTATTGACTTGTAGTAGTACTCTGTTATTGGCTAGTAGTAGTACTCTGTTATTCACTTTTAGTGGTACTCTGTTATTGGCTTGATGTAGTACTCTGTAATTGGCTTGATGTAGTACTCTGTTATGGCCTTTTAGTAGTACTCTATTATTGACTTGTAGTAGTAAGTACTCTGCTATTGATTTACTGAAGCCATGTGTGATGCTCATACCGTTCAGTTTATGTCCCTATCACCACCACGTCTATTGATACTGTGATCTTGATGGTATTTCTTTTCTTTTTTTTAAAACATCAATATAATAATTTCTTTTCATACCTCTAGGACACTCTAGGTAATTGCACGGCAACCATTGTCGTTGATGTTTGGGGGTATGTGGGGGGTGGGGTCATAGGTTAAAGTACCTTTCAGCCCGTCACGGCCCTGATGTCTTTATGTAACCTTCACTTTATCAATAGGAATGACAAATATACATTTCATCATAACAGATGTTTAATCATAGGCGATACGCAGTTTTCATTGTTTGATAATATAACACGGGTTAGTAATATAACATGAGCTAGTAATATCATAGTAAAGTGATATAACATAGCTCAGACAGTAATATGACATAGGCTAGTAATATAATTTAGTCTAATAATATAACATAGGTCGGGCAGTAATATAACAACGTTGTCTAATAATATAACATAGGTCAGTAATATAACAGCCTAGTCTAATAATATAACATAGGCCTAGCAGTAATATAACATACGCTATTAATATATTGGTTCTTACGTTTTTTTTACATACATAAGAATGCTTACAAAAATAGGGAAGGGTGTATTTACTAGGGCCCGCAGGCAATGAGTTGGCTTTTTGTGATCGAATACTTTTCAACACGACCCTGAGATATACGAAAAATCATGACGTACATGAACTGAAAAAAATTAGGTCAGAGAGACATGAACTGTATTGCCATTTAGTGAGGTAGATTTGGTAACTGATATATTCCAAATGAACCTCAGAAATACAGAATCTGTCAGCTGAGGTAACCCAGTCTGAACCACTATGGCTGTGTAGGATTTGGCTCTGTAATCTCCGGTCATCTGACACAGTATTCCGGAGTGTTGTGATCTGAAATCGCTTCTGTTCACATGGACTTGTTGAGAAAACAATCGTCTCGATTGTGCTCATTTGTGGCATTAATCCGGACACAACAACCATATCAGTGAGAGATTAGTTGGCAATCCTAACCTTTTTGTCTCTAAATGTCAAGGACATGGGGCTTAATAAACAATGGATGACTGAATGGCGAGGATTGGGCCACATAGCAGAACATTCCGTAGTACACACTTGGTAACGTAAGCGAAGTAAACTAATCAGTACATCTTGACTCACTCTCCCGTACCTAATATCATAATAAATAAAATCAATCGTTGTTTCAATATTTCACCTGATTTCTTCTGATTTTAAATTTCCAAATAATGCTGTATGAAGTATCATTTACCTACATCGAATGCCTTTTTTTTTCCTCATGTTTTTTTTTATTACATGTTCTAAACTCTGATAACAGCGATACGTTGCAACATTTTTGTTCGTTTTTCAGCTAGCTTCTAGTTTGATGGACCTTAGGTTTCGAGAAATTGTTTGGTATATCTTTAAGTATCGTGGAAATGGCTTATTGCAGAGTTAATTGTTAAGCTGTACTTTAATTGTTGATACGCTAGATAAAAAAAAAATGTAAATATTTCTTCACCTGGCAAATGTGTATAAATAGAGAACGTTTTGATACTATTGGTGTCTTCTATGTCCTGTCAGACACCGGTCTATAAATAGATAACGTTTTAATTCACTTGTTGTTGTGTTAGTCATTTATGTTACGTCATCAGAGGCGATGGTGGCCTCCGTGCAAAGGGAGCTTGAGGTTCTTTGTACTTAGATGTATGTGTATACGTTTATTTCATTATTTTATTTCACGTGTATTTTACTGGACTCATTGGGCTTCCAGCTGGCCCATGGAGTTATGTAATGGCAACCCTCCTCCCCCCACTCTCCTCGGTGACATAGACTAACTTGATGATGATGATGACTGCTGACGTGGAAACGTACTAAAATAGAAACGAAAATAATTAAAACTGTAAAACAAGCAATTAAGCCTGTTCCATACAGGACACAGAACGTGTTAACGCATTTTCGTGTTATGTATTATGGGTTTTATAAATTAAGGGGAGTAAGTCATGTTGAATAACTGTTGCAAAAATAAATAATGAGTTACGCCCCTTTGTATATATTGCTTATATAGTAAAAAAAAACGGTACTTTAAGAAACCCTGAAGGCCGGCCCTGAGAGGTCAGATCGCGAAATGGACTTTTGATGCACATATGGCAGGCCAAGACCTACAAAAAAAAGTTTATGCATCATGGGTCTAGGACTTATGGTTACTGAGATCTAGGGTGATGACAGACAGACAGACAAAACGCGGACAATATCGCATTCGACTTCTCGAAAATGCGCTAAAAATGTAATCAATTATTTGTATGTGTGTGTGTGTGACAATAGAAAGATATATATATATATTTATATTTATATATATATATAGGTCCACCGACAGAAATTTCGGGCCCCTAGGCAGGGCTGTCAGGGCTCCCCGTGCTCATAATAATATTTTCAAACGTTGATTGGCCAGCTCAGTCCGGGCCCCTAAAACTCGCCGGGCCCCTGGGCATTAGTCCCCCTGCCCCCCCCCCCCCGGCGGGAATGTATACACACAGTACTGGTTTAATTGGTCTCTCATTGGCTGTTATTAGTTTTTCTTGCTGGGATTGTTGTTGTATTTTATTTTTTTTGTAATATGTCGTCAGATCTGCGTTTAGTGTGTGTAGGAGTGACCTGTATATGACATTTGTTGCTGACCCTACTGCTTGATCACTGTGGTGGTGGGAGAAGGGTACGACCAGAAATTAGGCTAAAACATGATGAACACAGCGTAATTGTGATGTAGCTGACACGGTTTTATTGGCGTGCAACTGATGTGTAAAACTAAACCACTTGGAAAAAAAAAACATTGACATGATCTCCACCTGTGTTATAGTGACATCATTTACTGTATACTGGTGTGCTGAAGTGACGTTATTTACTGTATATTGGTGTGTTGAAGTAACGTTATTTACTGTATATTGGTGTGCTGAAGTGACGTCATTTACTGTATATTGGTGTGTTGAAGTGACGTTATTTACTGTATACTGGTGTGCTGAAGTGACGTCATTTACTGTATATTGGTGTGCTGAAGTGACGTTATTTACTGTATATTGGTTTGCTGAAGTGACGTCATTTACTGTATATTGGTGTGTTGAAGTGACGTTATTTACTGTATACTGGTGTGCTGAAGTGACGTCATTTACTGTATATTGGTGTGTTGAAGTGACGTTATTTACTGTATATTGGTGTGTTGAAGTGACGTCATTTACTGTATATTGGTGTTTTGAAGTGACGTTATTTACTGTATACTGGTGTGCTGAAGTGACGTCATTTACTGTATATTGGTGTGCTGAAGTGACGTTATTTACTGTATATTGGTTTGCTGAAGTGACGTCATTTACTGTATATTGGTGTTTTGAAGTGACGTTATTTACTGTATACTGGTGTGCTGAAGTGACGTCATTTACTGTATATTGGTGTGTTGAAGTGACGTTATTTACTGTATATTGGTGTGTTGAAGTAACGTTATTTACTGTATATTGGTGTGCTGAAGTGACGTCATTTACTGTATATTGGTGCGTTGAAGTAACGTTATTTACTGTATATTGGTGTGCTGAAGTGACGTCATTTACTGTATATTGGTGTGTTGAAGTGACGTTATTTACTGTATATTGGTGTGTTGAAGTGACGTTATTTACTGTATACTGGTGTGCTGAAGTGACGTCATTTACTGTATATTGGTGTGTTGAAGTGACGTTATTTACTGTATACTGGTGTGCTGAAGTGACGTCATTTACTGTATATTGGTGTGTTGAAGTGACGTTATTTACTGTATATTGGTGTGTTGAAGTGACGTCATTTACTGTATATTGGTGTGTTGAAGTGACGTTATTTACTGTATACTGGTGTGCTGAAGTGACGTTATTTACTGTATATTGGTGCGTTGAAGTGACCTTATTTACTGTGGTTCAGTGTGCTGAAGTGACGTCATTTACTGTGTATTGGTGTGTTGTTGTTCTGGTGCTAATTACTTTGTGTTATTCTTGATGATTTAATCATTTTTCGTAGGTATTGGTTTCTTTAAATGTCTTTATTTTTTCCCCAGGACTCTTCCGTCCCTTCCACCCCTGACCTCTCCCCTATGCCCTCGCCTATGAGCAAGGAGTTTCAGCATGACTTCCCCAGCCCACCCGCATCTCCGGGACCCATCCGTAAACGTAGTGCCACCCTAGACAGCCTGGGTTCCTTTAGCCGCCAGGAGCTTCAGATGGCCAGGAGGAGGGACGTGAACCACAACAAGACCAACAGTCCACTCAAAACAACGTGAGTCGTTTTATATGGTGTGTGTGTGTGTGTTTTATATGGTGTGTGTGTGTGTTTTATATGGTGTGTGTATGTTTTATTAGGTGTGTGTGTGTTATATGGTGTGTGTATGTTTTATATGGTGTGTGTGTTATATGGTATCTTTTTGTATGGTGTGTGTGTTATATGGTGTGTGTATGTTTTATTTGGTGTGTGTGTGTTATATGGTGTATGTTTTATTTGGTGTGTGTGTGTGTGTGTGTGTTATATGGTATGTTTTATTTGGAGTGTGTGTTATATGGTATGTTTTATATGATGTGTGTGTGTGTGTTATATGGTATGTTTTATATGGTGTGTGTGTTATATGGAGTATTGTTATAAGATGTTGTTATATGGTGAGTGTGTGTGTTATATGGTGTGTTATGTGGAGTGTTGTTGTTTTGTATGTATGTGGTGTATGGTGTGTGTGTATGTGTCATATGGTGTGTTGTTATATTGTGTGTATGTGGTGTATAGTGTGTGTATGTGTTATATTTTATGTATGTGGTGTATGGTGTATGTATGTTTTATATGGTGTGTGGTTATATTGTGTATCATGTTATATGTCGATGGATATGTTGCGTCAAAGGTTGTCCATCGTGTGTCAGCTATTTTTGTTCAACTCCCGGCGACCTCATATGGTGTCAACAGCCCCGGGGCCCGAGCCCTAATGGGAGCCCTGCAACACGAGATGCTGTGATGTGGTGTTTAGCAGCGGGGACTATACGCAGGATTTTCTTTTTATCGAACAAAAAAAAATTAAAAAAAAAAAAAGACACACCAAGGAACGGGACTCCGTATTATTATTTTTCGGGGTCCAGCTATAGATGCGCATGCGCGGCAGACGGATTGTTTATTATTGCATATTTTTTTTGTTTTCGGGCTAGGGTTAGGGTTAGGAATAGGGTTAGGATTAGGGTTATGATTAGGGTTAGGGATAGGGTTAGGAGCAATATTTATAGCCGGACCCCGAAAAAAAAATATTCGGAGTCCGGCTATCGCGCATGCGCACATCTACAGCCGTAAAAAAATAAAGTCCGTCTAGAGCGCTAGAGCGCATGCGCATCTATAGTTGGACCCCGGAAAAAAATAATACGGAGTCCCGTTCCTTGGAACCGTAGCAAATGCGTATTCTAAAACACATTTGACTTTCTCAACACGGGTTTACAGGTTAACAGAGGCGAAGCTATGGAAGATGTCTTATGAGTATTAATTTTAAAATGAACCAATCAACATTACCATTAACCATTCCATGAGAGATAAATTCCTGACATAAAACCTCACAATAAAAAAAAATCACTGCAAAAGCTTAAAAAAACAAGCAATTAAGCCTGTTCCATTCTGGACACAGGACGTGTTAGCGCATTTTCATGTTATGTATCAGTACGTTTGTTAGCTTTCAGTAAATATTTGTAAATTTTGGAAATGTTTATAAATTCAATTGTGTAATGCATATATCTGTAAAAAAAATTATTATAAAGACGTTTCTTTATATTTGAAAAAAAATTATTTTCTCTTAAATCTAACTACAAGTGGTTTGTGGTTACTGAAATAGGACTCATAATTGAAAACATTCGAAATTGTAGTCATTTAATCGTCCGAAAACTCTGTCAATTGTTGCATAGCTCTGATACTTTCAATTAAACTCAGAACACAAGCTTACTATTTCATTTGATGAGTTTCGTAAAAAATCTTGGTGAAACTACGTGCTGCAGTATTTCGCACCAAATGAATGGGTTATTGAACGTACAAGGTGTAGAATGGGGCTATATATATAATATATAAGCCCCTCCGGAGCCCTGAAGCCCGGCCCTCAGAGGTCTATCGCGAAATGAACTTTTGATGTACGCATGGCAGGCCAAGACCTACAAAATGATATATACATCATGGGTCTAGGACTTATGGTTGCTGAGATATAGGGCGCTCCTTTATTAATATAGCTTATATAGTAAAAAACGGTACTTTATAAGCCCCCTTTTACGGCCCTCAGAGGTCAGATCGCGAAATGAACTTTTGCTGCACACATGGCAGGCCAAGACCTACAAAATGATATATACATCATGGGTCTGATATATACATCATGGGTCTTTTATATACATCATGGGTCTAGGACTTATGGTTGCTGAGATATATGGCGCTCCTTTGTTAATATAGCTTATATAGTAAAAAACGGTACTTTATAAGCCCCCTTTTACGGCCCTCAAGGGTCAGATCGCGAAATGAACTTTTGCTGCACACATGGCAAGCCAAGACCTACAAAATGATATATACATCATGGGTCTAGGACTTATGGTTGTTGAGATCTAGGGTGATGACGGACAGACAGACAGACAGACAAAACGGGGACAATAGAGCATTTTTTTTTCGAAAATGCTCTAAAAATACTTTTTAAAAAAATTTGAATAAGAGTTTCAAAGATGTAATACGTCTAATTAATTTTAATGTTAAAACTTTGTCATTTCATTAATACAGTGTTTGATTTAAAAAGTATAAAAACATTATTATTTGACAGAAACTGGTGGTGACCTGATAAGTTATCAAAAGCCTAAAGAGATTCACAGTTGGGGGCCTGGTGTCTCTATTTTTCAAAGACGTAATCTTGAATGAATACATTTACTTTAGGATACTTCAAGTTGTATTTGTAGTTTTGTTAATGTGCTAGTCTGGGGAATGTGTTGGATGTTACTGTCAACTTCACCCCCCCCCCCGCCTCTCCAATTCAACCCCTTTAGATTGATGACTTGAGATTGTGATTGTTTTTCTGACCTTTGATTAACGTAGATGTAATACACTAGCTCGGTGGTTCTCATATTTTTGACATGTGTGATCCTGCTAAGACATCTGTTCGCTTTCCACGACTGTCCTGTAAATTTTAGAAAGAAAAATGATAAAAGATTTTTTTAAAAAAGTAAAATTAATTTTATAGATTGCAAATGAAATAATTTATTTTTTTAACCAATGGGATCACTGAATCAGGGTCCACATTTTGAGAGCTGTTGCAGATCTATACCTGATGATGTTGGAAAGATAAATGAGGTCTTGAAAGGAAAGAAAAAAATAGTTCAAGTCCCCACCCCCGGGGCCGCCCACCCCACCACCCACGTCCCTTCCTAAAAATGTCCTTTAATATCCATTTGACCGGTGTGTATCCATGGGGTGGTGTGTATTCATTGGGGTGCTGTGTATCCATGGGGTGCTGTGTATCCATGGGGTGCTGTGTATCCATGGGTGCTTTGTATCCATGGGGTGGTGTGTCTGTGTATCCATGGGTTGGTGTGTATCCATGGGGTGGTGTGTCTGTGTATACATAGTGTGTCTGTGTATCCATGGGGTGGTGTGTCTGTGTATACATGGGTTGGTGTGTATCCATGGGGTGGTGTGTCTGTGTATCCATGGTGTGTCTGTGTATCCATGGGGTGGTGTGTATCCATGGGGTGGTGTGTCTGTGTATCCATGGTGTGTCTGTGTATCCATGGGGTGGTGTGTATCCATGGGGTGGTGTGTATCCATGGTGTGGTGTGTCTGTGTATCAATGGGGTGGTGTGTCTGTGTATCCATGGGGTGGTGTGTATCCATGGGGTGGTGTGTCGTGTGTATCCATGGGGTGGTGTGTCGTGTGTATCCATGAGGTTGTTTGTATCCCTGTGGTGGTGTGTATCCATGAGGTTGTGTAGTATCCATGGGGTGGTGTGTATGTCTCCTCACTTATAGCTGGTGTGGGTGTAACAGTCATAAACATGACTGAAATCAACTCTCCAATCTGTTAATTACCTGCAGGGAGACTTCATTTATTTTCACTTTTGTTTCACACACCAGCACCCTCCTCCCCTCCTCGTCCCACTCTCATTTTTTAATGTGCCCAATATTTACCCCTCCTCCCCCAATCCTGTAAGCTACTACTGACTGTTTTAATTGAGATAATATCTATACAGTTGTTGTTGTTGTTTTACAATTCTATGTCCTTTTTGTTTTTTTTTATACCTGGAGATATATATATTACACTGTTATATATTACACTGTTATAATTACACTGTTATATATTACACTGTTATAATTACACTGTTATATATTACACTGTTATATATTACACTGTTATATATTGTACTGTTATGTATTGTTCTAGAAGACACTAACACTTGATGTTGAGATATATTACACTGTTATATATTACACTGTTATATATTGTACTGTTATGTATTGTTCTAGAAGACACTGACACTTGATGTTGAAAGTTGAAGAGAAAGATACATTTTAAAGGAAGAAAACTTGAGTGCAATGCTATTGAACCAGTCAACTTCAGAAGAATTAATCCAATATAAGTTATAACTAAATAATTTTAATGTTAAATGACACTTTTGTAAAAACTAGTAGATTTTGCACCACAACATATGTTTGTTGGATTATGTTTGAAAAATATAATATACATGGAAAAAAACAGTGACAAACATTTATAGATTATATTGCATAGCAATAGATCTAAAGATAAACTCAACCTCCTGCCTTTTGTGTTTTCTAACCCCATTCCAGTAGTTATTCTCCCCCCCCCCATTCCAGTAGTTATTCTCCCCCCATTCCAGTAATTATTCTCCCCCCATTCCAGTAGTTATTCTCCCCCCATTCCAGTAGTTATTCTTCCCCCCCCCATTCCAGTAGTTATTCTCCCCCCATTCCAGTAATTATTCTCCCCCCATTCCAGTAGTTATTCTCCCCCCATTCCAGTAGTTATTCTCCCCCCATTCCAGTTATTATTCTCCCCCCATTCCAGTAGTTATTCTCCCCTCCATTCCCGTAGTTATTCTCCCCCCATTCCAGTAGTTTTTCTCCCCCCATTCCAGTAGTTATTCTCCACCCATTCCGGTAGTTATTCTCCACCCATTCCATCAGTTATTCTCCCCCCATTCCATTAGTTATTCTCCCCCCATTCCAGTAGTTATTCTCCCTCCATTCCAGTAGATATTCTCCCCCCATTCCAGTAGTTATTCTCCCTCCATTCCATTAGTTATTCTCCCCCCATTCCAGTAGTTATTCTCCCCCATTCCAGTAGTTATTCTCCCCCCATTCCAGTAGTTATTCTCCCCATTCCATTAGTTATTCTCCCCCCATTCCAGTAGTTATTCTCCCCCATTCCAGTAGTTATTCTCCCCCCATTCCAGTAGTTATTCTCCCCCCATTCCAGTAGTTATTCTCCCCCCATTCCAGTAGTTATTCTCCCCTCCATTCCAGTAGTTATTCTCCCCCATTCCAGTAGTTATTCTCCCCCCATTCCAGTAGTTATTCTCCCCCATTCCAGTAGTTATTCTCCCCCATTCCAGTAGTTATTCTCCCCCATTCCAGTAGTTATTCTCCCCCTCCATTCCAGTAGTTATTCTCCCCATTCCAGTAGTTATTCTCCCCCCATTCCAGTAGTTATTCTCCCCCCATAAAGTGTAAGCTCGCTCCCCATTTCTGTTTTGTATTTTTTCTCTCCCTCCCTATTCTGTATCCATCCCCTCTCCCCGCCACCGTGCCACCTAATAAAGATCAAGCTCATAGTTGGAAATGAAATTATAATGTAAAACAATGGATTAATTTTATTAATCAGTTCTTCCTTAGTTTCACACACAAGCATACACAATGTACTGGCTACACCTCCATGTCCTCATGTCTTTTACTGACTATGGATGAAAGTATAGAAAGTACAGCAAAGTATAGATTGTCAACAATGAGGGGAGGGGGGAATGGCTTTGGTCTTGGTTTATGTAATGAAACATCAAGTATATCTCATAACAATGAAATGACAACATTTTAACATTAAAATATTATAAGACTTTGTATGTCTTTCAATCTCTATTCATTTCTTATATCAGTCAATCCATATTGGTACTCACACTTTTATTTAGTCAATATGATTTCAATAAATTGTTGTATTTTTACTTTTTACTACATTTTAACGAAAGTCTTTTTTTTTTTTCAAGTTTTTTGTTTTATTTTGTTTTTCTTGAACTTCTCCAGCGATTTTTTTTTATCACAGGAATTTATCTCTTACAAATGGTTATGTTGATTGTTTAATTTTTTTAATTAATAGATTGCGAGCAGTGCCGGCAATGGATCTGTCTAACTGTCTAAGATTTCTTCATTACAGTAATTACCAGGCTTGCGGAGCCGGAGCAGTGGAACCGCACTTTTTGCTTGAGCCGGAGCCGAAAAATCTGGTGGCTCAAGGCTCCGAAATGTCTTTTTTTTAAAGCAGAATTATTTTTTTAAGCTTTAAAATTCCAAATTTGTTTGATTATTTGCCTCCTACAATTTGAAACGTTGTCATGTTTTACGAACGATACAACAGTAACAGCATTTAAATGATAGCATGTACGCACATCACCACAAGAAATCTTTAATGGGGAATCATTTTGTGTTCGTTTTAAATCTTGTTTACCCTCCGAAATTTTTTTAATGGCATGTTATTTTGTTATATATAAAGTTAAAACAGTTTTATTTTATAGAATAATTGTATCAATCATTTAAAAATAAATTTTTACTACGACAAATAGAACACGTCATTTTGTATATTATTTGACCGCGAATTTGTAATAGACTAAAAACAAAATGTTTGCCTTCTGTATTTAACAATTTTATTATAAACAGAATAGCTGAAATAGAGTAGATAAATTTATAAGGCTGTGGGTCCGAATAGCAATCAGACTTTATTGGGACGGGGTCCGAATAAAAATCAGAGTTTATTGGTTCCCAGGTCCGAATAGTCACTTCGAATTTATAAATAATAAATATAAATACTGAAGTCTTTAAAATATTTTAAATTATGTATCATTTTACTATTTGCTAATTTGATCACTGAAATAACTTTTTATTACTTATGAAAATGGCGACTAGTGAAACCTCGGTCGAAAATAATGATATGATTCTGGATGCACTGAAATGGTTTGTTTTTAGTAAAACCGACAATGCGTATATTTTTCTAGTTCCTGACTATGGGGGTGAACGTGGCAAAATTCGCATAACTTTTTATCAGAGGCATGTTTGCGTGGCGCAATTACAAAAATTTTTGTCTCAAATGATACTATCTTAATAGGGAGCCGGAGCCATCAAATTTGTGGGAGCCGGAGCCGGAAAAAAAAATATGGCGGCTCCGCAATCCTGGTAATTACTAACTTAAATTCTCGTTTCTTCAGATTCCTTCTTGCCACAAACACGCCCCAACATTCAGACAGTCTTACATCCTCAACTGTCAGCTCTCCACTGGACGACCACACATTGTTGGCATCCAACAGAAGGCCCAGTTCATCCTGGAGGAAGGCCATCTTCAACAGAGTGTGTACACCACAACACTCCCTGGAGTTTGGTAGGTGTGCATGAATACACTGATGGACCTTTCATATACTGACATACTTCATCCATGTCATATTATCTTGTGGCCATTAATAAAATAATCTTTTCTTTATACTAGTACATTGTTGTGTAATGTTTGTAAAATTATTAGTCATTTGGGGTATGAATGTCCAACTTTTTAGTTACCCAGTCTGCTTTTATAAATGTCTTCTCAGGGTCACATAAGAAGAATACAATGGCTTCTATTGTTATTGAAAATGTATTAAATTTAGAAGAGCAATTCAATTATTATAAGTTTTTGCTAATTTACAATTTATTTCAGTGCCACATTTGTACCCATCATAACCACTTGCAAGCTGCCATTATTTACAAAGTCTTATATCTCCCTGAAAATGTTAAAAAGTTATGTCTGTAAGAGTGTATTTTATTTATAATAATAAAAAAACAAGGATTATATGTTTATTTATGAATGTAACAGAGTTCTATTGTGAACATTTGTACAATCACTATGTATGACACAAGTTCCTTTCAAAATAATTCCAGAACTGTTCTCATAGTCAGGTCTTATAGATTTATTAAATCCTAAGTATTTATATTTGTTTGATATATTCTGATCTCCCAACTTTATTGCAGGTGACAGTGATTCACAAGCCAATAGCGACGACGGAAAGCTTCACAATACAGTTGAAATTCGTGCCATGTGGAAGAAAGCCATACTGGAGACTTTACTTCTCATTCGTATGGAGAAAGAGAACCATGATATTCGTGGTGAGTTGTTAAGCTTGCATGTCTCAGAAAGAGCTTTCTTTTTTCTTCGCAATAAGTAACTACAAAATAATTAAGTCAGTGCAAATAAATTGTCCCCAGCTTAACAGTGGTAACACTCAACTGGTTTAAAATAGTGTGTTTTTATATCTGCAGTAGATGCCAGTTGTATGAACTTTTCAGAGTAAGAATTTAAAATGTGTATTTTTAATTTTAAATCTGGACTGTTAACTATTGACGGTCATTTCCAAAACAAATTTTCATGTAATTTATACACTTTTATTTTTCACTCTCCCTCGCACCCTATTGTAATTCAATGAAAAAAAAAAAAACTTCATGTATATATATTCTGTATTATTTTTTTTGTAATTATATTATTTTTCAGTCCTCTATTAAGAGCACACCTGTTTATTTGATCCAGTTGAATTTTTTCAGTTTCAGCTGTCTTGCTGCCCTAGTTTAGATTTACATTTTACATTTTTTTTTTTAAACTGCAATTTTGAGTTGTTTTTTTTTTCTGTTTCATTTTGTCAGTTTACTCAGCAGTTAAATAAGACTAAATGTGATTGATCAAATTTTACTTATTAAATTTATAATTTTTTTTAAATTGTACTGGTTCAATATAATTTGTATCATAAACTGTAAATAAAGATTTTTTTTAAAAAGAAAACATTTTCTTTGATTTCTAGTGATAAAAATGTTATTCAACAATTTACCTTTTTTTTTTTTTCAAATAAAGTGAAGATAATATCTTTTATTTATCTGTATTTTCTTCTTACTCCTCTTTTGCTGCAAATCTGCTAGAATATTTCATCTTTTATGGAAGTCTTTCTGTGGTAGTATTTCGTGGTAAGATTCAATATGGTGACAGTAGACACTTAGAAAATGCAGAATTTATAAATGTATATATCGGCTACCATAGACTAACTACTTAATACTAGTTTTATCTCTACCACCCCTCATTTTTATAATATTAGTTTTTTTTTTTTTTTTTTTGTTTCTCTAGGCAAGTAGTTAGGTGCATGTGTTATACATCATGTGTTGTTTTACGGGCTCACTTTCTTTACAAATATGAGTATTTAATTCACTTAATGCTGTTTTCAAAGCATGTTAAATCATCTACTGTTAAGGATTCATTCAGTTTTAGTTGAATTTGACACTAAAAATTTAAAGACGGTATAATTTTCTTTTGTAAACAATTTTTCTTTAAAATCTCATCTCTATTCTAACAGTTTTTCATTCCAGACTTTAATATTTAATTTAAAGTAAGCTTATTAAAAAAATTACTGTTCAAAGGAGTATATTTGTAGATTCATGACAATCTACAATGATGTGGTTGGCCAGATGACAAAAAGAAACAGATTGTCTTAAGTTCCTTTTTCAATACATTTATTTGCTTAACGCCATACAGTAAAAAACAAAAATCATTTTTTAAATTATTTTCAGGCCAGTACAATATATGTTAATTATTTACAGTGAATTTTACAAATACACTTGGTGTGTTGCGGTCCAAATTAAAAACATTGTATTTATTGTAAGATCAATTGTATATTTAATTAATTAAAGGAAAAATAACTTCATCTACTACATTCACCATGAACACACACACACACACATTTAAAATGAAGAACAAATTCACTTAAACACATACGCATAAAATGTTTGTTTGATTTGTGGAAAAATTATCTCAAATTTTTTAATGTTTTGAGTTCTGCGGCTGTGTACTTTTAAAAAAAATTATTATTACAAATATAAAAAAAAATAAAATATTATTTTATCCCTATTCTGAATATTACAGTGGTAACACAAAGGCTTCAGGCGGAAAGACAAGAATATACTGTATTGTGTAACAACAATTCAATATAATATTCATAATTGTAATTATTGTATGATTGATAAATTTATTAGGTTCAAACATCTTAAAGTTCACTAATTTGTAGCATATGCCAGTTTGATTTCACAACAATTTATTTTTTCAGAATTTTTCTTTAGATAATTACATGTATCTGTTTACTTCATTAGATCATTCTATTAACAAGGTGTCCAGTTGTAATTAGACTTGTAATCACAATATTTTAAATTTGTTGTTTGACAAGATCTTTTTCATTGTATTATAAATCCTAGCTAAAGCTAAAGGCACTCGTACACATCACTTCTTTTAAGATCATTTTTGTTGCATAGCAAACTGTTCTATTTCAGTGACACTCATTCTGTTGTTGTGGTTTTGAAATCATAAAAAATTTTAAATTTCTTAATGCCTAATTGAGAAAATCTTGTAAAGAAAATTTTTTTTAAATGTTTTAATTTAAGTCCGAAATTTCCTTTAAAGTTTTCACTGGAATAGCTAAACATTTTGTCTCAAACATAGATGGATTTTTCTATACCGTTTGTCTTTCTGACTACAAATTTACATAAGATAAATTTTATTCAAAGAAAACAATTGCATTATTCAATTTTTACATCAAAGTATAACAGAACAAGTTTAAAATATTCTGTATTCAAAAGCTATTAATTACCTCATTTTTTGTAATGTCTATTATAAATGGCAGGATATATATTTTAATATAAATTAACTTAAAAAGTTAAGTGTCAGATGGGCTAATGGTAGATATTAACATTATCAACACTGCAGAGTTAGCAGCTGGAGAAATATTATTCCACTCTTTTTCTTTTAATTATTAATTTTGTTTTCGGTATTGAGCCTGAATTCTAATGTTTTTTAATTTCTATTTTCTCAGCTACATTGTTATATTGACTTTTATGATGTAACAATATATTACTCACTTCAAGTTTATGTCATTTTATTTTTTCATTTCAATGTTCTCTGTTGTTGGGAATTAAAAGTAGAAGTCATAATCAAAAACTTTTTTTTGTTACACAATCATCGTAATACCACCAATCATGTCAAATACTTTTGTCATCTGACTTATAGAACACTGGCATTGTTTTTATTTACAAGCTCTACTTCGTTTTGATTTTAAAATCTTACAAATTATCCTAGTTAACCATTATATAAGTAATTATACTTCTTAGTTTGAGTTTGTCAAGATTATATTTTCCTTTTTTTTTTAATTTGCCTTTTTTTTCTGATAGTTTTGAGTT
>JAGDYQ010000006.1:7731751-7742083 GCA_021962125.1 Bulinus truncatus
GGTAATATCACTAGATAGCGACCAAAATTATTTTGATATATATTATTGATACTTTACCTCTATAAACATTCCAAAATCAAAGTATTGATTGTTATTTATCAAAAAAATACGAGAAATGTTTTTAAAAACGCACTTGCTACGGAACCAGCAAATCAGGACTCGTATTATTTTTGTCCAAGTACCAGCCATAGATATTGCTCCACACCCTATCCCTAATCCTAATCCTGACCCTATTTTTAAATATTTTAAAAAATAATTTTTTAAAATTGCAACTTTTGATGATTATAGGTCAGTGACTTTCATACGCTAACTTGCTGGTGCCGTAGCCAGTGTGTTTTAAAAATGTGCTTAAATCATTTTACCTGAGTTTAATATAGTATATTTATCTTAAATAGGACTTTTAAGACATGCTTGTTTTGTAACCTGTAGGCTGTTTAGGCCTTCCAAGTATAAAGTGAGTGTCCCGGTCAGCCCATTGGGTTGGTAGGCCTCATCTTCTTCCTTTGGCTCTACAGCCCATTTAGGGCCCTGGCCTGCCATACTACCCTTCTCCACTTTTCCAGATCCAGGGTCTTCTTCCTCCACTCTCTCACTCCTATGGCTTTAACCTTTTCATTCCGGATGCGGATTTTTGACAACAATCGCGATAAGGCCCGAACTACGGATGCGGATTTTTGACAACATTTCACTTCAGCGATAGATTTCTCTACCTTATGTTTAATGCATCGCGTTGTAACCTATATATTCTTGTAGAGAAATCATTTCTACACAAATTCATTAATGGTTTTTCATCATTTTCTAGACAGTTCTTTTTTTATTGCGTTTTTAGTGGGAAGGGGGTAAAAATGACACGCTTTCTCCGATAGAAAAGTCAGCCGAAATGGCCGCTTTTGATGTCCAGTTTAAGCCGGCATTCTAGCGTACGATTACACATGTGTGGTATCAATATAAAGGTCAGCCTTCCCTCTATTTGAATATCTAGGTCATTTGCGTAACTTTTCCATTATGTAATAAAAGGGAGGCAGAAACCAGACCCCCTGTGTGAGGAATTTCTTTGTCCCGAGCTCGCTGGTGGTAAAAATTGCATAACAGGTTCACCGCGCATGCGCAGTACTATTGTTAGCCTTAGACACAGAACACAGCGTGTTGCTTCAAAATCAAACAGTTTACAAATTATTTAACATTTACATTTAAAAATGATTTTTTTTACAATAAACAATATAAAAACTGATTATAATGAATTATTTCTAGTAGATTTACGGCGATGCAGTTATTTTCGATAAACATCGGCAGATTTATGACATCACTAAAATCCCCCCCCTTCGAGATGAGGCCATAGGCGTGTTTAACGTCTTAAAATTACTATTACAATTTCTTTATATTAACTTGCTACAGACTTAAAATACATTAAAGAGAATATATGAAATCTAAAATCATCACTTCCAATTGCAGTTTGTTTGTTTTTGTTTTGTGAATGTGCTATTTTTCTGTTATTAATGGATGCATGTTTTTGTGAGACTTAGTATTTCAATATGGATTACGTTAATTATGATGACGTTGTAAGAACATGTGAGTAGCTACATTTTCCATTTTAAAACATTGTTTGTGTCCTGCCTATTATGTTTACTTTTATTACTTTAACTTAAATCACTTATTTTTTCTAAATCACTATGATTTTATTGAGATTTATAATTTGTGTCCGGACCATTTTATGGTCCAATATGGTGACCGATTTCAAAAGTTCGTTATTATATTAATTTTGGAAAAAAAAATGAAGAAAGTATAGTCGATATTACTCTATTACTTTAAAAGTTACATGCGTTTTTGTGCACCCACCCGTTTTTTTCCCAAAACTTTTTGCTCAAGCCCAAAAACCCTCAGTAATTGCAGGGTATCTCTAGTTTTTCCCCTAAGAAACCAATGGGTTAAGGTCTTTCTCCACTTCCTCCAACCATCTGCTTCTGGGCTTGCCTTTAGGCCTTTTCTCATTAGGTGTTGTCTTATAAATCATTTTTGGACCTCTGTTGTTTTCCATTATTTCTATGTGCCCTACCCACCTTAATCTATTCATTTTAATTTCAGCTGTTATATTTGGTTCTTCGTACAGTTCGTACAGCTCTGCATTGGTTCTACTTCTCCACTCGTTATTGTCCTTTACTGGCCCATATATTTTCCTAAATATTTTCCTTTCCCAAGTGTTTAGCATATTTTCGGCTTGTTTGCTGATGGTCCATGTTTCGCTACCATATGTTACAGCTGGTCGGATCATTGTCTTGTATATGGTTTTTTTAATTTTTCTGGAGATCTGTCTGTTTTTCAGTATTTTATGCAGTGCATAATATATTCTGTTCCCTACTTCTATTCTGTTTTTTATCTCTATCATTATATTGTTTTTCTCACTTATGGTTGATCCCAGGTATTTAAAGTTTTCTACTCTTTCAAATGCTCTATCACTGATTTTGTAGGCCTCTACTTATTTTTATTATTAAAATAGTTTGTTTATGAATTGTTAATTGAAGTCATGAGATAAATGGTTCTTTCATGTCATTTCAAAGTTATTGATAATTGAATGAAACTGACCCAAAGTTACTCACTTAAAATCCTTATATAAATTTAATTGTATTCAAAAGTAAACACTACCAGTCTGTTAAGTCTTTGACATCATAGGCACAGCCAACTTATTTAAAATACCATTTTATATAGACAAAGAATTTTTTTTTAAATAATCTAGAATTTTTAGCAAGTAATTTTTTGGTACATTTGGTTCAGATTAAGACCTTTGCATTAGGATGTGAAAGAACAATTTGGTAAAATCACTAGATAGCGACCAAAATTATTTTGATATATATTATTGATATTTACCTTTTAAAACATTACCAGATCATAGTATTACTGATTTCCCATCTATATTATCCATTTTAGACAATAAATTGTTCATTTTTATTACTTACTCTTAAGTCTGATTTCATATCTGAGCTAGACCTGCAGGTTTTATTCATAGTATTCCTTAACAGTGCCAATATTTTTTTTTATAGTGTTTTCTGGAGTTATGTCTATATATAAATTTGTTGAAATAGTACACTAGTTTAAATGACTGGTTATACAAATTAAAATTTTCTGAGCACTTTATTGCCTTTATTATTTACAGCCTTTAACTATGAGTGTACGACAAAAGCCCCCCCACAACATTTTAAAAATAATTTATGAATATAATGGATTTTTTTTAAACTTTTATATTAAACAACATACAGAGAAAGTGGATTTTATATTTTGATGTTAGAAATGCTCTCTATGTAATAATAGCTAGGTCTTAATTACCTTTTGATACATTTGTAAGTGTTGCAATTGTGTTGCAAAGATTTAGGAAAAAACTTGGTTTTGTTTCAACAGTTTCGTCTATTAAAAACTAGCATTATTTATTGCAACCATCTCATAGCTAAATAGACTACTTCAAATTGGACAGTGTGTGAAAGATTGTTTTGCAGATCTTGAATTTAATTAAGACAATTACCAGAACACATAATTTATTTATCACATTTCAGATGATCTGCAAGATGTGGGTAAATTGATTATTCTGGTCATTTATCTCAATTTTGTGTTGTAAGATGGCTGTCAAAGTACAGGTTTTAAGTCGCTTTGTTGAACTCCTAAACCCTATCATGAAATTTGCAAAAGAAAAGGGAAAAATTTACCAAGAATTTGAAATGCTTAGGTTTATGACTTAATTTTCCTTACTCATTCTATAACATTTGAAACCTTCCAATCAAGCTTTACAAGGAAAGGGAAAATTAAAAAAAACTGTTTTTGGCTTTGAATCTTAACATTAGCATTTCAAAAATGAAATTTTCCACACAAAGCAAGCATTAAAGAAGAAAAGTCCGAAGAATAAAATTGGAAAAAAAGTAAGCAGCTTAAAGCACAGGTTTGAAGATTTGAAAAGTTTTACTCCTATGTTGGCATTTTTTTTAATCTGTTCATTTGCAGTATTGTGAAGATAATTTGGACCATCTGGGATAATACTGAAAAATTTGGCTAAATCAATAGAATTTTGTTGGAGATGTAAGAGGATCATACATTGCAAATACACCACAAACTGATCTATAAATGAACTTAGAAAGCTCATTCTAATGAAAGTGAAGCAAAAATATCTTTCACCCTTTTTTTTTTTTTAATATAAAGCTGGGTTGTCTTGGGGACTTACACCAGAACCTGATAGATTGATACTAATTGATATATTTCACAGGAGGGAAATAATACGCTCAATGAATTATTTGGTCAGTTAATCATTTCCAATTTTTAAGCATTCATTGATTTATACCAGTATTGAGTTTTCTTTCACCTTGCCTTATGTTTTGTAGGTTTCTGTTTTTTATACATATGTCTTGAATCTAACATAATAATAGCGGTCTGGGTTCTGAGTTAAATCAAAAGCAGGAAAACAAGAATTCAAAATGGCGTCATGCCCACACCTCGATTCAATTAATGTTTTTTTTAATCTACAGTTTTGAATAGTTTCTGCTGTTTTTTAACATGAAACCTAAAGGCCAAAATGTAAAATAATTTCTTTTAAATATTTGTTTGTTTTTTTTTTTTTTTGCATTTCTACAACATATTGCACCTTTAAATAGTAATAAAAATCATGAAAAAATCATATATGTCTAAAACCAAAAATAACATAGCCTACTGATCAAGCCGAGGGGAATACAGCTAGTATAATATATTTCATGTTATATTTAATTTTCAATTATTGAAACTTAAAAAATAAACTCCAATGACAATGTACATAATCTTATAAATTTTAGGAGTGGCTGATAAGAGTGTGGTGGAAATTACAAATTGTTTTGCAGTACCCCATAATGAGTCAGAGGATGAAGTAAGTAATTATTCACTCTTAATCAACTGGTTAGTATATATACAAATCAATTTTTGTCTTCAGCTGTGAAAAAGACAGGTTTTTAAAGACTTTTTAAAACCAAGAGCAATATTGGCATTGTGGTGAAATGTCCTGCTGGCACTTGTATTAAAATAATTTCATTGATTTGGTTCAGATGCAATTTGGTTTGCACAAAAACCCTTTTGTCTGTAATAGGAAGAAATTTGGTGATTTTTAACAGTAAATTAAATAATGTTGAATTTTTAATTTTCCTCTTTTTTTATAACCAGTTTATATATTCATTATCTTTTACATATTTTGAAAGTATACAGCATTGCTGTTATTATGTATCATTGCTTTTTTTGGTAAATTTTTCCTTTATTATAAAATAGTTGATAATAAAATAGTAATTGTACCTGGATATGTAATTACTAGTAAACAAAGGCCCCGTACCTGGTCCGGCTATTAGGCATGAGTTGGAGTTGAATATGGTGATATATATTTGAGCGCGTTAACAATCAGTCTATATACAAAAATAGTATGTCTATGTTCTCGAAGTGGCCTCAAAGGATCTGAACAGATTATTGTAGCCAAAACACATTAAAGAGACACTTAATAATACTTCGAATGAAATTCATATTTTATATAGTATGCAAGCGAGTATACTTTTAAGTGTCTTGCTTCTTCCTCATTAGCGCACACTCCCCCAACACAAATGTAACACTGGTTTATTGATATTTTTTAATTCAGCGAACGTGTGACGTAAAACACTCCACCACTTATCCCTTCCCACGCTTGTAGTTTAGTCTTAGGGAGACAAAAATTTTGGAATTCTCCAGTCTATTCTTAGCCGTGGAAGTTATACACATGGTCGAACGTACAAACGGTCGACTACGTTAGCCGATTATGTATTATATTTATGACTTCTACTAAACTTTGTTATGAATAATAGCTTTTTTGTGTGTGTTAATTGAAAGTCAAAAATTCAAATATATTCCTTATTAAAGTTAAAAGATTGTGTTAGTACATAAAGCATTATTAAATTCAGTTGTTTTTTTTTTTAATTGTTAAAAAAAGTAATTCATTCATTTTTTCTTCTTTTTAAGGTTGCAGTGGATATTGAGTATGCCCGTAATATGTATGATTTACATAAACGAGTTAATAGTAATGAAACTATAGTTGGTTGGTAAGTAAATCATACTGTTTCTTAAATGTTACATCTAATGGAGCCGTTTCTTAGACGCAATAGACTACTAATCTTTATTATCAGGATCACTGGCTATTTTTTATTGCCATATGTTCAAAATGCTGAAAATATTTTAATTCATTTTTACTTAGCTTATTGTCTATCCAGCTTTAAATGTTCAAGAGAAAGATTAGGTGGCTGGGCCTTGTAGTAGCCACTCAACTTATAGAGTAGCTGCAAAAAGATGTGACATTAGTTTTTTCTGACCCAATAGGCTTTATAGGTGTATCTTTACTTTTATTAACGCTTTTACACTTCAGTAAGTTTACTCTTAACAAGTTATCCGATTTACACACCCTCTTAAACATTTGAATAAATTATGACTGAATGATTTTTTTTAATTGGCTCTAATCAATTCACTGTTGAACAAATAGTCAGAAACAATTAGCCTGTCATAATTAATCAATTTAATAATTGATGATTAAAAAAGAACTAATCATAAAAAAACTGTTTACATATATTCAGGTTTTCTACTGGTTCAGAAGTTTCAGTACATTCGGTTCTCATCCATGACTATTATTCAAGAGAAGCAAAAAATCCAGTTCATTTAACTGTAGACACATTCGTTCGAGGTGGAAAAATGGGAATCAAAGCCTATCACAGGTAAACCAGGAAATTTTTAATAAAAATTTTTCATAGCATTTGCAGTACATGATAATTACAACAACAAAAAAAAACCATTTGTAACCAACTGCTTTTTTTCACCAGTTTTTAGAGCATTTTCGAAAAAAAATGCTCTATTGTCCCCGTTTTGTCTGTCTGTCCGTCATCACCCTAGATCTCAACAACCATAAGTCCTAGACCCATGATGTATTTATCATTCTGTAGGTCTTGGCCTGCCATATGTGCAGCAAAAGTTCATTTCGCGAACTGACCTCTGAGGACCGTAAAATGGGGCTTATAAAGTACCGTTTTTTACTATATAAGCTATATTAACAATGGAGCGCCCTATATCTCAGCAACCATAAGTCCTAGACCCATGATGTATATATCATTTTGTAGGTCTTGGCCTGCCAAGTGTACATCAAAAGTCCATTTCGCAATCTGACCTCTCAGAGCCAAAATATAAAGAGTTTCTTATATACCGTTTTTGCTTATATTTTAACCTTTTCATTCCGTATGAGGATTTTTGACAACAATCGCGATAAGGCCCGAACTACGGATGCGGATTTTTGACAACATTTCACTTCAGGGATAGATTTCTATACCTTATGTTTAATGTATCGCTTTGTAACCTATATATTCTTGTAGAGAAATCATTTCTACACAAATTCATTAATGGTTTTTCATCATTTTCTAGACAGTTCTTTTTTATTACGTTTTTAGTGGGAAGGGGGTAAAAATGACACGCTTTCTCCGATCGAAAAGTCGGCCGAAATGGCCGCTTTTGATGTCCGGTTTAAGCCGGCATTCTAGCGTAAGATTACACACGTGTGGTATCAGTGTAAAGGTCAGCCTTCCCTCTATTTGAATATCTAGGTCATTTGCGTAACTTTTCCATTATGTAATAATAGGGAGGCAGAAACCAGACCCCCTGTGTGAGGAATTTCTTTGTCCCGAGCTCGCTGGTGGTAAAAATTGCATAACAGGTTCACCGCGCATGCGCAGTACTATTGTTAGCCTTAGACACAGAACACAGCGTGTTGCTTCAAAATCAAACAGTTTACAAATTATTTAACATTTACGTTTAAAAATGATTTTTTTTACAATAAACAATATAAAAACTGATTATAATGAATTATTTCTAGTAGATTTACGGCGATGTAGTTATTTTCGATTAACATCGGCAGATTTATGACATCACTAAAATCCCCCCCCCCTCCTCCGAGATGAGGCCATAGGCGTGTTTAACGTCTTAAAATTACCATTACAATTTCTTTATACTAACTTGCTATAGACTTAAAATACATTAAAGAGAATATATGAAATCTAAAATAATCACTTCCAATTGCAGTTTGTTTGTTTTTGTTTTGTGAATGTGCTATTTTTCTGTTATTAATGGATGCGTGTTTTTGTGAGACTTAGTCTTAGTATTTCAATATGGATTACATTAATTATGATGACGTTATAAGAACATGTGAGTAGCTACATTTTCCATTTTAAAACATTGTTTATGTCCCTATTATGTTTACTTTTAGTACTATAACTTAAATCACTTATTTTTTCTAAATCACTATGATTTTATTGAGATTTATAATTTGTGTCCGGACCGTTTTATGGTCCAATATGGTGACCGATTTCAAAAGTTTGTTATTATATTAATTTTGGGGAAAAAAATGAAGAAAGTATAGCCGATAGGAACTGAAATGAACATTTATTATTATAATGCTTAAATTCAGAAACATTAGTTATAATTAGTTTGTTGTTTTTTCGTTTGTAATGTGTAAGGTTTGAAAGTTGCATAACCTATTGGAAGGAATAAATTATATCGAATTTATATACTTTTATCATCTTTACTATAAAGTCAACATACATAAAATATATATCATAAGAAAGATTGTTTAATTTCCGACATGTTGATATATAGATCATACTATTTAAGATTGTAGTTGATAAATAGTTGCACAATAAATAAAGTCTATATAAACAGCCCACACTCAGGTCCTCCATTAAAAATAGTGATTATTTTCAATTCATAACAACTTTATTAAATCTTGATCAATTTTAGTAATTCTTACACTGTAAAGGAAATTGAATGATGTTTATTTTATCTCAATATACCTATAGGCTATTTTTATAATCTCCAGTTAAAATTTTCAGTTGAAAATAGGGTTTAAAAAATCAAAATTGAAAAAAAAATCGTCATACTTTTCTGAATAATAACTTTTTCAATATCAATTGTATAACTTTAATTCTTTCACAGAATGAAAGATAATTCATTTCTTTGTAATAAAATGTATACTTTTAAAGAACTATCTCTATTACTTTAAAAGTTACATGCGTTTTTGTGCACCCACCCGTTTTTTCCCAAAACTTTTTGCTCAAGCCCAAAAACCCTCAGTAATTGCAGGGTATCTCTAGTTTTTCCCCTAAGGAACCAATGGGTTAAATATAAAAAATAAAAGCTAATCAAAGGGGCGTAATCATTATTTATTTTTGTAATAGTTATTCAACATGATTACTTCCCTCTCTAAATTTATCAAAATTCATGCGTTTGGAGCAATATTTATGGCTGTAACCCGGAAAAAAAAAAGATTTCGTCCGGCAAAAATGTCCGAAACGGAAAAGGCTTAAATTGCTTGTTTTTCTTTTCAGTTTATTATTGACAATTAATAAATGCATTTTCTGTTAAGTCTTTTTTCACCTTTTTATAATGTTCATTTTATAAATTTTATTTTAGCACCCCCATTGGTGTACCAGGTAAGACAACAGGTACAATGTTCACACCAGTACAAGTCGAAACAATCTGTTATGATCCAGAACAAGTTGGAGGTAATTTAGCAATTTTTTCTTCCTTTTTTTTTTTCAGTTTTTGCCCTTAGTACTTAGAAAAAAAATTTCTATTTCCATTTTCAGATTTCTGAAAATACATGTAGTTAATATCAGTACTTTTTCATATATTTAAGACGTACATACATTTATGTACTTATGCAACGAAATAACCTTCAGTCTATATGTCACATTATAGTTGAAGTGCTACAGAAAGGGAAATACAACCAAAAGCGTTTGGTTCAACTAAAATCTGACCTAAGACAGGTAGAAACTTCCTCTCACTGGTTGAAAGAGAATTTACATCATGTCACACAGTATGTGGATGATGTTTTGGTAGGTAAAAATTTGTCTGTTGATACTTTTATGTCCTAACTTTTTCAACTAAAAAGTACATTACTCTGTCTTGCTCCTGTAATTTTTTTATCACTTGTTGAATTAACATTATTATTCTTGTGGAGTACTCAAGTAGGAATTTTAATCATCCACTTTTTTCTAAGCCGTTTATAAATTCATCTTTTAAATATTTTGAAATTATACAGCAAGTCTATAACCACCCCCAATATTGTTACTTTGTATCATTGATATATAACTATATTTATTGTTCACTGATTTTTTTGTAAAGGCATCAAAAAAATGTTAGTAAAAAATAAATATAAGATAAAGTGACAGTCAGTAATAATTGAAGTGAAATTCAGCATAAAAGAAAAAGAATAAGTTATGGAATAACCTGTAGGTTATCAGCAGAAATTTGTTGTATATATGTATTTGCTAATAGTGAATT
>JAGDYQ010000006.1:7742583-7774691 GCA_021962125.1 Bulinus truncatus
CCCCCCCCCATTTCGGGTCTCCTTTATACTGATAAGATTTTAAAATCTTTTCTATAAACTTGAATAAATATACCATACAACAACCTATTCGGTTCACTATTAATGATCAACGATTGCATCATCAACTCTTAGCGGCTTTTAGAATGTATCAAACGGTCACTTATGTATTACCCTAAATACACCGGGCTGCCAATCTGAGTGTTTTAAATCCAGAATTAGATGTTTTTAAAAACCTAGCTACAAATAAAATGAGGTTAAAAAAGAGATCTTGATAATTTTCTTTGTTTTATAGATTTACAATTTTAATGTTTGCTATATATTTAGTATAATCTTGATATTTTAATATGTTTTGTGGATAATTCTTCAAGAAAATAGTTGGCAACAACAAACTACAATTGTCAATCAGTGGCGTGTTCAATGAACTCTAAATATAGTGGGCATGCTGGCCTGTGCAATTTGGGTTGGGAACAAATTACAATAATTAAAAAAAAATGTTTTATGAGCAAAAATTAAGTTTCATCAATGAAAAAGTTATAAAATACGATAATATTTAAAATCCAACAACATTTAACTCATGATATAATGTTTATCCTTGAACTGAACTAAATGAAATACACTTTAAAAACAGCGGAAATTATACGAAAGATCATTTTACAGCTGATTTTCTTAAATTATATAAACAAATCATTTTACAGCTATTTGTCTAAAATTATTTTTAAAAAATCATTTTACATCTGTTTGCTTACACTTCTGATTAAAATAAAGCAGGCACGAGAATAATTATCGCAACAATTTAGGTCTTCATGCCGATAAACACATTGTCAATTAAACTATCAATATATTTTTTTAACAAAATGGAAACAATTATTTACCTGGTGAATAATTAAATCCAATGAATTATCCTTTGGCCAAGTTAACGGAGAGCTAAAACATAAAAAAAAAATGTATTACAATATTGTATACACTGCTTACACATACCTAATTGTAAACAGAATATATAATAATTTTGTATCGACTAACACATTTACCTACTTGTGAGCGGAATGTATTATAATATTCTATACACTGACACATATATTATAACCTACAAAACTATTAACCACAACCACAGAAATATGGTTTTTTTACCAACCGCTTCTAATATTTCGCCCTAATATCGATTTCTAGTTAAAATCTTTAAAGTTTCAAGAAATTATATTTTTTTTCGCTCAGTCAAGTACACGTGCACTAGTCTGTCTAGTTCGAATTTTAGATTCAGAATAAAAAAAAGACAGAAAGAAAACCGACCATGGGGGAGGGGGGTTAAGGGTGTCGTGCAGGGAGGGAGAAATAACAGCCGACCAACTCTGCCAGTATTTTTAAAAATACGTTATGTTGTTGAGGGTGCGCGAACTTAACAAATACACACAGTACATGTATTGCTAAGAAGTAGGTTTTTAAATATAACTGTAACGATAAAGTGATTCTAAAATTAGAGACAGCGAGATAAACGTTGATAGACAATCCATGATTAAGGGAAAAAAAAAATTTAGAACGAGGAACTCCAAACTTTTCCCAGACACGAAAAAAATATGTGAAAAATGAAGACAGACTTAAAAAAAAAATACATTTTTTTGAGAATAGCCAACGAAAACAATGCGAGAATCTCTCTCGCCTCCCCCCTTCCCCCCCCCCCCAGCTCCCACCCCTCCCACAATCCGCCTGCCCAATAAATACGTTGCAGACCAAACAGTGCATGTGAACTTTACGGACTAAGGCTTATCAAGGTCAAGGCTGATACATTTTCATTGGTGGAATTCTTTTTCCTCTTTCATTTGCAAGTCAAGAAACGTAACGTATTTTTATGTGTTTGGCCGGTTGTCTATGAATGGGATCAGATTCAAGTGTTTAAAGTAGACCCTTCACTGTGAATGGTGGATGAAGAGGAGGGGAGATCCAGCGTTGTGTCGGGTACGTGATGCAAGTGTTCTCCCAGTACAACTGATTGGAAAGGGAGAGGAAGGTTTTTTTTAAAAAAAAAAACGTTTTTAAGGCCAAAATGCTTGCGCTACTTAGTGCTACTTTTCTTTTCAGGTTGTGTGCTACTTTGCACTTAAGCTTTCTGGAAACACCGCATAGAGCTGGTGCATTAACCTATCTAGTGCCCTGTTTTAAAAACATAAAAAAATGTGGACAAGTCTTGTTATTTTAAAACGGGAAAAAAAGTTGGACCTCCTTTTTTTTTGAAAAAGGGGAAGAAAGTATGCCTCCCCCCCTGTTATTAGTGAAACGGGCAGACAATGTCGACCTCCCTATTATTTATGGAAACGGGCAGAACAATGTCGACCTCCCTATTATTAGTGAAACGAACAGACAATGATCGATCTCCCACTCACTCCCTACCCCCCTTTTTCCGAATATTGATTGCCTGCGGATAAGACAGAAGATCGCTGCTTATAAATCAGCCATGACCTGTTATAGTAAAGGTTAACCTTTAGTGTCATATAAACACAATTAAACTGCTGGGGATTAGACTGTCGTTGCCAAGTTCATTGCAGTCAACTAAATGTACAATCAGTCCACAGCCCAGTTCACTGCAATCAACTAAATGTACAATCAGTCCACAGCCCAGTTCACTGCAATCAACTAAATGTACAATCAGTCTTTTATATCATCTATAAGGGAATAATTTTTTGTTTCCGCTAAACAAAACAAGCTTCATTCTTGTGGATCTAAACTTGAAATAAAATAAGTCACATTTTTGTAAATTGTGTCGCAAAGTATGACAATTTTAAAAAAGTGTTGCACATAATACCTACTTCCTCCATCCCTTCCTCAAATTAAGATGATAATTTATACAATATTTTGATATCGAGTCACATCTGGGAACTAGCCTCTAAGGGGGTGGCAAAATCTTCTCTTAAAAACAGATTTGAAAAAAAGAACTTCTATGGTATTAATTCATGTAATTATGTAAGCCTTCTTACATCAATTGATATTTTGTATTTTGATAAACAAAATAGTTCAATCAAAGTAATCTAAATAATAGTTTCTAGATAGAAAGAAAATTTGTTTACGAATGAAAATGTTTTCAGGAAAAAAAAATAGAAGGAAACTCGTAAACTAAATTTCTAAAAAAAAAATAATGTAATAAAACAGAAAAGTTGAGAGTATTTGTGTGGTAGACCAGATTTTGAGTGTAAGGAGAATGATAATGAACACATGAAGAATGTTTAAGTACGAAATAAAAGCTTTAGTGTTTATTGAATTGTCATTCGGGTTTTGTATAGTTTATTGTATACCTGTACGTTTGTATGATTGTGTTGCCATTATACACGTATTGTGTGATTGTGTTGACGTGATACACGTATTGTATGATTGTGTTGACATTTTACACTGTTGTGTGATTGTGTTGACATGATACACGTATTGTATGATTGTGTTGACATTTTACACTATTGTGTGATTGTGTTGACATGATACACGTATTGTATGATTGTGTTGACATTTTACACGTATTGTATGATTGTGTTGACATTTTACACGTATTGTGTGATTGTGTTGACATTATACACGTATTTTGTGATTGTGTTGACATAATACACGTATTGTATGATTGTGTTGACATAATACACGTATTGTATGATTGTGTTGACATTTTACACGTATTGTGTGATTGTGTTGGCATTATACACGTATTGTGTGATTGTGTTGACATTGTACACGTATTGTATGATTGTGTTGACATAATACACGTATTGTATGATTATGTTGACATAATACACGTATTGTATGATTGTGTTGACATTTTACACTATTGTGTGATTGTGTTGACATGATACACGTATTGTATGATTGTGTTGACATTATACAATACACGTATTGTATGATTGTGTTGACATTATACACGATATTGTATGATTGTGTTGAAATAATACACGTAGGTAAACGTTATGAGAAAAATAAAAAAAAAAATAAAACAACTATAATCAAAAATTAAGATTACATTGAATCTGTAATATGTTTAGTTGATAATGAAGATAAAGTGTGACTCATTGATTACAGCACTGGTTCTCAAAGTGTGAGTCATTGATTACAGCACTGGTTCTCAAAGTGTGAGTCATTGATTACAGCACTGGTTCTCAAATTATCATCTTAATTTAAGGAAGGGATGGGGGGAAGTAGGTATTATTATCAAACTTTAAAAAAAAATATTTAGATATCTTTTTTTAAACAAATAGGTGGCGTACGTAGTGGGATAATTAAAGACTTCAATATCTGTTGTTTTTTTAATTATATAAGTATTTTATTATACTACACATTGTTCAAAGAATTTCACTTGGTTTTTTTTTTTTGTTGTTGATAATATTTGTTTAAAAAATAGCGTATCCGATTAAAAAAAAAAAACATCTGAACTATACACTTTAACGAACACATGCTAAACTTACAACAACATATCTCTTTCCGCTATTTCCCACTTTATATAAAAAATAAATTCAAAAAATTTATTTCCTACGGACTCCATATTGAATCTAATGAACTCGATAGTTTTAAAATATTTTGTTATCATCGAGAATACACTAGTGTTCAAAATGTATAGATAGTTTGGCCTTAAGAGAATACACGAGTGTTCAAATAGTTTGGCCTTAAGAAGTTAGTAATAATTCATTTCCAATTTCCAAAAAGCGTCTTTTGGCGTACATTTTCCACACAATAGTAGAACGTCCAGGCACAGCAAACTAAATAAAAGTATCTAAAAATGACTTTATGACTAAACATGAATTTTAAGTCTCTGAAAAAATACAGCTTGTGAACAACATGAATAGAAGACTATTTTTGACACAAAGAAATTTTATTTTATGGCTGTCTAAAAATTAGATTATTTTTAGAGATCTTAGAAAGCTCTCTGCATGGTATAGGTGGATAAAAAAGATAGACAGAGAGAAATACTAAATGGAATAGATTTCCATATAAATGCTGATTTGTGAGTAAATTCAGTGTGAGTTTAAGAGAGTGTTCACAGAGAATGCTTCGAAGCAGTGAGATAGAAGACACAGAATAAATAATACAAAATAACATTGTCCATTAAATTTGTTAAACAACACATTCACGGCATGTTACATGACAAAAAATAACTGTACAAATATAACAGGGACCTAGCGAGGTATTCAATCTTTTACAACAATTATTACTTGAACACACCCTTTTAAGTACAATAGAAAATCTACAATGTATCATATTTTTATTTTTTGCGATGTGTACAATAATGAGAATATCTACCACTGTACAATAATGAGAATATCTACCACTGTACAATAATGAGAATATCTACCACTGTACAATAATGAGAATATCTACCACTGTACAATAATGAGAATATCTACCACTGTACAATAATGAGAATATCTACCACAAAGCGTCCAAAAAATGTGAGAACCGCTACTCGGTAGCTCATTGAAGTGTGCAGCCACTGTTGTATGCTAATTTTCCACCTTACAGCCAGGACGCAGGTGGGTTGGAGAGTAGGTGGGGGGTTAGGGTGGGGGCGGAGGGGGTAAACATGATAAATGTGAAATACTCCATAGCGCACTTAAGTTTCCAGGTCACCACTTGAAGGTTACATGTATCGTTATAATAAGAATAAAAACTGTAACAGAAAACTTGGAGTGTATCCAAGTCGAATGGACGGCAAACTCTATATTCATCACGTAAATGAAATTGCCCTACATTTCTAGTGATAGTACGATAAAAAAAACTAGTTTTTTGGTAGAAATAGTTTTTTTTTCTGAATATATTGAGGCTACGCTTCTCTTGTTTAACCATCGACACGTGACAAACGCAAAAGAATCAATGCAAATACGAACTGGTTGGATTTCATTAGATTGTCTCTTTATTTGTCTATGTCCTAAAACAAGCTCAGCGTTTAATTTAGTCATGCGTGACAACCTGGGGTAATGTGAAGGCCGCCAGGAGACACAGATTCAGTTATTCTCAGTTTATATGCACCTGTCTTATGATCCACATTTAAATTTTATCTATCCACATTTGGAAAAAAATAAATTTTTAATTGTTGTTTATGGTTTTACTTAGAAAATTCTCATAATATAAAATTAGTTAGTGAGTAACCTGTTACTGATAGATTTGAAATGTACAAAAATGTAAACTGAAATAAATACTGTAAGCCTTCAACTATCTGTCTCTAGAGTGGAAAAAAATGTTTGCCTTTAAATGCTAAAGCCGGATAAAGCGAACAATCTTTAAAATCCTTTTCTCTATCCTCCCCCCCCCCCTTTTTCAATAAAAAAAATCTCGTTTTATTACCAAAAAAAATTTTTTTCTTCCATATTTTATTGCAAATAATCGTGGGTAGTAGAGTAAAAAGAATAATGTACATATAAATACATTTTACTGTAATGATAGTATGTTATCACTTATTTCTTTGGGGAAGAAACTAAATATTTACTTTTCTTAAAGACAACCGTTTGTTGACAGGTGTTGACCTTTATAAAATCTCTCACACATACAGGGAATGTTTCATTAATTTCAATGACAACGGCTACACTTGCCAATGATGTACTCAGAAGGCTACACTGGGCAATGATGTACACAGAAGGCTACACTGGGCAATGATGTACACAGAAGGCTACACTGGCCAATGATGTACTCAGAAGGCTACACTGGCCAAAGTTTTACACAGAAGGCTACAGTGGCCAATGTTGTACACAGAAGGCTACACTGGGCAATGATGTACACAGAAGGCTAATACAATGGTAATCCCTGACAAGAGCCTGTTAACCTCTGCGTGCTACTGAGTCAACTAAATTGTATTTAAATGTTTCGTCGAACTAAGTTGAACATATTATTTAATTCAACATCTGGTGCCTAGTTGACAAAATAATTAGGTTATTTCTGTGTCAAGATGTCACTACTGTTCTTGGAATAGGTGACTAGGTTTTTCTCGGCGGCCCCTGTACAAAAATTTTGCTTTGTATGTACAGCAGCATCACAGGTAGATCAAGATTACAGGTACAACAGTATTACAGGTAGATCAAGATTACAGGTACAACAGTATCACAGGCACAACAATATCAAAGGTACAAAAGTATCATAGCTACAACATAAATATTATGCAACCTTATCACAGATAGTTTTACATCTCAGTTAAAACAGTTTCACATACAACAGTGAAACACCATTATCCTCCCAGCTGCATCAATATAACTGAAATAGGTATATTTTATGTCAGAGCAGGACTATGTGGAGCTATTGTTGTAATATTAATTCATGATCTAACCCAGGGGTGGGCAAACTAAGGCCCTCGGGCCGCATGCGGCCCGTCAAAGTAAATTAAGCGGCCCGTTTGGATGTACAAGCTACGATCCTTTGTCGATGTTAATTCTATTTGTTTGGAGTTTTCGCTATATTTTTTAAATTTTATTCCCACTATTTCATTTGAATCTAGTGATATTAAATCGGTTTTATTGCTCCAGAATATTAGTTAGAGCTGCTTGACCTACAAGCAGATTATGACCTGAAGGAGAAGTTCAAGTCAGTTATTTTGTTGAAATAATTATGAATAGTAAAGTCTTATTACCAAATTAGCAACTGATTAAGTTTGTAATGTGCATGTGTAACAGAGTGTGAATGTGAAATTAAATAACAAATTATTTTCAGTTCATATTTTCACACGTTGTAAATTGTAATTGCAGTAGATAATATATATATATATATATATATATATATATATATATATATATATATATATATATATATGTATGCGGCCCGCCGATAACAATCAAGTTTTCAATGTTTTCAATGTTTGCCCACCCCTGATCTAACCTGACCTGCAGGACGTAGGTCATGGGTTCAAATATCCCATCCAGTCCAGTCACCTTCATGTGTCTCTCTTGGTGACTATCTACTGCACACTCGACTATGGTGGTGATCATAAAAAGGATGCCTCAACAACCGCAGCATTAATGGTATAAATGATGGTATATATGATGGTATATATAACGATATATATGATGGTATATATGAAGGTATATATGATGGTATATATGACGATATATATGATGGTATTATGACAATATATATATGATGGTATATTTGACGGTAAATATGACGATATATATGATGGTAAATATATGATATATAATGGTATATATGATGGTATAAATGATGGTACATATGATGGTATATATATATATATATATTGGTATATATGATGCACTTTGTTTAAAATTTAAATAACGTATTTCAAACATTTAGGTACATCGGTCTTAAGTGGCCCGGGGGGGGGGGCAAAAAACTGATTGCACCCGGGCGGCAGTTAGGCTAGGCGCGGCTCTAAATATATACAATTGTTTCATAGTTGTAACTATACTACATTATTTCGTTTCTTATGTCTTTTCGATTGAGGTTTTAGAAGTTCTAAGATCGAGTGACCCAGACAATGTGACCCAGTAACTTACTTTGTCTGGATCAGTATAAAAAGGTTAAACTATATATAGAACAAAAACTTGGCCTTTACAACATTCAAGAATCTGACATATCACCGACTTCCAAATAATGCAGAACATAGAACAACAATTCTCTTGAAGCGTACATTAAAAAAAAGTCCAGACTTCAGAAAAAAAATTACACACAACAGAGCAGGAAAATGTAAAACACAACAAAGCAGGAAAATGTAAAAAACAACAAAGCAGGAAAATGTAAAACACAACAAAGCAGGAAAATGTAAAACACAACGGAACAAAAGAATCGTAAATCAAATTTCACATTTGCTGTCAGTTATCAAATATCATAACATTTGCTGTCAGTTATCAAATATCATAACATTTGCTATCAGTTATCAAATAATACATTTGCTGTCAATTATCAAATATCACATAAAAAAATGAAAATGACATCAATCAACAATGGCCACTGATGGTTTGCCGTTTTATGTCTAATTTAACCAAAAAGGTTGGTGAAGGGCCATAAAATCGCCTGTGTCAAAGATTCGCAAGCGGCTACCTGGACAACCGTTTTTACCACCGTGCGCACCTCCCCCCCCCCCCCCACCGCTTCAATGTACTTTTGCCTAAGATAGGTTACCATGGTCATCCAGGAAGTGGTATCTGAGGATGTGGTCATCCAGGAAGTGGTACCTGAGGATGTGGTCATCCATGAAGTGGCACCTAAGGATGTGGTCATCCACGACGTGATACCTGATGATGAGGTCATCAAAAACGTAGCGCACGAGAAGGAACTAATCCAAGAAGAGCCGCCCAGCGATCTGAGCCCCTGTGAGATCGATCGGTCTGCAGAATGTCTGAAAACTTGTTGCAGCCGTAGCCCTGATTACCTAGAATGTCCAGACAACCTAACAAATTTCTACACAGCAGAAATGGATGCTAGGGAAAACAATTTAGCCAGCATCAGGCAGGGAAACATGCCATGCAGCAAAAACAACCGGAGAGAGTACAACAAAAACGACGTGAACAAAGAACCGCAACTCAACGAAAGTCGCGGGTGCACTAAAATCCACGACTATGGAGCTGATGCAGGTACCAACGTTTGGTACTGCAACGGCAAAACCCTTACCGGTCTGAATTTCATGCACAACCTGTCGAACTCCAAGAGCAGGATGACCATGTGGCGACCCTGCACAATACGACTATCCACCTACGGGAGATAACAATTTCCGGCAGAATTATCTTTGTGAGTGGACAGGCCATCTACCCTGAGCCTGGCCGCAAGGACCCAAACGTGAGCAAATTGTGGTGCCTGCAGCAGGAGGCCACGCAGCCCCCGATAAACGAGAAATCCATCTCTCCATTTGAGATATATCCAGGTCTGTACCAGAGATGAGCGGACAGCGGACGCGTCCGCTTGCGGACACAGATCCGCAGTCTTTTCCGAATCCACGGACTGACAGCGGACGCTTCGTATGGTTAAGTTGTGGACTCGCGGACTGACGCCGACCCTCGCGCCCTTGCCTATAATAATTTAGTTTTAATAGATGCTTTACTTAGTCGTAAACTTTTGCCTCTGAATCTGAAAATAAATCAATAAATAAAAGTGGCTTTTTGAAGAATAAAAAACAGGAAGGGGGGATATTAAACAGGGATGATAACATTAATGTTAAAACATCTAAAAAAATTTCAAGTCATTTAAACAGCTAAATTTCAGCAATGCGGACGCGCGGACTGACTGCAAACCAATGTTGTAAGATTCTGCGGACGCGGATCACTGATAGAAATCCATGGACGGACGCGGGCGCTAAATTTCAAGATCCGCACACCTCTGGTCTGTACCCTGTATGGACCAACGATCATGAAGGTGTCATCTCGGTTTATTAGCCTTCTACTTTAAGAAACATCAAGATAATACAGCATCTTGAGAAAATGGCAGATGACCCCCCCACCCCAAAAAAAAAAACGACTGGGATAAGTACATAGGCCATCAATGTTGTTAATCGATCGGGATCTTCGATTACCGTACGACCTTCTGTTCGGGCTCCCAGAAGACACCCCACCCCAGCCACAAAGACTGATTACGCTGATAATCTAAAGTCTCAACTGGAGCTAATTTGTTCCTCCATGAGGAAAAAGATTCCACTAGTCAGTGACGCCTAGAAGACCATATTTTATGAAGACCAAATTCTTTGGTGCAGATGGATCAGATTTAAGATGGGGCAGTGTTATAAATCTTTCATTGCCCTCGGAAGTATCTGGGAATTTCCTATATCAGCGCACCAGAGAATTTGTAATTAATTGCACGCAGTGACGGTTTGAGTGTGATGACGTAATAACAGCAGAGAAAGAAGAGAGAGTAACGAAGCCGGCAATAACAGTGGCCATAGTTTATATCTATGACAGTGGCCATAGTTTATATCTATGACATTGGCCATAGTTTATATCTATGACAGTGGCCATAGTTTATATCTATGACATTGGCCATAGTTTATATCTATGACAGTGGCCATAGTTTATATCTATGACAGTGGACATAGTTTATATCTATGACAGTGGCCATAGTTTATATCTATGACAGTGGCCATAGTTTATATCAATGACAGTGGCCATAGTTTATATCTATGACAGTGGCCATAGTTTATATCTATGACAGTGGACATAGTTTATATCTATGACAGTGGCCATAGTTTATATCTATGACAGTGGCCATAGTTTATATCTATGACAGTGGCCATAGTTTATATCTATGACAGTGGCCATAGTTTATATCTATGACAGTGGCCATAGTTTATATCTATGACAGTGACCATTATTGTGGTTTATTGTTTATAATCATTGAATGATATTTTGTTGAATCTACTTCTGTGTGTCAGGTATTGAACTGTGAGAGCATTTAACAAACGCAGTTGTAATCCGACCAGCAAACAGGAATTTTTTTTCCCGCCGACCAGCATAGATGTGCGCATGCGCGACTTTTTTTAGATATTGCGCATGCGCGACTAGATGGACTCCGTATTATTTTTTTCGGGATCCAGCTATAGATATTGCGCCTAACCCTATTCCTAACCCTAACCCTAACCCTATTCCTAACCCTATTCCTAACCCTAACCCTAGCCCCTAACCCTAAACCTAGCCCTAGCCCTAACCCTAACCCTAGCCCCGAAAACAAAAAATATGCAATAATATGCAGTCCGAGTCCGTTTAGTCGCGCATGCGCACATCTATTCCTGTTCGGCGGAAAAAAAAATATTATTCCAGTTTGCTGGTCGAGTAACATTTGCGTTTAACAAAACGTACAATTAGTATTTCAACCACCGTGTCCTTACACATTTTTGGTTTTTACTTACTATAAACAATTGGCGGCTTATACTAAACGCGTCTTGGTGGTAACCAAATTTAATGTTCATTTTCAGTAGGCCTACACATTTTCTAACCTCCCTGGCTGTTCAAGGGATGTTATTATTTCTGAAAACTACTTCTAGGTTCAAAACTTCAGGCTCATTTAAACTAGAAACATTCAACTAAACTTTTTTTTTATTACATTCAAATTGTAAGACATTTCAGACTCTACCACTTCAGACCTGCCTTCAAAACATCTCCTTTCTTGTCAATACAAAATTGTGCTGATCGTATTCGTAACACGCACAAACCAATATGGCAACATGTCATTTTAACAACAACTAGTGGTAACATTTCTGCTTGAAAACAAATATTTCAGTCCAGACGTTCTTACTGGATTGTAACATGTTTGTCCTATTTAAACTAGCTGAAAGCTAGGTCCTCTGAAAAGTTCACTATGGAAAGAAAAAAGGAAAGGGGGTGGGGGGTGGAGGGGAGAGGCAGTTTGTTGCCGTTTATAAAATCTAGGTCACTCTTAACACTTGCAAAATAAAACATGCCCAGTACTTTTGTACTTTAACATGTCTGTTCTGATGGAGTTTGTTTGTTGTTGATGGAGTTTGTTGTTGATGGAGTTTGTTTGTTGTTGATGGAGTTTGTCTGTTGTTGATGGAGTTTGTCTGTTGTTGATGGAGTTTGTCTGTTGTCAACTGCGGATTCATTTCACTGCCTTTTTTTTATCTTATGTTTGTTTTCTAAGGATAAAGTTCCCGTGACAGGCCGTCATAACGTATTGACCAGCTAGGGAACATGTACAGGGAACCTCAACAGGGGTGACCTTTTAATGTAGAAATTATCTCCCGCACCCCTTCCCCACCCCCTGCCAATTGATCATGCGCATTTCACTCTATTTAGCGGTTTTCGTACTACAATACAATGGTCAGTTCAAAGGCTCGAAATACAGGTTAAGTCGACTATGTCATATCAAAAAGTTAAGAAAAGTTCCAATATTTAAATCAAAATAAAGTCTAGAGTTGTAAATCTTATTTCGTCACGTCTTGAACCTGGGTTGTTATCATGTGATATTGTTGTACCTGTAATATGAATGTACATGTAATATTGTTGTACCTGTAATATTGATGTCATGTACTCTGTGTTATGTGGGCAGGGAGATTGTGGCTTCCTTCACGTAATGGTCGTTTGTCTTGGAGTACAAGGGAGTATATCATCTAGTGGTTTGATTACAATATTTACATTTCACAGATCAGGTTCAGCCTGTGTCTATAAATAGATCAAACAACACCGAAACTTTAACTACCACAACAAGATTATTAAATGGAGATAGTCGTCCAACTGTCACACTGATACTACACGTCAGCAATTTGTCATCATTTCATACGTTCACAGGTGAGTCTATAACATGGGCCCAATGAGTCTATAGCATGGACTCAATGAGTCTATAACATGGACCCAATGAGTCTATAACATGGATTCAGCGAGTCTATAACATGACTCAATGAGTCTAACTTTTAACTACCAGTTCGCACCTCACAATTGCAAAGATACTATTTTAAAATAATTTAACAAATTAATAATATAATAAATTAATAATAAATGTTAAAATACAAGAAAAGTAATAATTTTCCCCACGGTGAAAAAGGTGCCGGTACGCCGTACCTGTGCGTACCGGTACAAAAAAGCACTGTATATATATCAGCATGGTGTAGCTCGATCTACTTGCTATTGGTTGCGGGTTCAACTCCTAGAGTGTCCAGTCACCTATGTTTCCCGTGTTGACTCCATGGACATTACACCACTGACTATGGATGGGATGAAAGAAATAAATGAAAACAATGGTGAATGGTGGTTCATAATATCTAAGAGTTTCAATAGTTTCACTTTCGGTGGCTGGCTTTGTGTCTGTGTCCTCAAATCTTGTAACTCACTCTTGAACATGCTCTAATTTAGTGAGAAGGGTCTAAATATGCACGTGTGCACATTCTACAAGACAATACACGATGTTCATAATTTCGACACAACGAATTAAAATATTGTAGAATTATGAAGCCAACAACTTGTAGTAGTGGTCATAATGGGAAAAAATTCAACTTGCGGTTATCATGTAAGCTTATATTAAAATACAATAAAAAGTAAAAGTAAATTCATTATATCAAATAAATATGTATACAAATAATAAATTTGCTATATTTTTGACACTTTGACATCACCCTATTTGCACTCCTTGATCTAGTTGTAATGGTAATCACTATGGTAGTTTCTATAGTGTACAATTATTAAATGGTGTGAATCAGTGTTTTATGTTGAGTCTTTCTCTAAACATGTAGTACTTTGTCAAGACTCAATGAGTTCTAAATCTTATTTCTTCATGTCATCAGCTTGCACTGTTTGCCATTGTGTGCCTGACAAATCTGTATTTTTAGCCCTAGTTAAAAATGGTATACTGGTGCCCGGACTGGTAGGGGTTTTTGGTTTACGCGTTTAATAATTTTAGATTTAAACAACTGATCTGACTGACGTTGGCCTAATGTGAACTGCCAGACAATGGACCTTTATCTGATTGTTTTTGTCACACGACTTACATTTTCACAAGTCATTCGATTGCAAAGTCATTTTATCTCAAAGTACTGCAACAGCACATCACGTGTTTATTATCTTGTCTGCACGTGTGTGTGTGTCAGTGTGTGTGTGTGTCAGTGTGTGTGTGTGTGTCAGTCTGTGCTTTAGTCTGATTCTATTTCAGGTTTCGTCATTTTTTTTTTAAAGTAATTACCTGGAGATTGTCACAACATGGCAATATTAGGTCGCATTAATCTGCGAACTGTTTACATCGACACATTTTAGAGGTCAGCTCAAGTCAGCTGGTAGTTACTTCTGATTCCGCGACGTAATACAAGGACAGGGGACAAACTGAGACAGGTCCACGCAGATAAATGTGGCTTTACGTGGTGGGACTGGTATGCGGGTCGTTGGGAAAGTATGCAGGGCCTTTATTTTATTAGCTTGTGACAAAATAATGTCCTATCGCAGGGCCCACTATTGGTGCACATGTCCTTTAGCTTAATCCCTGGCTAACATCCTCAAAGGCCTACCAATGGTGCACAGGCCCTTGAGCTTAATCCCTGGCTAACATCCTCAAAGGCATACCAATGGTGCACAGGCCCTTGACTTAATCCCTGGCTAACATCCTCAAAGGCCTACCAATGGTGCACAGGCCCTTGAGCTTAATCTCTGGCTAACATCCATCAAGGCCCTACATTGGTGCACAGGCTCTGGAGCTTAATCTCTGGCTAACATCTACCAAGGCCCACCATTGGTGCACATGCCCTTGAGCTTAATCCCTGGCTAACATCCACCAAGGCAGCTGATGTCGTCAACAAACACCCTACATTTTGACACATACAAATGTAGAATGGAGCTCAAACTAAACGCACATGTTAAATTTAAGCAAGTTAAGTTAGTAAAGTGGTGACCTAATGGGTGACTATCAAGAGGAACATATGTCCACTGCTCTAACGTTTGTTTTTAAAGTTATACAATTGTATTCATCTAAATAGAACAAGGGACGGGGGAAATAGCCGATGAAGTCTTTCGGCCAATGCAGGTTAATAGTTCAAATAACAGTTGCACATAAGCGGATACGAGTAAATATTGTAATCTTTTAAATGGAATATCGAAATAAATTTGAAGAAATTTAAACAATAAATGTCTGTGGTAATCTAAACAATAAATGCATGTAGTAATCTAAACAATAAATGTCTGTGGTAATTTAAACAATAAATGTCTGTGGTAATCTAAACAATAAATGTATGTGGTAATCTAAACAATAAATGTCTGTGGTAATCTAAACAATAAATGTCTGTGGTAATTTAAACATTAAATGTCTGTGGTAATCTAAACAATAAATGCATGTAGTAATCTAAACAATAAATGTCTGTGGTAATTTAAACAATAAATGTCTGTGGTAATCTAAACAATAAATGTATGTGGTAATCTAAACAATAAATGTCTGTGGTAATTTAAGCAATAAATGTCTGTGGTAATCTAAACAATAAATGTCTGTGGTAATCTAAACAATAAATGTCTGTGGTAATCTAAACAATAAATGTCTGTGGTAATTTAAACATTAAATGTCTGTGGTAATCTAAACAATAAATGCATGTAGTAATCTAAACAATAAATGTCTGTGGTAATTTAAACAATAAATGTCTGTGGTAATCTAAACAATAATGTATGTGGTAATTCTAAACAATAAATGCATGTAAGTAATCTAAACAATAAATGTCTGTGGTAATTTAAACAATAATCATGTCTGTGGTAATTTAAACATTAAATGTCTTTGGTAATCTAAACAATAAATGCATGTAGTAATCTAGTCAATAAATATTGTGGTAATTAAACAATAAATGTCTGTGGTAATCTAAACAATAAATGTATGTGGTAATCTAAACAATAAATGCATGTAGTAATCTAAACAATAAATGTCTGTGGTAATTTAAACAATAAATGTCTGTGGTAATCTAAACAATAAATGTCTGTGATAATCTAAACAATAAATGTATGTGGTAATCTAAACAATAAATGCATGTAGTAATCTAAACAATAAATGTCTGTGGTAATTTAAACAATAAATGGCTGTGGTAATCTAAACAATAAATGTCTGTGGTAATTTAAACATTAAATGTCTTTGGTAATCTAAACAATAAATGCATGTAGTAATCTAAACAATAAATGTCTGTGGTAATTTAAACAATAAATGTCTGTGGTAATCTAAACAATAAATGTATGTGGTAATCTAAACAATAAATGCATGTAGTAATCTAAACAATAAATGTCTGTGGTAATTTAAACAATAAATGTCTGTGGTAATCTAAACAATAAATGTCTGTGGTAATTTAAACATTAAATGTCTTTGGTAATCTAAACAATAAATGCATGTAGTTATCTAAACAATAAATGTCTGTGGTAATTTAAACAATAAATGTCTGTGGTAATCTAAACAATAAATGTATGTGGTAATCTAAACAATAAATGTCTGTGGTAATTTAAACAATAAATGTCTGTGGTAATCTAAACAATAAATGTCTGTGGTAATTTAAACAATAAATGTCTGTGGTAATCTAAACAATAAATGCATGTAGTAATCTAAACAATAAATGTCTGTGGTAATTTAAACAATAAATGTCTGTGGTAATCTAAACAATAAATGTATGTGGTAATCTAAACAATAAATGTCTGTGGTAATTTAAGCAATAAATGTCTGTGGTAATCTAAACAATAAATGTCTGTGGTAATCTAAACAATAAATGTCTGTGGTAATCTAAACAATAAATGTCTGTGGTAATTTAAACATTAAATGTCTGTGGTAATCTAAACAATAAATGCATGTAGTAATCTAAACAATAAATGTCTGTGGTAATTTAAACAATAAATGTCTGTGGTAATCTAAACAATAAATGTATGTGGTAATCTAAACAATAAATGCATGTAGTAATCTAAACAATAAATGTCTGTGGTAATTTAAACAATAAATGTCTGTGGTAATTTAAACATTAAATGTCTTTGGTAATCTAAACAATAAATGCATGTAGTAATCTAAACAATAAATGTCTGTGGTAATTTAAACAATAAATGTCTGTGGTAATCTAAACAATAAATGTATGTGGTAATCTAAACAATAAATGCATGTAGTAATCTAAACAATAAATGTCTGTGGTAATTTAAACAATAAATGTCTGTGGTAATCTAAACAATAAATGTCTGTGATAATCTAAACAATAAATGTATGTGGTAATCTAAACAATAAATGCATGTAGTAATCTAAACAATAAATGTCTGTGGTAATTTAAACAATAAATGGCTGTGGTAATCTAAACAATAAATGTCTGTGGTAATCTAAACAATAAATGTCTGTGGTAATTTAAACAATAAATGTCTGTGGTAATCTAAACAATAAATGTATGTGGTAATCTAAACAATAAATGCATGTAGTAATCTAAACAATAAATGTCTGTGGTAATTTAAACAATAAATGTCTGTGGTAATTTAATCAATAAATGTCTGTGGTATTCTAAACAATAAATGTATGTGGTAATCTAAACAATAAATGTATGGTGGTAATCTAAACAATAAATGTCTGTGGTAATTTAAACAATAAATGTCTGTGGTAATTTAAACAACAAATGTCTGTGGTAATATAAACAACAAATGTCTGTGGTAATTATATTATTATCTATATCTGAAATGCTTTTTCGTAGTCTTGTTGGTCGAAAAAAAATAACATTTGGACAACGTAATAGTAATATCAAAGAAACAATGTCAAAGAACAGATCTCAATGATATATTTATTATAGTAACAAATAGCAAAGAACTGTATAATAAAGAACTATATATATCTAAGAAACAGATATCTAAACAAGACCATAAACAACTACCAGGTTTGTGTGTGTGTGTGTGTGTGTTAACAGCAAGAGTATTTGTAAGTTGAGTTGTTTTTTTTAGAGCTTTTTCGAAAAAATTTGCTCTATTGTCCCCGTTTTATCTGTCTGTCTGTCTGTCCGTCATCACCCTAGATCTCAACAACCATAAGTCCTAGACCCATGATGTATATATCATTTTGTAGGTCTTTGCCTGCCATGTGTGCATCAAAAGTTCATTTCGCGATCTGACCTCTGAGGGCTGGACATCAGTGTTTTTACCATTTTTTACTATATAAGCTATATTAATAATTATGTCATTTTCATGGCCCCAATCTACACCTTATACGTTCAATAACCCATTCATTTGGTGCGAAATACTGCAGCACGTAGTTTCACCAAGATTGACGTCACACGTGTTATGCGCAGTAGAGTATTTTTTCTTCAGCCACAATAATTTTATTTTCGAAAAATACTTAAGAAACTCGTCAAATCATAACGAAATAGTAAGAATATTGCATTGTCATTGGGTTGTGAGCTATACTGAAAGTATCAGAGCTATATCTTTTCGGAAAGTGGTCTAAAATTGGTGCCGAATTCCATTACTGTGTACTTTATTTAGCACCAGTAATTTCCCTTGATTTAGACAAGATTATGACCTATTCGCCAGACATATTTAATTTTTATTTATTAAGAAACTCATCAAATGAAATAGTAAGCTTGAGTTCTGAGTTTAATTAAAAGTATCAGAGCTATGCAACAATTGACGGAGTTTTCCGACGATTAAATGACTACAATTTAGAGTGTTTCAATTATGAGTCCTATTTCAGTGACCACAAACCACTTGTAGTTAGATTTGAGATAAATATTTACTGAAAGCAAACATACGTACTGATACATAACACGAAAATGCGCTAACACGTCCTGTGTCCAGAATAGAACAGGCTTAATTGCTTGTTTTTACGTGAGTGTATTCTGTGTATTAGTGTCATATTTATCTTTGTGCTTCTAATCTTCAAGTATTTATGTGTATAATTTTCAATTAGAAAAGTACGGCTAACGGGCCAAGTACCACCCGTTTGGATGTCTGGTCGGGCCGGCGACAAAAAACGTTCTGGTTTATGACGTTACATTTTAATTTATATTGGATCAACTACTCCAACTGATTTAAGTGCGGGCCATCTGTCAAATATTACAGAACCCATTGTGACCCGCGATTCAAAAAGATTAAAAGATACCCAACTCTTGTTGATCTCAATATACGAAAACTATACTTCAACGTAGGATCCCAACGGCAATTCAACATCAAGATTATTCCAGATATGAGCCAACAAAATCTATATATATATATACTAGTTGCAAGTACCCGGCTTTGCCCGGGTTTAAAAGGTTTTCTGTTTACCTTCTGTTTTCTCCATACCCCGTCTCTCCCTTCCTCTCTCTCTCCCTCCCTCCCTCTCCCTCCCTCACTCCATTTCTCCCTCCCTCCTTCTCCCTCCCTCTCTCTCCCATTTCTCTCCCTCCCACCCTCCCTCTCCCCTAATATCTAGAATTAAATAATGAAAAAAAGTCGTCCAAGAAACATCTGGAAGCGCGACTTCGAAGATAGAATATATTTCAGCTGGGGAATCCTGGAATCAGCTAGAGTGGATGGGTCAGAATGAAGTCACTGGAATCTGTTGTCAAGTGGCCCATAGAGAACTGCTGTCAAGTGGCCCATACATAACTGTTGTCAAGTGGTCCATACATAACTGTTGTCAAGTGGCCCATAGAGAACTGTTGTCAAGTGGTCCATACATAACTGTTGTCAAGTGGCCCATACAGAGCTGTTGTCAAGTGGCCCATAGAGAACTGTTGTCAAGTGGCCCATACATAACTGTTGTCAAGTGGCCCATACAGAACTGTTGTCAAGTGGCCCATACAGAACTGTTGACAAGTGGCCCATACAATGAATGACTGACATAAGTAAGTAATCAAAACATATGTCTGAAGGAAGTAAACATGTATAGATTTATCAGACTGCATTTTTTTTATTACCAGATTAACTGGCGTGACTCGGCTGGTAAAGGAAGGCGGAATGTGCGGTCCCCCCCCCTTCCCAAAGAAACTTAATTTGTCTGCAGCCAGGGGAGTCATGTTCAACACTGTAATAACTTTTGGCATGCGAATGAATGAATGGCCATTTCAACGTCCGTCCTTGGCGCTACCAATTTTTTTTTACGCCACTGCATAGTTGTCTCAAATTGACCTAAATCTGGATCTGGATATAAATTATCTAAGTTATAAGACCCCCCCCCCCCGATTTATGTACATACCAGCACCGACTTGAAGGTAGAGTCAATGGATCTATAAGAATGATTTTTTCCCCCAAAAAAATGTTACACAAACCGCTTTCTTTCCCTCATGATTTTTTAGGGTGGGTGGTGGATTGGGGGTGAAGGGGTTAAGTGTCAATTATCGAGGTCAAGGTTGTTTGATTGTTAAACTCAGATATGTACCACTATGGGAAAAGCCCAAAACACTCCACACCCCTGTACTCCTCCTCCCCCCTCCCCAACTAGATTGGTGTGGCTCTGAATAAAAGGTTTTAAAAATGTACTTACCTGGGCCATAGTTCAAACTTAATATAAAGTAAACGTTTGGTAGAGAACCTTTTGATGGACAGGTAAACTAGACGACCAACTAGAGCGTAGGGACCCCTTATATATTCATTCAGATTCAATCTGAAGTTAGGTCGGCCGAACTGGTACTTTTGCCAGGGTCCCCAAACATCTAAAAAAAAAAGACTTCACCTAGGGCTTGCAAACCTCTTTACAGCCCCGAAAATATCTAGAAATCTTTGCCTTGGGCCTGCAAACATCTCAAAAATCAAGTCCACTCAGCTTTAAATGGGTACCTGCAGTGGCGTAGTGAGGGGGCAAGGGGCATCATGCTACGGGAGCTACTAACAAAGGAGCGCCAAATAATATTATATGGTTTACGAATGGTGGGGGGGGGGGCGCTAAGAAGGTATTGTGCCCCGGGCGCGAGTTAAGCTCGCCACGCCACTGGGTACCTGATTTATGTTGGGGAAGTAAAGGCGGCTCGACGTTGTGCTTAATTTCTTGGAAGCACCTTAAATAGTATAAGGGGACGGGTGGTCGTGCACAATATGTACACTATAAAGTATACACACTGTGTAGTATACACACATTGCAGTATACACACTATAAAGTATACAAACTATAGAGTATACACATTCTGGTATACAAACTATACATTATACAAACTATACATATACCAACTATACAGTGTACACACAATACAGTTTACATGTTATACAGTACACACAATATGCATATTTTCGTCATCAAATCGCTTCCGCATTCGCTTGAGTTCTTTTAGCTTCACGATTCCAAGATCTTTACCCTGACCTTTGCTGTTACAACCTCGATGATTGTAATTATGACAGTACTTAATGAGACAGCTTAATGATGGTGGACATCTGTATTCTTGGCCCCTGTATGCAAGGCCGTTCTATAACAACCACGGATAATGAGGGTCCCTGCTGAAATTTTCATTTTATCATACAAGTATAGAATTTTAAAATTTAATGTGCTGCTATTAATAAAAAACAAACTTGATAACCATCTGACAACTCAAGAAGTATTTACTAGTTTTAAAAGAAATGCCATAGACGACTTAAATGTTCTTGACTTGACCTAATTGCTTGAACCCCAAAGAGCCTCTGCAACATGGGCGCAACCGATGTACGGGTCGTGCGGGTCCGGACCCTACCAAAAATCAAGCCACTACCAAAATTTGGGGGGCAGACATAACAATTTTCATCTTACCTAATATTTTGGACCCTACCAACTTCAACATACTGGTTGCGCCCCTGCTCTGCAACCACTCTCCAGCGCACTTTGTTTTGGGAGGCCTGTTTCAATTCCCCCCTATGTCTGTTTGCAGATTTTCATCTCCTGCTCGCAAGACCTTCTCCAAATGGTCTTTGGGTGGCCAGGCCAACCTTTCTCTGTCAGGTCTATATTGGTTTACAGTCATGCTCGACACAAACAAGGCAAATCTTAGAACTGTTGAAGGCGTCCTCGGATTACAACGACTGAATACAAATTAATTTAGAAAACTAAGATTTGAAAGCTGGGGTCGCCATTACAGAGTTTTTATTTAGGGCCTCCACATACACAAACCCGAACAGCCCGTAAGGCTTTATTGACAATACTAGTGGAAAGGCTTTATTGACAATACTAGTGGAAAAGCTTTCTGAAACTGGCTGAACGAAATCCGACAGATGTGATAACAAAGAAATATACGACATACTGCAATAGAAAACAACACGTGGCCTTTATTGACAATACTAGTGGAAAGGCTTTCTGAAACTGGCTGAACGAAATCCGACAGATGTGATAACAAAGAAATATACGACATACTGCAATAGAAAAGAACACGTGGCCTTTATTGACAATACTAGTGGAAAGGCTTTCTGAAACTGGCTGAACGAAATCCGACAGATGTGATAACAAAGAAATATACGACATACTGCAATAGAAAAGAACACGTGGCCTTTATTGCCACGAACAGAATGCGATACGAGAACTACCTGCGAGGAAGAAACATGGTTACAACGCATACACCGCATACACCGCACGATATGAAAACTGACTGATGGGGACACACGGGTTAGACGATTATGTATTTAAGGATTAAATCATTTGATTAAAAAAATACCCAGGGCTCGTGACGACATAAAGACGGGTCTGATTCTATCTAACATAAATGTGAATGAAAACAAAAATACCATAAAATTCCTTTGTGAAAGCTGTTGTAAATAAAACAGTTAGAACCCGGGAGGGGGGGGGGTCATTTCGTGAGACAGGTTCGTCTAGGTCAGCAAATGATCGGGCTCCGGCCCAGGTTAAAACGACATTTTTTCTACTTCGGATAAAATACACGGGAGATAATAACATTTTTCTAGTTGTTGTAACTGATATCAGTTATTCCTCCTTATATATATATATATATATGTCGAGTTTTTATTTGCCAAAACGATCTTAAATATTTCCAAATAACTTTACTGTAAATAATGTTATCATTAAAATACCTTTTACATTTAATTTCAATCAATATTTAAATTATTCAAGATATTCACAGTAGTTAAAAATGAACTACAACACAGTTCGCTGCCATTTGATGTCCACTTCCATGAATTATTTTGAAACGTGTTATTCTCTTCTAAACAAAAACTGGTCTTTTAATTTAGGAAGTTTTTTTTCCCTTTATTTATCCCCCCTTGCTTTCTATTAATACATCTTTCTCTGCTTCACTTTTTGTAGTTGAGATAAGTAACAACAATGATGTTAAGCACAGCACACACATAACAATGACATTTTTTGAGTCAACATTTTCTACAGTACAGTCAACAATGTCATGTATGCTATAAAATTAAAAAAAAAGTATGAACATTGACATAATGTTCACCCGGCAAAATTCCCATTGACACAATGTTCACCCGGAAAAATTCGCATTGACACAATGTTCACCCGAAAAAATTCGCATTAACACAATGTTCACCCGGAAAAATTCGCATTAACACAATGTTCACCCGGAAAAATTCCCATTGACACAATGTTCACCCGGAAAAATTCCCATTGACACAATGTTCACCCGGAAAAATTCGCATTGACACAATGTTCACCCGGGAAAATTCGCATTGACACAATGTTCACCCGGAAAAATTCGCATGGTTCTCACCTATTTTTTCTACGCTGAGAAGTAGGTGTCTTATCTGTCAACTTGTGTCAAGTTATTTGATACCATTGTAAGACCTAGTATTTGAGAGTTTTTTTTTTTTTTTACAAAAATCAAATCATATAATTTTTTAAACTCTTCATCAATACTTTATTTCTTAACTGAATCTATAACTAAATCAATCAGTGCACTGACACTCAGTAAATCCATTGACTTTGGACTGTAATAGATTGTTTGGACTTTTGAAAAGAGTCAATAATGTGGAAACCAAGTTTGCCGTAAATCTGAAATCCGGTGTATCAAAGTTGGCTTTTAGTCCGATGGCTAGCACGGGAATGTCAGCATCATGAGATTTGGAGCAATGATTTAAAAGATCATTAATCGATTCATAATAGTTTAAAATTGTTCGTGTAGTCAGAAGATGACCTGTCCATCGTTGTTCAAACAGACGTTTCAATTTGTCATATATAGCTGCGACGATTAAACATTTTCATATTTATGATTTTTTTTTATTTATGCAACATACAATATTGATTTACATGACAACATGCCAGAGTCAGTCTGAAATTGAGAGGTTTCTCAACTGTTTCTGAAATCTTTATTAATGAACTCTCAATTCTAAATCCAAACTTCCAAAATGTTACTAAGTAGAGCAAAAAAAAGCAAAAGGGGCTGCACTCTATGAAGAACATCCAGAGCTTTTCATGTTAAACTTCATTTATTATTTACTGTGTCTTTTATATTGACAGAATGTAGCATCTGAATAGTTATTTTTTTTTATTTTACTAACAAATACGTGTTTTTGATTTGTATTTCGGAGTTTTAAGAACGAATTATTACATTTAGATTCAGTTATAATAAAATTATTGTTTTGTTTTTAGTCGTTTGCGGTTGTTGTTGATATTTAGGGACGAATCATGGACGAAAACTGAAGCGTGGCTGTATCAGGTACATTATGTTCAAGAGTACTGTAGCAGTATTGACATGCTGGGAAGGCGGTGTGCATTGCCTTGTCTACAAGAAAACTGCGTGACGACAGAAGTAAATATTGGGTCTAGGGCAGTGGTAGGGGTACCTATGGCACGCGCACTCAGAGACTCACCAGTTGGCAGCGACTACAACATCACTTCCATTCATTTTAATTCGAGTGATGCATTGTTATAACAAGTGGTGTTTTGGTTGAATTTTTGGGCACGCGGCAGAGGCGTAACTAGGAAGGGGGGGTCCAAATTCGAAAGTCCCCCACCGGGCCCCGGCTTGAGGGGGGCCCAAAAATTTTTACATTAAATATTAAGTACATTATCTCTTGTCATGGTGTCGAATGTTAAAAATGCAGGCCCCTCCCCTAAGAGGCCAAGTTCCCCGGGCCCCAAAATCCCTAGGTTCGGCACTGGCACGCGGCCCCAAAAAGGTTCGCCGCCACTGGTCTTGGGGATTTAAGCCATAGAACTTCACAAGTGCAGTCCGGAATGCAAATACATACAGTACACAGTACACACACACATTTAGGTATCCTACGACCCATCAGCTTTACAGGGCAGTAAACACACGGAATGAAATATTGCTCACGTCTGGAAGAATGAGTGGCAACTTTACTGACAGGTCTATTTGGTCTGTTATCTTCAACACATGCTGGAAACAAGAATTTCTTTTTTTTCCCACATAGTGCTCTCTGTTCATGGGAAGGGGAGTCACTCGTCCAGTGGGAAAAAAAATACACTACTCGTGTAGACAGTTTGCCAGCAAATTAAAATCATTGATCAGTTGTTTCCCTTGCCCCATAGCGATGAGACCCGTGTACTCCAGCATCTTATTTCTTACCATAGAATTGTATTCTCTCCTTCACTCCCTTCTAACCCCTATACCTTTCAATTTCTCCACCCTCTAATTCATCTCTCTCTCTCTCCCACCCACCCACCCACCTCCTCTTTCTCTCCTAACTCTGTTTATTCTCGAGTGTAAAAAAAAAAAACAACCTGTTTAATGAAATATAGATTTTTATTTAAAAGGTTTGTTTGCTCAGAGAGTACTAGTTATCAAAGGCCCGGTACCCGGACCGGCGAGTAGGCACACAGTTAGATGGTGATATATATTTTAGCGCGTTAACAATCAGTCTATATACTTGCAGTGGCACCAAGGACATGAACAGATTATTGTAGCCAAAATACATTTGAGAATAGGGACACCTAATAATAATCAAATAAAGTTCATATGTTAAATAGTTCCTCCCAAAGAAAATAATCCTCACTATGGTTAAACATAAACAACAACTCTTAAAATCATATTCCTTCATAATACTTTAATAGACTCCTTTCCAAACAGTTATTCATTTAATGTTTTATGATGTTCAACATGGCGTATTTAAAAAAAAAGAGAGACGTGAGATGTTTAACAGGTGGTTTATTTACTGTTATACACATTGTTTCATAGTACAATTAACTAAGAAAAATTGCCGACCCGGCAGTGCAGAACCTAGGGATTTAGGGGCCCGGTGGGCTTGGCCTCTTTGGGGGCTGCCCCTGCATTTTGACATGAGATAATTTTTTGACGCTTCTCAAGCTTGGTTCCGAGAAGAAAGAATCGTTGTGTAGCTTTTAGCTGACCTTCAATTAAAAACATAGTATTCCATCAATGCAGTTGAGGCCGCAGACGCAGAAAACATTAGGCCTCTTAAGAAAGAAAGACATATCAAAGCTTTCAACATTATAGTTCTGTGAAGCCAATGCCGAACCAAGGGATTTTAGGCATCTTCGGGAGCCACTGCATTTTAACATGAGATCATGTACTTAATATTTAGTTTAAAAAATATTTTGGGGGCCCTCCTCAAACTGGGCCCCCTCCATACACTCTCTATGTGAAGCCCCATCATAAATGGGTTAGTTTGCATTGTAAACATTGTGTACGGCGCTACTCAATCTCAACCTTTATTCAATTCATTCATGTGACCTAATAGTCAAAAAATGAAAAAAAAAATGTGACGTATTTTAGGTTAGTAATAAAGGGAAATAATTGTACATTAGAAATAGACATATTTTAGAAATAAAAACAATTTAAACAATATAAATATTACATTATATTAAGGTATCCATAATTTTGGTTTAAAATTTAGATTGTGGAACATAACACAGAATATTAATTGAACGATTTCTGTAAATATTTTTTTTATTATCGCTTCTCATTTAATAACAAATTGAACACCATAGATTTATTACGATACTGTGAGATATACATAGGCATATGAAAATTCGTTTGGTTTGGATTAGTTTAGGAGAAAATCACAGAATATTTGGCATGATTTAGAGTTACCGCTCCTTTGGCAATGATTGAGGCAGTCGATAACAGTATTACATTGTGATTGACATTTGGCATTCATGATCTTACCTGCCGTATGTAAGTGTACGGTGTTTTTTCCCCTCGTCACTAAACATATTGCTGGTCCAATGTCATTTCTGGCAGCCATGTAGGAGACAATTCTTGGCTGGCCAGTATCATGCATGTTAAGAAGAAAACAGTAAATGTTTCTGCCATCTTTGAATTGTTTATGCCGCCATGACAGACGGAAGTCGCGATGACAGACGGAAGTAGCGATGACAGACGGAAACCGGAACACATGATGTAAAATTTGTATTATAGATTTGACAATGATTCTAACTAAACAGAGCGGCTTGTTTTACTTAGGATGTCAGGTCTCAAACAAGTTTAATTTGGTTTTACCAGCCACAAGATTGAACCAAGATGAAAGACAATACTTAGCAACAGACGGAGCATCCTTTTATATTATTGCTAACACTAGTGCGAACGAAATCCTAGGTATTGTAGAACAGTGGTCCCCAACCCCCGGGTTGGTCCGTGGATCGAATAGTAATGGGCAGCAAACGAAGAATTCAATCAACGCCCATCCCCCTTTCCCTAGTGGGCCGCGGTGAAATTATCAAACTTTGACCGGTCCGCGGGGAGAAAAAGGTTGGGGACCACTGTTGTAGAATTCTGCATGTAAAACAACATATCTACACTAAACATTTATAGTAAACATCTACACTAAACATCTACACTAAACATTTAGAGTAAACCTTTAAGCATCAGGAGTCCCATTATCCGGATCGCCAATTATCCAGATTTTTTAAATTTCCATACCAACTCCATAATCCGTTTTGTAGTACCATTTCAACACTAAGCTAAGAATTTTAACAAATTCATTTTGTAATTGGCAAATTCAACACATTTAATCTGTGTTTGTGGTTTTGGTATTTTTCTCCTCCTTTCAAGTTACCTGTATGCCACATATTGTCCTAACAAATTTACTTGAAGTGATGCATCCATCAGCTGTGATTTTCATACCTTTTTACGATTATAGTTTTAAGTTTCGGCCGAATATTCTACAGTTACCTAAAAATCAAGAATATTTACTTTTAAAAAACATATTTAATTTCTGCCATTTTAGTAACGAGTTTATCCATGTAATTTATTATATAAAAGGAAAAAAAACCTATATGAAATTCGAACGATTATCGAATGATTATTTTCCTGATTATGCGATATCATTTTATTAAATACAAAAACAATACATTGAGAAAAAAGTGATTCCTGCTAACAACCAGTGTCGAACGTAGGGATGTGGGGGTCCGGGGGGCTTGGCCTCTTTGGGGGCCCCTGCATTTTGACATTCGACACTATGACAAGAGATAATGTACTTAATATTTAATGTTAAAAAAATTTTTGGGGGGCCCCCTCAAGCTGGGGTCCGGGGGGACTTTTGAATTAAGACCCCCCTCTCCCCACCCTAGGTACGCCTCTGCTAATACCTATGATAAATATGTTCACAAAATAACAACTTCTGCACGTGACAATTTTAAAACATATTTCTAAAGTGACAATTTCAGTCTGCTATTCGCCTCATTCAGTTATCATAGAAATCAGACCTATTATTTTTTCATTTTGGTTTTCAAATTTCAACTTTTATAATATGTGAATTTATTTCATAGTAAAACAAAACTTGACAATCTGTCCAACTCAAAATAAACACAAAATATCAAAATAATTACAGAACTAGCACAGAATATAATTTGATAAACAGTCAATACATTTGATAGACATTCAATACATTTGATAGACATTCAATACATTTGATAGACATTCAATACATTTGATTGACATTCAATACATTGGATAGACATTCAATACATTTGATAGACTTTGAATACATTTGATAGATATTCAATACATTTGATAACATTCAATACATTTGATAGATATTCAATAAATTTGATAAACATTCAATACATTTGATAGACATTCAATATATTTGATAGATATTCAATACATTTGATAACATTCAATACATTTGATAAATATTCAATAAATTTGATAAACATTCAATACATTTGATAGACATTCAATATATTTGATAGATATTCAATACATTTGATAACATTCAATACATTTGATAGCTATTCAATACATTTGATAACATTCAATAAATTTGATAGATATTCAATACATGTGATAACATTCAATAAATTTGATAGAAATTTAATACATTTGATAGACATTCAATAAATTTGAAAGACATTCAATACATTTGATAGACATTCAATACATTTGATTGACATTCAATACATTTGATAGACATTCAATAAATTTGAAAGACATTCAATACATTTGGTAGACATTCATTACATTTGATTGACATTCAATACATTGGATAGACATTCAATACATTTGATAGACATTCAATACATTTGATAGACATTCAATATATTTGATTGACATTCAATACATTGGATAGACATTCAATACATTGGATAGACATTCAATACATTGGATAGACATTCAATACATTGGATTGACATAACATTAACATTGTGTGAATTGAAAAGGTGATAATATCCACTTTATTTTAGATCAATTTATGCACATTTGCAGTCAACATTTGTTTTTCTACATTTAATACATCAAAAAAAAAAAAAAAATTCAGAGCACAAAAGCGTAATTTTGTAATTATATACTCAGATAAATCTACATCCTATTTTATGACCCCCTCCCCCGATCTCTCTCTTTCTCTTTCTCTCTCTCTCTCTCTCTCTCTCTCTCTCTCTCTCTCTCTGTGTGTGTGTGTGTGTGTGTGTGTAAATGTATTGTATTTCTTCACTTGTTAATCTCATATATAAATGTGATTGTTCTTCCCTCCACAAAGTCCAATAACCTCAACTCTTCAAGAGAGCGTAACAACATTTAGCTTAGAAAAACAAAATTAAACCTTTGTTCTTCATCGATTTGTTCCCTTTGCTAACGAATTATGGGTAGGATAGTTACGAGGAGATTACTGTTGGTAACAAACTGGTCGTACTTGCAAGAGTTGATGCCCCTGGTATGAAATCTATTTGTTACGGACCATGTTATTTTTAACCTATCCCCCCCCCCCCCACTTCCCTCCACCCCATTTTCTTGGCTAACGTCAATTCTATGAGAATCATTTGGTTCCTCGTTTTGGTCACTCACAGTCCAGCGTCCAGGGGTCGATAAGAAACATATTAACTGAAAATAACGGGAATCTATTAGCGCATGGGTAGTGGACAGAACACTTAGATTGTTTACAGTGTTAGACTTAGCCATGGTCAGGCTTCGTGTTGTGGACAAAACACTTAACTTGTTTACACAGTAGTGTTAGATGTAGGCCATGTTTAGGACAAAAATACTTTACTCGAGTCAAACACAGGCCATGGTCGAATAGAAACATGGATATTATTTTTAGAAATAAGAAATGTAACTACAAATTAATTTTAATATTTAACTAAATCTAGGCCGTTGTGAAATAAATGTGTATTTTATCAATCTAAATTAATACATTAACTCTAAATACGCTTTATAAAAAGCTATAAACTAAAAATATAATTTGTAACCAGTGATGTATTGGTAAAATAACAAGTAAGGGAGCGCATTGTGTGAGCAAAAAAAACGTGGGAGTTGTCGGGACATGAACAAGTTCTGGAGGAACGCATTCCGGTTCTGAAAAAAAGAAAAGGGAACGTCGTTCCACCGCCTTCCCCTCCCAATACACCAAAGTTTGTAAAGCACAAATTAGTGCGCAATTGTTATTTCTCTCATTTGAAGAACCCATGATGCTTATGAATAGAATTCTCGTGATCTGATTGGTGATCCAATGAGATGAGAGAATTAGAATGACTTGGATACATGTGTATCGTCATCAGTTTTAGTGTAAAGATCAGTTGCAGCTAAGAGTTGGATTTTACTAGACCTAGAGAGATGAGCTTTGTAGAAAGAATAGTTAGAGAAGTAGTATTAATTTTGGTTTACATTCAAGATTCAATTTTGTAACATCAATCAAGTCTAATATTAAACATCATCTTAAAATTATTGGTTGTTATTGGCTCATAACTTGTGTTGTATTTTTTTGTAATTTGAAATGTCAAACTACGCCACAGACTCTACCATTGAAAGTGCCTGCATTTATAGGTATTAAAAAGTAATTATATTATTATCGTACCAAATATTTCTAGTAGTTAATCAATCAGTACTATGTATTAAATATGTTGTTTAGGTAAGTAAAAAATAAAGGGGAGGGTCTTAATAAACGATGAGAAAACGCCCAAATAGAAGTAACATTGGAGTAACACTGAAGTAGCACTGAAGTAACAATTGACCATGACAAAGATTTATTTTCATTGCATAACATTTAATAAGACAAAATAAACGTGTTTGAACTTTGTTTTCCTTTTTCCGTGTGAAACGAAATGTTGTGGTCCTAGCTATATTCTCTTATATTTCTACCCAATACTGGTCACTGTATTCCTCCATTATATCTTCCCCAGACTTCGGACTGGTCACTATTCTTAAAACATCCAATTCAGAGTTCGTTGAGTAAATTATGGCCTAATATGACAGTCATATTTGTTTTATTGCGAGCAGTTGTTTGGCCACTAATTATTTGATACTATATTCGATACAGCATAGGGTAAAGTTACTTTAATACACAAACATCACAGATAATTAGATTTTTAATACAAGGGGCCGTTCAAATGTTTAACACGCAAAGGATCAAAAGATTTACTCCCCCCCCCAGGTCCGCTCCAACATTATATAACAAACTTATAAACAACCCACCCTCTTTATAATTATATATTACATA